>JADBJO010000584.1:437500-440000 GCA_016801955.1 Conus betulinus
ATAGTGACAGTTGAGGAGATCGCGAGTGTTGACGTGATGGAGGGGAATGTGGGTGAGAGAGAGAGAGAGAGAGAGAGAGAGAGAGAGAGAGAGAGAGAGAGAGAGAGAGAGAGAGAGATAATGGGGAAGGAGAAAGGAGTAAGAGAGAGAAAACTTACTTGGTAAAAAGGTGACTGAGGGGAGGGGAGGTAGGAAGCACCATACTCTGTTGTGGTAAAGAATGGACACAGTGCTGTCCATCAACAATAGTAATTACTGGGCAAGCTGGTGCGTCTGCTGTTAATGCTGCTATTAGTTCTGTTACTTTTCTCGCTATTACTTATATTACTGCGCATTTGCTGCTATTGCTGCCCTGCTACTTCTACTGCGGCTGTGGCTGCTGCATCTCTTGTATTTTGTCTGTCTGTCTGTGTGTGTGTGTGTGTGTGTGTGTGTGTGTGTGTGTAATAAGCAGAATGCTTGCCCACCGCTGAAGGTAGTAGTATGTAAAGTGACAGGCTCTCTGACGACTCCTTCTTCACAAAGAGATCTGTTCTCATTTGCACAGGTAAAGGATTTGGGTGGTCGGTTGCATTGATGTAGATGCATGATCAGCCAACCAGTTCGCCATCTTATGTAGCAAGTACAACGTTTTCTGGTTTCAAACCGAAGGTACATTAATCATTTTGATGCTGTCTCACAAGATATACGAAATTCATTCGGATTCTGTGACACACCATCCTTGGAGTTAAAAGTGCATTTTTATACGATTGTGAACGGCGTGAGTTTTGTTTTGTCAGTTTGAAAACAGTTATTGCGTGTCCGCAATGTGACTGACACCCACGTTTCATTCGTGCACTGATCCGTTCTTTTGAAAAGATATCGGCGTGTCTCTCCCATGGAACAGAAGTCTGTTGTCCTTTTTTCCGCTTCGTGTTGACCTTTTCAGTATTTGACTGGCGGTCGACACAAGCACCTGAATTTGTTCTCAGGCAAATGTCCCCGTTGTTTCTGTTTACGGCACATGACCTTTGTTACCATCGAAACAGCCCAAGGAAAAAAAAAAATCTACCTTTCATGACAGAAAGCATATGCAGAAAACTAGACAGACGGACAGAATGTGTGTGTGTGTGTGTGTGTGTGTGTGTGTGTGTGTGTGTGTGTGTGTGAGAGAGAGAGAGAGAGAGAGAGAGAGAGAGAGAGACGTGCGCACACAGTCAGTTAGAATGTAGCTGCCAGGTACTGTGCCCAAAGTCCTGGCCATTGGATAAGTGATGGTGGAAATATAAAACGGTCGACGGACAAGAGCTTAAATATGGCAGATTTTGAAAAAAAAAGAACTACTCAAAGCCTTGTTTACCCTCGTGTGCCGTGGCCCACCTTGTCACGGAAACCGCGCAGCTTGCATGCATTGAATGTAGCGAACTAAAAGCACAAAGTGATTGGTTCATCGCCTGTAGGATGGGCAGTTGTCTCAGAGCACAGAATATTCACCAACGCCCCCACGAAGTCGCCGACCAGTCTCTGCTTTATGCATGCGTATTCGCCAACGCCACGAAGTCGCCGACCAATCTGCTTTATGCATGTGTATTCGCCAACGCCTCCACGTCCCCGACCGATCTGCTTTATGCATGCGTATTCGCCAACGGCTCCACGAAGTCCCGACCAATCTGCTTTATGCATGCGTATTCGCCAACGGCTCCACGAAGTCGCCGACCAATCTGCTTTATGCATGTGTATTCGCCAACGCCTCCACGAAGTCGCTGACCAATCTGTGCTCAGAGGCAACTGACCATCCCACAGCCGATAACCCAATCATTTTGTGTTATGAGACCAGAGGTGTCAGTCATAGACATAAGGCCACGACTGGGCTTTTGCAAACCTCCTGGTAAGATGCGGTGAAAAGCATGAAAAGAAAAGATTAAGTATATTTGTATTTCTAGAGAGATGAAAATATATTCGAAATTGTTGTAAACAAGAGATTATCCAGCTATTATATCCATATATATATATATATATATATATATATATATATATATAGTATTTTTTTGTTTGTTTGTTTGTTTCAAGAACGTCTTTCCAGAGAGAGAGAGAGACTAGAGGCGCATTGTTTACTGTTTGTTTTTGTCGAACTGAGAACAGCACAGGGCACAGTTTATATTTTAGACGTCGACGAGAGATCGTATTGATTGTGCAGACTTTGTGGTTTGTAAAGCCCAAACACAGAAATTCAAACTGCATGAAGGTCTGGGAGAACACAAGAATTTTGATCGCTAAAAGAAATTTCTGTTCGAGGTCTACTTTAAAAAAAAAAAGTATTTGTGAGTCCGTAAGGACCTGGTTAATATGTTTGTATTTAAAAATAAAAGTAATTACGTGAAACCCTATGACAAGTATTTCTTTTTCAATATTGTAAACATTTAGTTGCTAGTTGCAATGAGGATTTCTGTCTGACTGGATGAGTGTCAACGTAGCGCGAGCGAGAAGTCTGACAGTGGTCATCCCGACGCACCTGACTTCT
>JADBJO010000584.1:450000-452500 GCA_016801955.1 Conus betulinus
TGAATTTCAGAAGACATGCTGATACTGAAAACGTATAATTCCCTACGTCTCATTTACACGGCAGAAATTTAATCAGTTAAGAGCATTCATCTGCACATACCAGCTGCAGTTGCGAGCATTCATCCGCACCATACCAGCTGCAGTTGCGAACATTCATCCGCACCATACCGGCTGCAGTCACGCTCTCCACTCATCTGTTCTTGAAGCTTGTGGCCTTCAGTTCTCTCCTCGCTTCGCTACGGTGACACTGCCACTCCTTTGAGACTGACTGATAACGCAGGTGTGTTGACGTGGAAGCCGTTTAATCCAGTTATGTTTTTTCTCCTGAAGTACCACTGTTCCCACAGAACGGGTATTTACCCGTTCTCCAGCCAACGTCTCTCCGTCTGTCTCTCCGCCTCCCTCTGCTCGTTTCCTTTATCATCGTGGAAAGAAAATAATCCGAGCATGCAGTCAGTGTTCGGCATCCTTCGGGGACTGAACATACACATAATTGTTGTCTTTGTCCTTCCTAACGGTGTGATTATTTATGCATTTTCATTTTATCTTTTTACGACTTTGCATGCCGATGTACCGAATATGGCCACATATCTTATTTTTCAAGACATCGAATATGCCTGATATGAAAGCGTTTATTCTCTACCTGTCAATTAAAAAAAAATATACATTTACACAGAGCATTCCGAGCTTCCGCATTGTGAGGCAAACTATTGACACTGACATTTACTCTCTTACACATAGATAAAGGGAGACGGTTTGCTTAATGACAAAGAGAAGACGACTTGCTGTGTCCGTTGACATTACGCCCTGTTCTAGCCGTTGTCAATCATTTGTGATGGTGGGTGACACCGAATTCTGACGGATGTGGGTCAGGTGGTGTTAGAGGAGTCGTTTATCTGACCATCTTTTATTTGATAGATCACTCTGCTGTCGAGGCTTCTCTTGATCCTCCAGCCTCTGTCCACGTGTCTGTTCCTCCGTGTTCCGTCCCTTTCTTCATCACATTCCCAAAAAAAAGGTTGTATTACACAGATGTGATCTGAAGTTTGC
Source organism: Conus betulinus (assembly GCA_016801955.1). Taxonomy (NCBI): domain Eukaryota; kingdom Metazoa; phylum Mollusca; class Gastropoda; order Neogastropoda; family Conidae; genus Conus; species Conus betulinus. The sequence goes on from JADBJO010000584.1 coordinate 451,051, forward strand.
CCTAATCTCTGGCGACCCTCCGTGACATTGTATGACGCTATTTTCCTTCCCTGCTGCTGCGGAGGTGATGATGGAAAAACTGCCCATGATTCTTCTACCAATCAGCACACGTTACCCTTTCGGGGGCATAAGGACACAAGTAATGGCGGGAACATAGTTCAAAAAGATTTCCTTTTGGACTTCTAGTACTTGACCACATCATGTTTTTGTTATATCGAGATGTAGTGGATTTGAACATCATATTTTTTTGTTATATCGAGAGATGTAGTGGATTTGAACATCATATTTTTTTGTTATATCGAAGATGTAGTGGATTTGAAACGGACAGACAATGAATTAGAAAATAGGTTGCTTAAACTTCATCTTCGCTGTTCTTCTCTGTCTGTTATATTAATCAATATAAACATATGTGTCGGGCTACCTGATTCGCTGAATTCTGTAGTTTTCCTTAGTGATTGGTAGGGGAGAACGGTCAGCATTCGCACCTTGTCTTTTGAACACTGATACCATCTGTGGTGATGGGAGTTCTTTTAAACTGCATGTCTTCGGAGTCTGACACAGCATGCTGTTTACATGTGTGTTTGTGTGTCTGTCTGTCTGACTGTCAGCCTCCCCTGTCACGTCTCTATTACCCCCAATGAAAGGAGGAATATCACAGCTGTAATCTGTCTTGACAGAACTCCAAGTCAAAAATCGTCCAACCTCTGTCCACTAATTTAATCGTCTGTCGTTTCTCATGCTTTTTCTCCTCGATGGAGGGAAGACCCTGAAGCATTTGAAATTGTTTTCCTTTGAATACTCAACACTTTTTAGTCAGTGACACTACAACCGTTACCATGATGGTGTTGCTCTTTTGGTTTTCTTTCCCATTTTACTGATTTATTCGTATTTCATCTTTCTTTCTCTTTATTTTATCTGTTTTCAAATTAAACCGGGGGAATGTGCCAGTTACAATTCTACCGCACTGCGGTACTACAGTAAGGAAACAGAAACTGAATCATGCATTCTCTATCGGACATCTAGACATGAGTTTAACATAAACATACTTTCCTTCTTTCCTTCTTTTCATTTTTTTTTATGTATTTGGACCTCACATGCAAAATATGACCCTTGAACAGGCTAGAAACAGAAAATGGAATGCCTACCCTGACCTGTCGTCGAGAAAAAAAATGATAAGAGGCTGGCATCAAAATCTCTCGCTGTTTTTTTTCAACACCCAACTTGAGCGGGCAGCTACGACAATCTGTCTCGATCTGTCTGTCTGTCCCCCCCCCCCCCCCCCCCTCTCTCTCTCTCTCTCTCTCTCTCTCTCTCTCTCTCTCTCTCTCTCTCTCTCTCTCCTTACTGTTTTGTTTTGTGTCACGTATCAATAAACCATTTTGAATTCGTAACCCATAGAGTGCTGCTTTATCATCTGTTCTAGACCAAACCTAAAGTTTGTCAATGAAAT
>JADBJO010000584.1:460000-470000 GCA_016801955.1 Conus betulinus
TGATAATAATATAGCAATAATGATAATAATAATGATGATGATAATAATAATAATAATAATAGTAATACTAAAAAAAAAAACACTTTGAGGGCAGTTATGCTTCTGCTGAGGATAAGCAGCAGCTTGTCCAGGTTCGTTCAACAAATACCGTCCCTTTGTTGAACCGCATGCTGAGCTTTGACATTATTTCTTAATGCAATAGCTACTTTGGTACAGAACCTACTTCTTTGTCACCACACTCCTTGCTGAATGGATACTGTGGATCTCTCCTCGTTGTGCTGATGCTTTTAGGAAAGGGGAGTGGGGTAAGATGACGCTGCCGAATGTTTAGCGTGGAGGGGGATGGATGGGATGGGACCAGACGCAGTTGGCTTGGGGAAGCGACTAGGGGTGGGTGGGATCGTTTTTTTTTTTTTTTCTTTGATATATGGCACAAAAGCAACATCACAGGGCTAGCAGCCAACTTGCTGTGTTTTACCCGTCCCGCTATTGACGCCCCTGCACCATGGGTCAAATTATAGACTTCATAAATAAAAAGGACAAAACGCCCCAACCATCATGATAGCAGCGGTTAGCGCCTCAGATTGAAGACTGAGAGACCCGAGATTTGAAAACCCTTTCAGATTCACTACGATTTTTGCTGTGATCTCTCTGCCTCGGTAAGTTCCTAGTTGGAGGTGGATGTTGTGTGGGGTGAGATTGGCAGACTGGAATGAAACAGTCCTGCAGTATTTTTTTTCCAACAGATATATTTTTCTTTATGACTTACAAAACGGTGTCTTGTCAACATTCAGTTTATTCACGTGGCAAAGAAACAAACACACTGAAATTGTCAATGCAACAGGAGTTTCCTTCAAATGAAAAATGAAAATAATAACACGTAATAATCTGATTCATATCATAACAGCAAACTAATGCTATGTATATATCATGATAGAAGGTAGCTTGTTTATTTACTTTTTTTTTATTAAGGGGTTATCAGAATTCCATTCTTTTTGGGGTTAAGGCAAAGGATTTTTTTTTTTAATTTGACCTTGTGTAATTTTGGTCTGAAAGAGCTATTTGAGTGATTGTGAAACATTTGCAAAGCAACTTTCCATGTGCATCAATAAAACGGACAGTAAGAACCGATGTCATGTCGAAACGTTTCATCATCTTTTGTACGACTATGTCAAACAAATGATGCACGAGGCCCAAAAATACTGTACAAGATTGAAAACGCACACCATTATCCATTATTTCATTCCACCATACACATTAGTCGTGCCAGTCACAGAATTAACACTCAGAGAGAGAGAGAGAGAGAGAGAGAGAGAGAGAGAGAGAGAGAGAGAGGGAGAGAGAGAGAGAGAGTCAGACAGACAGACAGGCAGACAGACAGACAGACAATAAAAATTTATGTGTAAATTTGTCAGAAAGTATAAATTGTTATATGTATATTTGTCCAACAGTTTAGTTGGAAGGACGAAGAGTAGAGTAGAAGGGGGATGGAATATAACCAACAAACCAAACATCTAGCTAGACAACTAAGTAATTATCTGACTGGCTGAATGACTGATTGAATAACCGACTGATTGACTAACCTAGTAGCTAAACAATAATTAACTGAATTAATACAAATCGATTGTCCTCCTGTCTCTCCCACTTGTTCTCCTCCTACATAGACTGACGATCTGTTTGACGTAATAATAATAGTAATAATAATGATACTGATGACAACAAAAAGAACAATAAGAATAACAACAACAACAACAACAACAACAATAATAATAATAATAACAACAACAACAAAACGACAACAACAACAACATTAGTAATAATGATAATAATACCTGAAAAAAAAAAACCATTTGAGGGCAGTTATCTTACAGCTAAGAATAAGCGACAACTTGTCCTGGTTTGTTCAACAAATACCGTCTCTTTGTTGAACCGCACGCTGAGCTTGGACCTTGTTTCAAAACGCAACAGCCACTTTGATTTAGAACCCGCTCCTTTGTCTTCACACTCTTTGGTCAATGGATACTACGGATCTAGCTGAATAGTGCTGATGCTTTCATGAACAGGAGTAAAAAATGATGCTGCTGACTGTTTAGAATGGAGGACGGAGGGGGTCGGGGGCTAGACGCAGTGGGGAGGTGACCATGGGGATGAATCACCTTATTTTCTTTCTTTGATATATGACACAAAGGCAATATCACAGGGCTAGCAGCCAACTCGCTGAATTTTCCCCTCCCACTATCGACGCCCACCACATCCGGGATCAGGTAATGGGATTTATAAACAAAAAAAAAGGCCCAACACAGACCCACCAGCGTGGCTCCAGCAGTTAGCATCACAGACTGAAGATTAACAGGCCCGAGGTTTAAACCCTTTCAGATCCATTGTGATTTGACATTGCTTTTTGTGCCTTGTGAGAATCCTAGTTTGAGCTGCGTGTGTTTGCAGTTAAATGAGCGGACTAGAATCATAAAGTCATGCATTAATTCTATTTTCTAGCATAAATTTTGAAAAAAAACAAACAAACAAACAAAAAAGTACGTGTTTTTTTGGTCTATGTTTATTTTAGCAAGTGACAAAGAAACAAACAATTGAATCGACTAAGCAACAGGTAATTGCACGGAATAAATCAAAGAATACATAATTATTTGGTTCGTGTCACAACAAGCGAATTATATTGCATACATATTATTATTCTAAACCCCACATAAAAACTTGTCTATTTCAACGAAATTGAACATGACATGAGGCAGGGAACAGTAAATAATAAACAATACACAAGTAGGTAACTTTTGCCTCCATAAGAAACATAACTCTAAAGGAATTCAGTATGGGGTATATGGGCAAGCTTGGAGGGTCCTTTTTTTGGGGGGGGGGGATGTTTTCTTGTTTGTTCTGTGTGCTCTGTGCTGTCGTGTCTGCTAGGCGATTCGATGTCGTAAGCAGCATTCCTTGGAGTTATGTTTTCTTGTGGGAGCAAGAGTTAGCCTACTTGTTTCTTGTCTCTTTAAGCTTTTTTTTTCTTTTTTTTTTAATCCCGATGATATCAAAAGCCCCCTCCCTACTGTGTTAGGACATATTACAGTTTATTTTCACATGGCATAGCTTTGGTTTGAAGCTATTTGAGTTTGTTTTTTTTTTTTTTGAAAGATTTCCAAACATCTTTCCAGTTCCGTCTTAATAAAATGTTCAGTAAGCAATGCCATGAAGTCAAATGTGCTATCATCTTTTGTACACATGTGTCAAACAAAATTCAGAATGATGTGCAGTATTACAATTTCATACAAAATGTGCAACTCTATCCGTTATTTGATGACAACGTACACAATTGTCAAGACAGTCACAACAAGATCGGCACTCAGAACACGCGCGTGCGCGCTAGAGAGAGAGAGAGAGAGAGAGAGAGAGAGAGAGAGAGAGAGAGAGAGAGAGAGAGAGTGAGAAGGAAGGACAGACAGACAGAGCGAGAGAGAGTGTGTAAAATGTTATGTATAGATTTGTCAGGCAGTTTGGTTGGGAGTATACGGAAAGGAGTTGAAGGGCGAGGGAATGTAATTAACTAACTTGTTAACTAACGAACGAATGAACGAATAAACCAACGAAGGAAATAGCTAACTGAGTGCCTAGCTGCCTGATCGACTGACCAACTAGCCCCTTGAATGACAGGCTGTCTGGCAGACTAACCAGCTAATTAACTAACTAAGTAGCTGGCACAACAGTAGATAACTGAACTAATGAAATCGATCATACTCTTCTTCCTCCTTAATTCACCGATCATTTTTTTTTTTTTTTTGCCATTTACAACAACAAAACCGACCATCTTTTGCCATTTACAACAACAAACTGATCATCTTTTGCCAGTTACTTTTGCCATTTACAGCAAAAAAAAATAAATAAATAAATAAATAAAACCGATCATCTTTGCCCCAAATCTTTGCCAAGTCATTACTGTGAAGACAGTTGAGTTGTTGGCCTGCGCTTGTTTTCCCCCCCACTATTAGATTGTTCGACTTTGTATTTGTCTGACTTTATTCAAGTTTAAAAGGCTGTGCCAGTCTTGAATAAAAGTTACTCTATGTTAGGTTTTCTTATGGGAGCAAAAGTTACCCCACTTGTTTACTGTTTATTGTTTACTGTTCCCTGCCTCATTTTATTCCAACAACAATGTTATTGCTAACACTACTACTACTACTACTAATGATGATGATGATGATAGTGATAATAATGATAAGAAGAAGAAGAATGATGATGATGACATTGATGATGATGATGATGATGATGATGATGATCATCATCATCATCATCATCATGTCTGAAAGAAACATGCTCGTGATCAGTTATGATTCTACCGAGAATAAGCAACAACTTCTCCCGGTGACATGAATAAATTCTCTCCCTTTGTTGAACGGCAAATTTGAGGCTGGAAATTGTTTCAAACAGCAACTTTGATTTATTCAGAACATACTTGTTCATCCTCACATTCTTTGGTGAATGGGTACTGCGGATCTAGAATAAGTCCAGCTGACGTTTTGAGGAATACAGGGTCCAATGATGCTACCGAATGTTTAGCCATGGAAGGGGATGAATAGAGCTAGAGCCAGATGCGCTAGGCAGAGAACGGAAGGGGGGAGAGGGGTAGGAGGGGAGAGGAGGAGGGAGATGCGACTATAGGCTGGATGGCTTTGTTTTCTTTCTTGACATATGACACAGAAACAACACCACAGGGCTGGCAGCCAACGTGCTGTATTTTCCCCATTGCCGCTTGTGGCGCCCACCATTTCTTCCCTGGGTCAGATCGTAGACTAGATAAATACAAAAAAAGGCCAGGGCACAGGAGCTGGCACGGCCCCAGCAGTTAACGTCACAGATTGAAGATTGAGAGGCCTGAGGTTTAAACCGTTCCGAGATCCACTGTGATTTTGCCAATGCACATTCTGTCTCATGAGATTCCTGATTAGAGTGGGTATGGGGTCAGATGATCAGACTGGAATCACACCAATACTACAGTGTCTTTTTTTTTCAAACAGATGCAAAGAACTTTGTGATTTATACAGCAAGTGTGTGTGTGTGTGTGTGTGTGTGTGTGTGTGTGTGTGTGTGTGTGTGTGTGTGTGTGTGTGCCCGCACGCGTATTTGGTCTCTTTTTTAATTTTCATTTTAGTAAATAGCAAAAGAACAAAAACACAATGAAATCAGCAAAGCAAGAGATCACATCTTGGAATTTAACACACACACACACACACACACACACACACACACACACACACACACACACACACACACACACACACACACACACACACACACACACACACACACACACACACACACACACACACACACACACAGACACACACACAGAGAGAGACAGGACACAGAGACGCAGACGAGAGAGAGAGAGGAGAGAGAGAGAGACACACACACACCACACACAGACACACACACACACACACACACACAGACACACACACAATAACATAGTTCATATCGTAACAGCAGAATAGCAAGCATGCTATGTACATACACGATGATACAGAAATAAAACATGTCTACTTGTATTATCAATCTGGAGGTTATGAGAATTCTCTTCCTTACTGGATTTGGACCATCACTGTATATTTTGACAAATTCGTAGCTTTGGTTGGAATCTGCTATTTGAATTCTTTTGGATCACTTGGAAAACATCGTTCACATTCCGTCTAGATAGATAGAATAATTCATTACTATTGTGCAAATCTGGTATCATCTTTTGCACATCTGTGTCAGACAAAAGCACAAGATGTCCAAACGTGCTGTACAAGATTACGAAGTCATATATGATGTACCCCTGGGTCCTTTACTTCGTTACACTATATTTGCTAGTCACAAAATTGGCACACACACGGACAAAACACAGGAGGAGAGAGAGAGAGAGACACACACAGAGAGAGAGAGAGAGAGACGAGAGAGAGAGAGAGAGAGAGAGAGAGAGAGACAGACAGACAGACAGAGAGAGAGAGAGAGTTATAAAAAATGTTAATCTAGATGCTAGATTGGTTGTGAAGATGAAGAATGGAGTAGAAGGGTGATGGAATATAACTAACTAAATGACTAAGTAACTTACAACTTACTAGCTAGCTAACTAGCGAATTAAGTAGCTAACTACTAGCAAGCTACTTAACTAACTAACTAACTAACGAACGAACGAACGAACTAACAAACTAACTGACTGGCTGACTGACTTACTGACTCACTGACTCACTGACAATGGATCGTCCTTCCTGCTAATTCTTCTGCTTTCCCTCTTCCTATCTCGACGACGATGATGATGATGATGATGATGATGATGATTTTTACTATTGTTGCTATTAGTTTTATTATTAATATTATCATTATCATTGTAATTATTACTATTACAATTATTATTATTATTATTATTATATCATTATTATTATGATTATTATCATTATTATCATAGCTATGAATTTATCTGAAACAAACTGATTTCTAAGCAGGTATGTTTCGGCTGAGAATAAGCAGCAGCTTGTCCTGGTTTGTGTTCAAACAAAAACCATCCCTTAGTTGAACTGCACCCTGGGCTTGTACAGTGTTTCCAAACGCAATAGCTACCTTGATTAGAGCGTATGTCTTTGTCATCACGCTCTTTAGTGAACGGATATTGCAGATCTCTCCTGGTGGTGCTGACGTTTTCAAGAATGAGGGTAAAACGAAACCGCCGAATGTTTAACATGGTGGGGGAAAAAAAGAAATGGGGGGGGGGGGGGGGGGGGGGGGGGGGGGGGGGGGGGGGGGAGATGTGGTAGACAGAGAAAGCCAACCATGGGGGTGGGATCGGTTTTTTTCTTTCCTTGATATAGGACACAGAAGCCACATCACAGAGATAGCAGCCGATGTGTCGTATTTCTCACTTCTCGCTATTAACCCCCACCACTTGTTGCGTCAGATAAGAGGGTCTAAAAAATATAAAGCCCAAAGCAGACCAGCTCCAGTGAGTGTCACATACTGAAGATTAAGAGGTTTGAGGTTTGAACCTTTTTCAGATTCATTATGATTTTTTTATGTAGCTTTTCTTTGCCTCGTCAGGTTTCTAATCGTAGGTGAGTGTGCTCGTGGGGGTTGGGGGTCTATTAAACAGACTAGAATCACACAGTCATACAGTACTTTTTTGTATAACAAATACATTAAATGTTTTGACTTACAAAGCAGTTATGTCCCTTGATATCTTAATGGAGTGTCCTGCGCGTGCCTGTACCCATCGTCAACACAGCGCAGGCCTCCAAGGGTGGTACAGGACTGCTCAAAAGGCAGGTGAAGACAGTGCTTCTCTGGGTCCTCCCCAGCACCTTCGGGTGTTTCTTTTTCTTCTTTGCCTTAACTAGGCTGACCCTGGAGGAGAAAGTTCCAGTGACGGTGAGGAAAGACCCACTGACCACAGGGAAAGTCCTGTTGACAGTGGGAAAGACTACAACTTTGGATTCTCTCTTGAGGGCACATAAGACCGTACGGCGAAAGCTTGGCTGTGTCTGGAGTGGCACTGTCTTATCTGTCCGTGGGCAGGGGTGGTTGGGTCTGTGGGGTGTGCTCGACAGCTGGAGGGTGGTGTTTTTCGCCGGTGGGATCTGCAGTCATGAAATACAGGCTGGTACACCCATGGGGATGCTACTTTAAGGCTGTTATGAGTTGCATCCTGTAGTCTGATTTACCTCTATTCAGGAGCAGTTATGTCCCTTGATATCTTAATGGAGTGTCCTGCGCGTGCCTGTACCCATCGTCAACACAGCGCAGGCCTCCAAGGGTGGTACAGGACTGCTCTAAAGGCAGGTGAAGACAGTGCTTCTCTGGGTCCTCCCCAGCACCTTCGGGTGTTTCTTTTTCTTAGAATCACACAGTCATACAGTGCTTTTTTGTATAACAAATACTTTAAACGTTTTGACTTACAAAGCACTTCTTTGGTTCATGTTCAGTGGAGAAGTAAAATAAAACCAAACACTATCAAAACTGACAAAGCAGCAGATTCCTGGACTTAAAATAAGAAGAAACAAACAAACAAGCAAACAAACAAAAAAGCCAGTCATGATACAATAGTTCATTCGTAACAAAAGAATTATAATGTGTATATCCAGGAGAACACTAGAATCAAACATGCCTATCTAAACTTTTTTTTTTCTTAAATCGGGGGACTCTCAGAAGTTTCTACCTTACTGCGTTAGGACCCATCAATCTTTATTTTGACATTGTGTGGAACTGGTTTGAATCAGCTGTTAGAATGGTTTTGAAACATTTGGAAAACAGCTTTCCATTTGCGTCTGAAATAAAGCGTGCAGTAGGTATTACTATGATGTCAAATGTGATATTATGTTTTGTACGTCTGGGTCTGTGTTAAGGAAACTGCAAGAAGTCCAGAAATGCGGCACAAGATTACAATTCCATTGAAAGTATACAACTGAGTCTGTTACTTCATTAATCCATGCGCATTTGCCGTGCCAGTCGCAAGATCAGCACTCAGAGAGAGAGAGAGAGAGAGAGAGAGAGAGAGAGAGAGAGAGAGAGAGAGAGAGAGAGAGAGACGAAACTGGGTAACAGGCAAAGCAATAGTTAACTGGATTATCAGATTCGATTTCCTTCTTCTTGTCCTCCTACTCTTTTCCTCCTTCATTCACTAGTCATCTATTTGCCATTTTAATGATAATAATAATAATAATAGTAGTAGTAGTAGTAGCAGTAGTAGTAGTAGCGGTAGTAGTAGTAACAATAATGATAATGATAACATCAGAAAGATACCCCTATGTGGGCGTTAATGTTTCTGCTAAAAAAGAAATAAGCAACAGCTCATCCTGGTTGGTTTCCATCGCTGTGCTGTATGTGAGCTCCAACATTGTTTCAAAACGCAGCAGCTGCTTTGATTTAGAACAGACTTCTTTGTCGTCACCCTCTTTGGTGAACGGATACTGCAGATCTCTCCTGGTCGCGCTGATGTTTTCACAAATGGGTGGGGGTGGGCGTATAACAGTGCCACCGAATATTTAAGGTGGGGGGGGGGATGGATGGGGGAATGGTCAGATGCGGTAGACAGCGGGAGGCAACCAGGGGGTGGGATTCCTCTCTCTCTCTCTCTCTCTCTCTCTCTCTCTCTCTCTCTCTCTCTCTCTCTGTGTGTGTGTGTGTGTGTGTGTGTGTGTGTGTGTGTGTGTGTGTGTGTGTGTGTGTGTGTAATACATAACAAAGAGGCAACATCACAGGGTTAGCAGCCTATTCGCTGTATTAACCCTTCCCTGCTATCAACGCCACCACATCGTGGGTCGGATGATAGAATCTATAAATTAAAAAGGCCAAAGCAGACCAGCCGGCGTGTCACCAGGAGTTAGCGTCACAGATGGAAGATGGAGAGGTCCGAGGTTTGAACCTTTTCAAATCCATTATGGCTTTTTTTGGGGTTGCTTATTTTCCTGCCTAGTTGGAGTGAGTGTGGTATGGGGTCAACTGAACAGACTGGAATCACACAATCATGCAGATTTTTTTGTGTGACTAGACACACCAACATATGCGACTTGCGAAACAAGTGTACTTTTTTGGGTCAATATTCATTTTAATAAACAACAACAAAAAAGTGAATACAGTCAATTCGACAAAGTAACAGGTCACTCGTGTGCATGGAATTATCATAATAACATGGTTTATTTGGTTACAATAGAATTATGCTTTGTTAATGCATTTTTTTTTACTTGTTTGTTTGTTTGTTTTGTTGTTTGTTTATCAGGGGGCTACGAATTCTATTTTATGAATGGGTTAAGATATATCACTCTAATTTGAAATCCGTAGTTTTTGGTTTGAATCCGCTTTTTGAATGTTTTTGAAACAGTTAGAAAAACATCTTTCCATTTGTGTGTAGATAAAGTGTTCAGTAGGGATTGTCATTGTGTCATATGTGTTTTCGTCTTTTGAACGTATATGTCAAACAAAAAGTATAAGAAGGCCACAAATGCTGTACATAATTAGAACTCCA
>JADBJO010000584.1:487500-490000 GCA_016801955.1 Conus betulinus
GAGAGAGAGAGAGAGAGAGAGAGAGAGAGAGAGAGGGGGGGGGGGGGGGGGGGGGGGGGAAGGGAGGGGGGGGACTGGAAGGTACAGAGTGCAAGGAGGAAAAGGCGGTCAGAATGGGGAGAGGGTGTAGGAACAGGTGAGATTTCAGACATAAGAATATGTCATCGAATATTAACCTGTTTCTCCCTTCGACAGCTGGACGTGTGAAGATGGGAATGGATGCTTAACCAGAGAGAGAGATACAGACAGACAGACAGACAGACAGACATATGGACGAACGAACAGGCAGACGGACAGACACGACTAACAGGCAATGGAACCAATTACAAGAGAGCATAATCAAAACAAATAAAACTATATAAAAATAAAACCGTAGATGAGCGTAAAAAAAAATCCTGATTTCAACAACAATACCGAGATGGCGAAAAGAACAAAGGCCTCACTGACAAAGAATTCTTTGAAAAGAGACAAAGACATAACAGGTAAGAAAAAAGGGGGGAAATTAGAGAGAGCGAAAAAAAAAAGGAGCAACAAAGGAAATCGCATCCACTGAACAATTGTCTCCCTTCGTGTAGCTGTTGAAAACGTCAAGTTAAACACCAGGCAGAGAGAAAAGAAAACAGCATTTTTCACGCTAACAAGTGTCTGGACAGACTGTCTAGGACACAGAGCAGGCTCTGTGACACGATAACCACGTGCCCAGAGACTGTGATTCTCGGCTGCACTTCCCTAAAAGACTGTCATTATATTCCAGAGTTGTTTTTCCCTGTCCTCTACTAGCGACTCGTGTGCATATTTTCCATTGTTCAGTCAGTCTAAAATGGATTATATATATATATATATATATATATATAGAGAGAGAGAGAGAGAGAGAGAGAGAGAGAGAGAGAGGAGAGAGAAGAGAGAGAGAGAGAGAGAGAGAGAGAGAGAGAGAGAAAGAGAGACAGATAGACAGACAAGACAAAAACAAAGACATAGAGTTTCGATAATGGTCTACAGACATTCTAACATGGAAGAGAGAGAGAGAGAGAGAGAGAGAAAGAGAGAGAGAGACAGAGACAGAGAGAGAGAGACAGAGACACAGAGACAGAGAGAGACAGACAAGCAGATAGACAGCCAAACACACAGAGAGACAGGCAGACAGACAAAAAGAGACAGAAAGACAGAGTGACCGTGAGAGAGACAGAAAGACAGACAGTGAAAGGAACATGGAACAATAATCATCAAAGATTCAGACACCAGACAAACTGCCCACACTCCTACAACAATTGTACACGTCCAGATAAACGAAACCATGCTAACTAAGAAATACAAAAGAAGCAGAAAACAGACTTGCCTGCATCCACAGAGAAACGAGGAGTCTTCAAACAGATCTATGCAGAGGCAGAGGCAATTATATACACATTGAGAAAAAAAATTAAGAGGGAAATATGAAGCATGTCCACTGATAATCCGCACAGATACCCAGCAAACTGTACAGATCACACCAGCAGTTCACCATGTCAAGATAAACTAAGCGATACAAACAGAGACAGAAGACAGCATTGTCTGTAGCCCTGATGACACTCCTTACAGAACTCCTCTTGTAGGTGCAGGATGTACTGCAGACATTGAGACAGGGTCATCAGGTGGACCCACTCGCCTTCCCCGCCACTTCTGATACCCTGGCTGTCCGCTGCACTCCCTTGAAAGACTGCCATCACCTCAAAGTTACTCCCCCTGTTCACAACCTGATGCACGTGGTCTGAGTGATTCACGTCACGAGCTCCATCTAAAACGGGGTTGATAAGGGCAATCAGTGTCAGTGTGCTGACAAATAAACAATCAGAGAGAGAGAGAGAGAGAGAGGAGAGAGAGAGGTGGGAGGTACAGTGAGCGGACAGGAAAGGGCGGACAGAATGGCAGAAGGCTATGGGTGCGGGAGCAGGAGAGATTTCAGACATGAGAATATGTCATCGAATATTCATCATTTTCTGCCTTCGACAGCTGGAGGGGGCAGGATATGCAATGGGGGCAAAATGAGAGAGAGAGAGAGAGAGAGAGAGAGAGAGAGAGAGAGAGAGAGAGAGAAGAGAGAGAGAGAGAGAGAGAGAGAGAGAGAGAGAAACAGGCAGATAGACAGACTAATACACAGACAAATAGACAGACAGATGGAGTGACTGATGGACGGACGAGGATCGGGGGCAGGGACGAGGGGGATGCGGAAAGTGAGAGATTGAGAGCGACGGCAGCAGAGAAATGCAGACTCTGAAAGAAACCTGACGGAGAAACTTGAGACTTAAGGTGGAAAACGAAGACAGAATACAGAGGGATAGCGGAGAAAGAGAAAAGAGAGTGAAAATCGTTATGTTCAGTTTCAAATCACGTAACAAAGTAAATGCCTGTAAAACGCATATGGCGTGTTAGTATGATTGAGAACGGAGAGTAATTTACAGAGAAGTAGACGTCAATCCAATCATCTGTTCCCACGAGACAATACCAAAGAAGGTGTCTAGAATTA
>JADBJO010000584.1:500000-510000 GCA_016801955.1 Conus betulinus
GTGGGAGTGTAAGCTACCAGAGCCAGAAGGACAGTATGATGGCCAGCACATTGGCATTTGTTCAGAGATCAACTTGTGTTCAAGATTATGTTTAGTTACCAGCCTCTGGTCTTTCTCTCTACCTCATTTCATCTGCTTGTCTGCCTGTGTTCCTCTCTGTCTCTATGTTTGTCTGTCCGTCTCCCCTCCTCCATCTTTATCTCTCTCTGTCTTTGTCTCTGTATTTCTGTCTCTGTCTTTCCGTCACTGTATCTCTGTCTCTATGTCCATCTCTGTCTGTCTGACTATATGCTCTCTCTCTCTCTCTCTCTCTCTCTCTCTCTCTCTCTCTCTCTTTTAGTACGTATCCAGTGTTGAAAAACAAAAAAAAAACTACCTGTTGTAGTAATGATTGATCATTGATTCCTTTTGAGTATACTTGAATACTACAGTGTTTTAGATTTAAGAAGTTTTTTTTTTAATTTTACAAATATCCACATTAGATAGTCTTCTCTTGAATGTGATAAGAGATCGTTAGGCAGTCTAATCTGAAGAAACAATACGATATGATAACCTCAACATAATAATCAGAACAACATATGGTCCTGCCTTGGAAAACAGTGCTTAATGAATACGTAGAAGTGTCGTCTGCAAGCATAGAAACACATTATTGTCATCTGGCGTTATTCTAAAAAGACACTAGGCCACCAATAATCACAGTGACACGCTTTCCAGCGGCTGTTGACACTCAGGGCTCCTTTATCCCTCTGCTTCTCTCTTGCCCCACACCTCAACACCACCCTCCCTCTCCTCGCGCACCCCTCCTTTCACCTGTTTTTTTCTCTTCTACCCACAAAGCCCTCGAATCCCGACCACTCTCCTCTGAAATCGTTCCACTTCCTCTGCTCTTATGTTTATTCCCCCTCTGTTTTTGTCTCCCCTTTCTGGACCCTAGCTGCACAATGTGGCTCAACTCAAGGGCCCCACAGCCAGAGATGAGTCATCTAGTTTTCATACAGACCGCTAGCTTGTGGACAGGACAGAGGGGTGGAACAGAGGTGGGGGTGGAAAATGGGGTCGGGGTAGATAAGAAGCTTGGTCCCCAGGGTGTCTGTCTGTCTCCCCAAATGTCTGTCATCTAACCAAATGTCTCTCCACTGACCAAATCTCTCTCTTCCTCCATCGAGGAGTCTCGCGTGCATAGTCAACCGAGATTCATTGACTATTACAGTTGCGCACTCATTTTTTTTTTCTGGATGGGAAGTGGGGATAGGAAGAAGGGGGCATAACAAGCTGCGTTCAAAAAAATATTTCACATCTTGTTTTTGTTATGTTTTTTTTTCCTTTCAAATAGGCTAGATTTGAAATGTGCACGACTTTAAAGTTTGGGTTGAGAGACGGGAGGGGGATACATTCAGTTATCACATTATTTGTGCTCTTCAATACTTTTTGTAAAATGACATACCCAAGCCAAAAACAGTCCCATGCAATAATTTACAATAAATGAATATTTCTTTTTGGGTATGCAGTGGCAGTCAAATTTGCTGCTGTGTTTGTTGTTTCTTTGTTTTTCTTAGCAGGATAAAAGACAAACAAAGCAAAACAAAGCAACTCCTTTTACACACACACACACACCACACACACACACACACACACACACACACACACACACACACACACACACACACACACACATATATATATATATATATATATATATATAGTTGACTAATAAAATTCCAAGGATAAGTAACCGAGCACCATTCCAGCAACTTACAGAGCAGCTTGGTGTTGCAAAGACTGCAAGAAATATTCAATTATAAAACAAGACTTGCTCTCATGTCTTAGAGTGAAGAAATAGGGGGAGATAAGCATTCATATCTGCAGTGGCAGTTAATTCTGCCTAACTAACAGTATGTGCTTGAGAGGGTGAGTGGGGAATAATAAATGCTTCTCAAATGAGTCTTCAGCAAGCTTATAGTCTCCTTGGAGATTATAAGCTTGCTGAAGACTCATTTATTATTCCCCACTCACCCTCTCAAGCACATACTGTTAGTTAGGCAGAATTAACTGCCACTGCAGATATGAATGCTTATCCCCCCCATTTCTTCACTCTAAGACATAAGAGCAAGCCTTGTTTTATAATTGAATATATATATATATATATATATATATATATATATATATATATATATATGTATGTATATACACACACACAAGCGCGCATGTAAGCCTGTCACCAAATCTTGTCAAAAGATTCGTCTGTCTGTTTGTTTAAGTCGTTATCTTTCAAATAAGTCTTATAGGAAAAGTGTATTACAGTCTCTACACCCAAGAGAAAACCAGTGATATGAACACGTTCACTCCATTTTCAATAAGCATCACTCGTCGTGACATGGTTTTGCTCTCACCACGCTGGTGTTTTGTTGTGACATTTCGTTACCATGGTAACGACACAACATGGTGACATGCAAGCAAGGCTTCCCTTAGAGCTGTCTCTTATCTACATGGGTTTTTTAACATCAGAACGGTATTTCTTTTCTCAGACCTCGAAACGGATCATCTGCCATGGATCTGAAACTGATTAGAATCTCCGTCAAGACTATGTTTTCACCGGGTTTTACTGGCGTGTCTCTCTGTTATCTTAAATACACAAACCACAAACGAGGGAACACATTTTAACAAAATTTGATGAAAAGTTGGAAGAATATGCCTGATAGTAAATTACATACGGTTGATGCTCAGTGTGTTAAATACCATGCAGCAGAGCATCGGACGATGTTCAGAGGTCTGCAAGAGTGGCATGTGCCAGGGTTAAGGTTCAGCGAGAGTGATCCAGCCGTTTTCATGGAGATAGATGTAATTCGGGTGCACACCCAAAGCTAGTTTTGCAAAGTCAGTGAGCTTAATAGTTCCATCAGAGAAAGAAAATGCCAAAAGATGGATGTGAAATAATGTGTCAGAAATGCAGACAAAAAACAGGATTGGATTGAAGATCTTCTTCTTCTTCTTCTTCTTCTTCTGTCTAAATATTTTGTTCCTATTACTGTTTTCATCCGTTTCTTCGTTCCACACACACACACACACACACACACACACACACACACACACACACACACACACACACACACACACATACATACGCGCGCGCGCTCAAACACACACACACACAAAATTGAGAAAGAGAGAGAGAGAGGCAGACAGACAGACAGACAGAAAAACAGAGAGACAGACAAACAGACGGACAGACAAAGAGAGAGAGAGAGAGAGAGAGAGAGAGAGAGAGAGAGAGAGACAAAAGACAGACAGGCAGACAGACAGGCAGACAGACAGAAACAGACACACAGACAGACAGATACAGTGTATGGAATGAAGATGGAGTACCATGAGGGGAAGCATAGAATCGGAGACAAAAAGAAGATGATGATCGAATGAAAGAAACAGGAAGCAAACTGTTGCAATAGAAGCAAAATTAGAGAGACTGAATAAACTATTCAATCAAATGCGCGATATAAACCCGAGAGTGCAGCAGCCAAAAATGCATTGCAACACAAATGTGTTGTACACAGCTGAAAGAATCAGAGTTTTAAAAAATCGTGAAGAACTAACATCCACTCAGAAAACTTACCTGTTTTACATAGCTTTCGATTGCAAAATGTCAATGAAAACGGCTCGCATGGGGATACCAGTTCCAGTTCAGTTCCGTGGTTTTATTTAAAGACTTTTCATCGCGAGATGATATTAGACATAAAAACTAACAATTATAATCGGAACAAAACCCCCTACACACGCAGTTTACCACCCATTTTAGAACTTTCAATTCCCGTCTTATATATGCATATTTACATAACTGAAATACCACAGAGGAACAAGAACTCGGTCATTTTTTTACAACCATTTTGCAACCTGTGACTGGGAAAGAGCTATGGTAATCTCAACAACACACGAACCCTATTAAAACAGTTTTGACATTATCAAGATTATTCACTACAATACCTTTCTCCTGATAGAGCGAGGTCAACACTGGGCATTCAAACAAAAGACGATGCACAGAAATGTTTTTTTTTCTCTGCAGACGCAAGTAATACCTTGAAAAGATTTACTGTTCCAAGTATTCATTAGGAAATCCGTTAGATTTGTCCTCTTGTGAATTAGTTCAAACTATGGGAAAATACTTACACAAGAAAAATTGTAGTCAGAAAATGTCTGCCTTACCATCGTGCTCAAAGCAAACTGTTGGATTAATTAATAAATTAAGGCCAGCGTGGGGGAAACTAACAAGAAACACATTTTTTTCTTCCTTTTCTTTTTCTGCTGGCATAAAAAGGGGGGGAAAACGGACTGGAATGTGGCAGGTAATCGGACCACAGGTCTCTCTTTACCGCGCGGTTGCACAGCGCCGTAGATCTGCGGCTTCCCTCTCTGTCTCTGTCTGTCTGTCTGTCTGTCTGCCTGTCTGTCTGTCTGTCTGTCTGTCTGTCTGTCTCTCTCTCTCTCTCTCTCTCTCTCTCTCTCTCTCTCTGATGACTGTCATTGTCCCAGAGTTATGGTCCTTGCCCACGACCTCGGGCCAGTGCAATAATTATTCACCTCACGTGACAATTACGGTGCAGACAGGAAAGCTGAGAAGAGAGAGAGAGAGAGAGAGAGAGAGAGAGAGAGAGAGAGAGAGAGAGAGAGAGAGAGAGAGAGAGAGAATAGCAGAGGACGGAAACAATTAAACAACTAGTGATACAAAAGCAGCATGCAGGATAAAAGGAACTTAAAATTGACTGATGAATAAGTCAATAATCAGAAGAAGAAGAAGAAGAAGAAAAAGAAACCAGAATTAGCAGAAGCAGAACCAGAACCGGAACCAGAACAAGAATATGATAAACAAGAAGCACAAAAAGAACAGGAACACGAAAAAAAAGAAGACAGACAGAAAGTAAACTCAAATACTGAGAAGAAGAAGAAGAAGAAGAAGGAGGAGGAGGAGGAGGAGGAGGAGGAGGAGGAGGAGGAGGAGGGAGGAGGAGGAGAAGAAGAAGAAGAGAGGAGATGATGATGATGATGATGATGATGAACAAGAAAAAGAATAAGAACGAATTGAGAAGGAGAAAGAAAAAAAGCCAGCCAGCCAACCAGCCACATAAACAGACAAGCAGAAAGAAAGAAAAAAATAAAAAAAAAAAAAAAGAAAGAAAAAAGAAAAGAGTGAAGAAGGAAAGAATGAAAGATAGGAAGAAAGACAGAGAGAAAGAAAGAAATTTCTTACGTAAAAACAGTCCGGAAATCCCCAGAGTCGAATTCGTGTCGAAATCCACATATACCAAGTTATAAGCTACTTTTTTGTTGTTGCTGTTGCTGTTGTTTTGTTGTTGCTGATGTTTTTCTTTGCTAGGTTGTCTTTCATCTTTGATGACGTTTCTTTTCGGCAATTCTCTTTTTTCATTGCTTATGTACTTACTTCTTTACTGCCATTGTTTTTTTTTTCTCTTCTGCATGACATATAGAACACCTGATCTTTTTTGCTTGAACAGTTCAGTATCTAGGAATGTGAAAGACTAATTCGTTTTCTCTCTCTCTCTCTCTCTCTCTCTCTCTCTCTCTGCGTGTGCGTGCTTGTGTGCTTGCGTGCTTGTGTGTATGTGTGTGTGTGCATGCGCGCGCACGTGTGTATGTGTGTATGTGTCCGCGCGCGCGCGCGTGTGTGTGTGTGTGTGTCTGGTTGTCTCTATATATATATATATGTGTGTGTGTGTGTGTGTGTGTGTGTGTGTGTGTGTGAGGGGAAGCAGGGTGTGTGTGTAATTTGTATCTAATCGGTTGTTATGGTCTCTAATTACGTGTGTATGTGTGTATGTGTCCGCGCGCGCGCGCGTGTGTGTGTGTGTCTGGTTGTCTATCTATATATATATATATATGTGTGTGTGTGTGTGTGTGTGTGTGTGTGTGTGTGTGTGTGTGTTGAGGGGAAGCAGGGTGTGTGTGTGTATTTGTATCTAATCGGTTGTTATGGTCTCTAATTAAATTACACATGTGCTGTGTGTGTCCTGCCACATGTTGATCATCAGTATCATGGGCAATGTTTGTAAGAGAGAGATAGAGAGAGACAGACAGACAGACAGACAGACAGACAGACAGACAGACAGACAAACAGACAGACAGACAGGGGTGGGTGGGAAGACGGTTTGGTAGGGACAGCGGGAGACCTGACCCCCCCCCCCCCCCCCCCCCCCCTCAAAAAAAAAAAAAAAAAAAAAAAAAAAAAAAAAAAAAAAAAAAAGAAAAAAAACAAAGAAAACAAAAACGAAGATCGAAAGTATAATAAAACTTACGAGTCCCCAAAGTCCAATCTGTTGCACCTTCTAAGCCAGCAAGACATCACATGCAGTTTTTCTTTCCTCCTGAGTTGTCATCAGTATATCGCTTTTCTTTTATTGTGATCATCAATCATTTTCCCTATTGTTTTATTCTTGTTGTTTTGTTGTTGTGTGTTGTTTTTTGTTGTTGTTCGTCTTCTTCTTCATCTTCTTCTTCTTCTTCTTCTTCTTCTTCGTTTACTTACTTAATCGCTGCTATTGATTTCACTTGGTTCATGTCATATAGGGGAGGAAGAGGAGGAGGAGGTAGAGGAAGAGAGGAGGAGGAGAAGGACAAGGAGAACAAGTAGAACAAGAAGAAGAACAACAGGAACGAGACGAAAGAAAGACTGAATGAAGAAATAAAGAAAGACGGACATAAAAACATTAAAAAAAAAAAAGAAAGAAAGAAAGAAAGAAAGAAAGGAAAGAATGAAAGAAAGAGAGAGAGAGAGGAGGAAGGAAGGAAGAAAGGACAGAAATGGAAAATATAAAGAATGTTAAAACAAGTCTCAAATTCCCACAGGCGAGTATAGGTTGAAACCGACAGATAGTACTTTATGAGGTGTATTCATTGTTGCTGTTGTTGCTTTTTTTTTCCCTTTGTTGAAGTTGTTTTTTTTTTGTATATGAAAGATTGGTCGTTTACGATGACTGCCCTACGCACAGATAAAAACAACACAACAACAACAACACACCAAAAACATGCTAAATGATAAAATGACACCGTATCCGAATATGACGACAAATGCTAAGCTACATTTTGTGAAGAACGCCCTGTTCAATGCAGTGTCTGTCTGGCAAAGGAGCAGATACAGATCACCTTATCACTGCACAAAGACTAGCATAGACTATAGCCAAGTAAGAAAAGATTAGTATATAATGCACGGCGAGTATGACATTGAAGCCACATCAAAATGACAATTTAAACAGCTTATTGGTTGCAACAGTCGCAAACCTTTGCAGAAGAAAACTTTCGATGAAAGGGGGGATAATAGAGCGATGAAGGAAAGAAAGAGAAAGTGGGGAGTATGCGAGTAAAACGTGAGTGCATGAAGAGGGGGAAGGAAAACAGGACAAGGGGGGCACTGCACATGGCAGATGTGTGATATGCTAGCTTGTCTCAAGGTCAGGGCACTGTTGCTGTCTCTGCCAGTGATTGATGGGGGGGGGGGGGGGGGGGGGGGAGGAAAGAGGGCACCGCCAAGATAGGAACTACAGTAGAAGGAGTGAGGTGGGGTGAGTTGGGGGGGGGGGGGGGCGTGATTGATACTGTTTGAGTGAACCGAATAGGAGAACAGAACTAACCCATCAAAATAAGGCTGCAATTGTCGGCATGTGCGGGCAGCTGCAGATTATTTTCAAGTGGAATACCTGTGTTGGTCAGCTGTCTTCCACCACAGTTGCCATGTACGTCTTATCTAATACGTGAGCACTTATCATCCCAGGGAATCACAAATAACGAGATTCTAACACCACTTCAACACATGCAGCAACATTGTCCTGCCGTGTGTTCTGATTTTTTGGTGCATTAGATGCACGGCATGACAGTCGGCAGTCAGAAAACGATCGTTTGAAGCAGGCAGCAACTGACCATGCTGATAGACCAGTGTCAGTCTCTACAAAGTGTATGTGACAAAATTTAAGACCGGAAAGAATGCTTGTCAACAGCCTTTCACACCTCAATCGTGATTTGAATAAATTAGGAGCATTGTTGAAAAGGAAAAATGTCAAGTTTTCTCAACGCTGCAGAGGGTTTTTAACGAAGATTACCATATGCGCACCCGTAAAGTTGTTCGGCTGCCAGTTGGATACTACCTTTCCCAAAACATAGACCTGCGATGACATGGTGAGAGTGTACCGAATGGAACCCCAACGAGGCGATTTCCGCCGTCCCTGGCCGTTTGATTGCCTCCCTTTAACGTGGATCAGACACACTTTTGGTGCTGTGAGAAAGACATTACAAGGAAGAGATGGCGGATGACGTAGGCATACATGTGGCTGATGACTTCAAATAGACGACAGTACAGTGTGCTGAAGCACCACACATGTGGGAGAGAGACACGCACATGTTCTGAGATATTAACTGTGTTTTGATTGAGGAGGAGGAAACAGAGTTTGGGATTTCCAAGGAGAAATGTCCAGAACAGCACTCGTCGTGAAGTTGTATAGAACAATATCAAGAAAACTTTAGACAATAACTATGTTTGACGTAGATTGTGTTTTCAATGGTTATATGGAATATATGACAAAAATCCATTAAACACTCATTTATGAGCCGTAGAACTGGAGAGCTTCTACTGCTAGTCTGTAAAATAGTTTGTAAATGTATTACAATTGTAACTAAAACCGATCATATGGTGAGATCGAAAACCATGCTTTTTTTTGGGGGGGGTGAAGGGGGTGGGGGGTGGGGGGGGGGTGGAGGTGGACAATGGCAGTATGTTGATATTTATGTCCAACCTTCTCCTCTCTCTCTCTCTCTCTCTCTCTCTCTCTCTCTCTCTCTCTCTCTCTCTTCTCAGCTTTCCTGTCTGTCCTGTAATTGTCATGTGAGGTGAATAATTATTGGCCTTGGCCTCAGGCCGTTGGCAAGGACCGTAACTCTTGGACAATGACAGTTATCGAGGGAGTGCAGCCGTCAATCTATGGGGTTCTGGAATCCGAGGTTAAAGGGAGAAATGCTATCGTATTACCTGTCGGATTCGTGTCCATTTTCTTTTTTTAAATGAAATAAGACAGAATGGAAAAAAATGCTGAGCTTGTCATTTTCACTCTTCTTCGTTCCATTTCGATTCACATGTAAGACAAGTTTCACAAGTACTTGCAAGTACGCTCTCTGTCTCTCTCTCTTTTCTCTCTCTCTGTGTTAAATAATAATATTGCTCGGTACATTTATAAAGCACAAAAAGGCTGCGTACTGCATGTTCTTAATAGTATTGTATTGTGCTCACATACTTGCTTTTTTCCTTGCATTTTCTTTCATGGTGATATTCATATCATGAGTGTGTTGCAGGTATCACCCTTTCAGTATGGGGCCTGGCCTTTATCTGAATAAATTTTCGTATTCGTATTTGTGTTTTCTGTTAACTGAATCTATTAGACTCTCTCTCTCTCTCTCTCTCTCTCTCTCTCTCTCTCTCTCTCTCTCTCTCTCTCTCTCTCTCTCTCTCTCATGATTTCCAGACGAATATACAGGACATAGTAAATCAGGATGGACTCAGAGCTGATCATACCCAAGAGCATAGGTCACAGTAATAGAGATATATTGTCCCAGGTTTATAGGCCAAGAGAAGCAAATTTTGTGTCCAATTTTGATCTTGATGTTGATTTTGTTTTCGATTTTGATCTTCATT
This sequence comes from Conus betulinus, assembly GCA_016801955.1. Lineage (NCBI taxonomy): Eukaryota > Metazoa > Mollusca > Gastropoda > Neogastropoda > Conidae > Conus > Conus betulinus. The sequence goes on from JADBJO010000584.1 coordinate 509,680, forward strand.
GATGTGTTTGATGTTCTAAATTTCTGTTTTTGTTGTTGTTTGCTTGTTTGTTTGTTTGTTTTTTTTTTTAGCTTTTTTTCTTGATTTTTTTACCTATGGGTACGAAGGAAAGAGAGGAGTATTAATTTAAAAGGGCTCTGACGGAAAGCATGTATGACGTTTTAAACCTATCTTTTGTTTTTTTAACATTAATTTTTGATTATTGATTTTAGGACTATTGACTAGAATTTCTATCAAATGTTGCTCGAATAACTATCGATGGCTAACTACCGATTGAACTATTTATTATGGATTGTTGACTACTGATTATTGATTATCGGT
>JADBJO010000584.1:515000-520000 GCA_016801955.1 Conus betulinus
TTGTACATGCTTTTAATGCATTTCAATAAATCAGAGAGAGAGAGAGAGAGAGAGAGAGAGAGAGAGAGAGAGAGAGAGAGAGAGAGAGAGATAAACAGACAGACTGACAGACAGACTAATAAACAGACAGATGGTCAGACACACAGGCAGACAAATAGACAAATAGATAGACACAGGCAGATAGACAGGCGAATAGACAGACAGCCAGGAAGGATGTCAAACAGACAGACTGACAGGCAAAGGACAAAAATTACAAACGATCGTCATCCAAAAAAAACAAAATTTTCAAAAAAAGTAGGTGATCGCCAAACAAAACCCTTATATTAACCTCCACAACACAGAGATGGTGAAAAACAACAGTTCTTCGAGAGAGAAAGACACAACAGGTATGAAAAAAAGGAGAAAATTGGAGAGTAAAAAAAGGACCGACAACCAACAAGTCATATACACTAAACACAGTTCTTCCTCCTCGCAGCTGTTGTTTGAAAATGCCAAATTAAACACTACACACAGTTAGAAAAAAAAAAAAAAAAAACAGCATTGTTCGTGCTAACAACTCTCTTGGACAGGTCTCCCCGTGTAACTCCAGGACACATTGCAGGCTCTGTGACAAGATAATCAGATGGACCCTCCCGGCCTAAAAAACCAGGGTTCCAGAGACTGATTCTCAGTTGTGCTTCCCTTACAGGACTGTCTCTGGACTGCTTTTCTTGCGCATAACATTTTACCTCGCGCAGTCTGAATCGGGTTGATGGGGACATTCTGTGCCAGTTGAACACCATCACATCTACATCGGGGGAAGGGTGGGGGGAGAGAGAGAGAGAGAGAGAGAGAGAGAGAGAGAGAGAGAGAGAGAGAGAGAGAGAGAGACAGACAGACAGACAGACAGACAGACAGACGGACAAAGAGAGAGAGAGTTAGACAGTGGGGGAGGAACCAAGTAAAAAGCATTATCAAAGATTCAAACAGACACCAAACAAAACTGTCTACGCTGCCACAGCAATTTTGTACGTCCAACGAAATGATATCACGTCAACTAAGTGAATGAAAGAGGCAGAAAGCAGCTTTGTCTGAATTCACAAGAAATGAAAATCTTTAAACAGGCACTAACATACACATGGAGAGAAATTGAGAGGGGAGCGTGCAAAAAAAAAAAGTCTGATAAAAACCACACGGGCACCTAACAATGTAAAAATCGCATTAGCTGTTCACCATGTCAAGATAAACTAAGTGATACAAGTAGGAAGGATACAGCATTGTCTGCACCATGTCAAGATAAACTAAATGATACAAGTAGGTAGGATACAGAATTTCTGCGCCATGTCAAGATAAAACTAAGCGATACAATAAGGAAGGATACAGCATTATCTGTAGCCCTGATCACACTTCTTACAGAACTCCTCTTGTAGGTCCAGGATGTACTGCAGACATTGAGACAGGGTAATCAGGTGGATCCACTCGCCTTCCCCGCCACTTCTGATACCCTGGCTGTCCGCTGCGTTCCCTTCAAAGACTGTCATCATCCCATAGTTATCCCCCCTGTTCACAACCTGATGCACGTACTCATGATATTCAGATCACGGGGTCTATCCTGAACGAGGTTGATGAGAGCAATCAGTGTCACTGTGCTTACAAATAAACAATCATATGGGGAGGGAAGGGAGAGAGAGAGAGAGAGAGGCAGACCGACAGACAGACAGACAGACAGACAGACAGAGAGGGGTGGGGTGGGGGGAAGACAAAGTAGATAATTGGAAGGTACAGACAGCGGGGAGGGACGGGGTGAACAGAATGATAGTGAGTGTGGGTGTAGGAAGGATTGCAACTTAAGAATATGTCATCGAATATTGACTTGTTTCTCCCTTAGGCAACTAAAAGGTGCAGGGTGGATTATAACAAGAGAGAGAGAGAGGGTTGGGGGTAGGGGGCAGACAGACAGACAGACAGAAGACAGACAGAGACAGAGATTCAGTGAGACAAAGACAGAGCGACGGAGACAGAGAGACAGTGACAGAGAGGCAGACAGACAGACAAACAGACGGACTGACTGACTGTCTGACAGACAGACAGACAGGGATGGGAAGTGGGGATGAGGGAGAAAAGGGAGATTGAGAAGTACAGCAGCAGACACAGATACAGATACAGCGGGATACCTGATGAAGAAACATGATATTTTGGGCGGAAAAAAACAAGACAGAAGACAGAGAGATAGAGGAGATACAGAAATAGAGAGTGTGAAATTCACAATGTTCAGTTTCATATCACAAAACACATTAAAATGCTTATAAACGCATATGACGTGTTACGTATGATTGAGAACGGAAAGCAACCTACAGAGAACCATCACTGACCACCCTAATGACCTGTTCTCATGAGACGATCCCAGTGAAGGCGTGTAGAATTATGATCTCTGCATTGCTCCAGCTGCAAGGTAGGATGTCACGAAAGTCCCGTGACAGAGGCGGTCCATTTCTCGTTTCAAAGTATGTTACCACGTGGGCTGGGCACTCGATGGTTGGGGGAGGGGGGAGGGGGGTAGGGTTTTACATAGCACGTAATCCTCAAGAACCTCCTTCCCTCTTTCCCTCCGCTGCCAGCCAACCAGACACCCAGCCCACCCTGTCCCTTACTTCCATTCTTAGAATAAGCCAAAGGTGCAGTGATTTACGTCCCTTTGCCTTCCTGATCATGCATCCAGTGTCCCCTTATTCTGAGCCGTGGGTGGAGCAACGGTTTCGCAAGATCATATGTGTGTGTGTGTGTGTGTGTGTGTGTGTGTGTGTGTGTGTGTGTGTGTTTCTCTGTGTGTGTGTGTGTGTGTGTGTGTGTGTGTGTGTGTGTGTGTGTGTGTGTGTGTGAGAGAGAGAGAGAGAGAGAGAGAGAGAGAGAGGGTATGGATGGGTGCGTGCGTGCGTGCGTGCGTGCGTGCGTGTGTGCCTGTGTGTGTGTGTGTGTGTGTGTGTGTGTGTGTGTGTGTGTGTGTGTGTGTGTGTGTGTGTGCGTGCGTGCGGCGTGTGTGTGCGTGTGTGTGTAAGAGTCGGTGTGGCACTGTTGGACATCTCCGTCTGCGCACAATGTTATCCGGGTTTTAATGTGAAGTTTGATCAACGATCTAAAAGTTTCTGTTTGCTTCTTACCCTGATGTAACTTCATCCGTCTTTTGCCTGGAGGTTGACCGCTGTTTAACAAGAGATGACAGTTCCCAATCTCACACTGTTGATGGCTTGGCCTTTGGCCATGCATGAATAGACTTGGCTTGTATTAAGCAGGTTTTTGAAAGGAAATATATTTGCCTCTCACCTTTCTTAGTCTCCCTGACTTATAGGTTAATGCTATTTTGAAATACAAACGGTCATTTGTGGTACACGCCTGTGCGATTTTTTTCTGTTGAGATGTAAGGGCATTTAATGGTAATGAGAGTACGGCTACGATTTTGCACAAAAATAATTCAATTCGGTTTTTAAAAAAATCAACGATCTATATATTAAAGTACATTTTATCTCATGATTTTGCACCACATGATATTTTAAGAAATAAACTCCTACTTCATAAAAGATTTCAATAGTTTATACAGCCAATAGATTTTTTATACTTCAGAATTATACAAAAATCAAATATCGTGAAATAACTTTTTGCCTGAAAAGGCTTTGAGTGGTTTGTACAAGCAGTTAAATATTATGCCACGATTTTGCAAATCAAATTTCAGGAAGTAACTTATTGCTTTAAACGATATGAACAGTTTATTTAACAAATTATATTTCAGTTTACGATTTTCCACCAGAAACAGTTTGCAAGAAATCACATTTATTCCCCAAAAGGATGTGAATAGATTTTCTAACCAGTTAGACTTTATCATGAAGGAAAGTACGACTGACCTTTATCACAAAGGAAACTAAATCTGATTTTATAAGAAAGTAAAGTACATTTGAAACTATGTCTGAAACACACACACACACACACACACACACACACACACACACACACACACACACACACTTACACACACACTCAATTAATCTTAGTTTCTCTGTCTGCCTGTCTCTCTGTCTCTGTCTGTCGCTCTCTCTCTCTCTCTCTCTCTCTCTCTCTCTCTCTCTCTCTCTCTCTCTCTCTCACACACACACACACACATACAGAGAAATAAATCTGTCCAGAATACGTTATCATATCCGGATTCAGATTTGTATCAAAGGGAAACTGTATTGTGCCTAACATTTCCGAAGAACCCTGCAAAAGTTTCTATGAGATAACGCTTGTGTGAAGAAAACTTGCAGGAATGCCCCCCCCCCCACCCCCTTGCACCCTCCTTTTTGTACACAACTGAGACGAAAAGAAGAATAGTGTGTGAAATCATCCCAATACGAGAAGAGTTCTTCATATTTCACATTTATTAAATGAACACAGCCGTAAATAAATATTCTTCTATAACCTAAATAAAAATTCTCCTGGGTACATATTTGTGACCGTATATGAAGCAAATCTGCGCCTGCCACTAACCGACATCAAATCTCAGAGAGAAACTTTCGATCAGACTGCAATTAGAAAAACGTGGAAGGAATCCAATGTATTCCGTCTTCGTAGAGAGAAAAAGATATGGATTTAGGGGGAAAAAGATAAAGAGTTCTTATCTGTAGGACAAACCCGAGACAAAAGGCAGAAAACAAAAGGAGACTTACCAACAATGCAAAAACAAAACCGTACAATGGGAGAAGAAAAAAAAAACTGTCAACTCACGTGGTTAAAGACCACTGCAAGGCCATCTTGAAGGGGTACTTCCCCTTCCTACTCTACTCACTCCCTGAAAGAGAATGACGTTCCTCTCCTGGTGCCTTTCATGCTCCATTTAGGAGTCAAACGTTATACCCTACCCCTCTTCTTCCGTGCAGGAGTATATTCGTTTTTTTGGACCTTTTTTTTTTTTAAAGGGTTCTTCGTATCCATGCCCCTGTATTGGAATGCGTATTATATTTATGCTCTCTCTCTCTTCTGTAGGTGTCTAT
>JADBJO010000584.1:527500-530000 GCA_016801955.1 Conus betulinus
TCTATCAGAAACCCATCTTTCCCCGTAAACCCATCTTCTCCCCTGTAAAATGTATCGCTCCCCTAAGTTTTCCAGTCTCCGTCTCCAATATCTCCTCTCCTCCAGAATGTCCCCCCTCCCCGTCTCCTCCCTCCTCCAGCTTTCACTTTTCTTCTTCTTCTTCTTCTTCTTCTTCTTCTTCTTCTTCTTCTTCTTCTTTCCTTTTCTTTTTAAAGACCGCCAGACCCCCCAGTTTCGGTGACAGACTCCAGAGACTCATAGCCAGGGATAAATTGCTTCAGCGTCAACTTCTGTTAAGATTCTAGTAATAGATATTCAGTTGCATTGCAGGCAACACACTGATTTCTGACTCTGAGGAAGAACCAACCGCCGTTATTTTGCTTTTTTTTGTAGTTTCCGTTAACTTCATTATTTCCCCGATATGACGATTACCGGTCACAAAGCATGAGTGTATTCTTCTCACTCATTTAAGGATAGGCTAAAGAGTGCAGCCATATTCAGTTTTAAAACACTTAAAAAAGAATTAATAAAAAAAGAAGAAAAAAGTAGGATTCATATATATATATATATATATATATATATATATATCAATATATATATATGATATCAATAGATGATATAAATAACACACACGCGCGCGCGCGCGCGCACGCGCGCGCGCACACACACACACACACACACACACACCCACACACAACACACACACACACACACACACCACATCATTATATATATATATATATATTATACCACCACCCCTACCTCAGGCAAGCGTTTTGGCCCTTAACTCCCCAAATACTAAGGGAAGGAGGGGGGGGGGGGGGGTTGTAGTTGTATTCAGGCTCTGACTCCCAGATGCCCTTCTGCTGTCATTTTTTCTCTCTTTCTTTTTTTTTTTTTTTACTCTGGGTGCTGCCGGGACTCGAACATCCGTTCTGCGCTCTCAAAGCGCTTCTGAAAGTATTAGCCATGGCTATTTGACGTATGTTGTAAGTTAGGAAAGTTTAAGCCTTATAATGTTCACTTTTGTTCCTCCTCGACCAGGTCCAGTCAGAAATCTGGTCTCCCTCTGTTACTGCCTTCAGGGCTCTGGCACTTTCTTCTCAGAAATCTTGGGCTGTTGGATAATATCACAGGCTGATGATCCTACACCCCACCTCCCTCCTCTCTCTTCTCTGTTCTCCTCGTTCTCCCCCCATGGCTGGAACTTCTATAGCGAGGACATTGGTCTTTTCACCGACCATGGGTACACCATCATTAAGGTTGTATCCAGCCGCAACTCGCGGTGTCCAGAACAACGACCTTTGAAGCTCAGCCTCCAAAAGAAACAGACCCACCACATGCCTCCTCTGCTGCCACCACCCTCACTCGTCCATTCTGCAGGATTCTCATGTTTAACGGATACACAGTAGAAGGTCATACACCTGCATTTGAGACCAGACCCATGATTACTTAAGGCGTGATGAACGCCCCAAAGATCTGCTTGTATGTAGGTATGTATTTAGTGTATAACGGATTAAAAAAAAAACTGTGGTAATAATGATTGATGTTTTATTATCTTTCAGTACATTTTATGTGATGTAATAGAATATCCGCAACATTGCAGGTCACGAGGCAGACCAGAATGTTGTTCCATCTCGAAAACTAGTGCTGAAAGAATACGTAAGGAATGTTGTCTTTAGGCAGAAAATGAGACGATCTGTTCTATTTTCACCCCAACTTTGTTCTTACAATAACCGAACCCAGCAAGGATAATCAGAGTGGGCTGACACACACACACACACACACACACACACACACACACACACACACACACACACACACACACACACACACCTTGTAGCTGCTGCTGCCCCTCAGTGTTCCTTTATGTCTCTGCTTCTCTTTAACCCCACCCTTAACACCACCTTCCCTGTCCACGCCTCCCCCACCCCCCTCGTTTTCCTCTTCGACCCACTCACCTTACTCTGTCCACTGTCCACTCTCCTTTGAAACCATCCCTCTTCCAATCCTTTCATTTGATCCCCCTTTTGTCTCCCCTTTCTGGGCCCCAGTAGCAAACTAACTGAGTCCAAGGGCCCATGGCCAGGAATTATCATTTTTTTGTTTTCACACAGACCACTTTCTTCTAGATGGGACAGAGGGGTGGAATGGATGTGGAGATACGAAGGAAGGGTAAAATGGAGGCGGGCTAGGGGGGAGGGGGGGGGGGTGTTATGGATCTTGGGTCCCAGGGTGTCGCTTTGTCTGCCCTAATGTCTCTCTTCCTCCATCCAGGAACCTCGTGTGTATAGCAAATCGAGATTCACTGATCTATTACTGTTGAGTGAACTTATTCTTTATTTGTTTATTGTTCTTTTTCTAGAGGGGTGGGGTGGGATGAGGAGTGGAAGGGGGGGTTAGGAATGGGGAAACGGGAAGGTGGGAGGGTAACAATTTGCGTTTTTTTCCCCACATTCACTATTGAAACATTCACCCCAAAATCATCTTGTTTTCATTG
>JADBJO010000584.1:535000-537500 GCA_016801955.1 Conus betulinus
TGATGCCTCCACGACCAGCCCTGTGTTTAGAGTCTTCTATCCTCGTTACACACATAAGCATTATCATTCTATCAACGTATACTAAAAACACTTCCGGTCTTATGCGATGAGAACATTACTAAATATTTTATGAAAAAAAAAACAAACATGCTGTGTTAAAAAAATAATCGACAGAAGCAAAAACGTCAATCGTATACAAAATTGACAACACATAGCATTTATACAGCACCGCTTCCTGATAGTTATTTCAATAACAACTAACATCCAGATTATACTACTTGTGAATTGAAAAAAAATTACACACAGAAATAGCCGTAGATTAAGTGTCAGTCCTGTTTCGCCTGCACACTGATAGAAATGGTGTTCATTCTTTAACAGGATGTCTGATCAATCTGTGACATACAAAGAAAAGTATAGTGAGAAAAAACCGATCAATTCCTGATAATCATTCATTCTTGAACTTCATACCTCCCCCAGAACAGTTCTGCGACAAATGTTCGATGTAATCTCTCTCTCTCTCTCTCTCTCTCTCTCTCTCTCTCTCTCTCTCTCTCTCTCTCTCTCTCTCTCTCTCTTTATCAAAATCACCTCCTACCACCCATTTTCATCATAAGTTCAGTTCCCTCCTTAATAAAGGAAGTCTGTCTGTCTATTTTTCTTCTTTCTTTTTCATCGTCGTCGTCGTCATCATCATCATCATCATCATCATCATCATCATCATCATCTTCTTCATCATCATCATCATCTCTCTCTCTTCTTCTTCTCTATCTCTCTGTCTATCTCTCTCTGTCTGTCTCTTTTTTCTCTCTATCGATCTCTTTCTATTACCCTCTCTCTCTCTCTCTCTCTCTCTCTCTCTCTCTCTCTCTCTCTCTCTCTCTCTCTCTCTTTTCTACACTGATTGACCGTTGTAATGATCAGCTAATTTATTTCTTTTCTCCAGTGAAAAACGGATGGTGTACATTAATTGAAATAAAACAACACACAACACACACCGCGCGCTTCTTTCTTCTAGCTGCCTATCTGTCTGCCTGTCTGTCCGTGTGAGTGCATTTCTGTATATAGAAGAAGAAGAAGAAGTAGAAAAAAAAAATATATAGAAAAAGACACAAGTAGGCGAAAGACCAAGACCAAAATCGAAGTCAGCCAAAAAACACCATAAAATCTGCTTGACAAAATCTGCACCAGCTACTTTACACAATGATTATTAATGTGAAAAGTACGCAATGGTTTATATCATCATCATCATCATCATCATCATCATCATCATCACAACAACAACAACAACAACAGCAACAGCAACAAGCACAAAGAATTCTTTACTTTTTTTTAAAAAACAGCAAACAAACGAGCAAACAAACAAAAATGCACAGTGATGACCCCTTTGCACGATAATAAGATTACCAATCTACAGCTGCCGCATGAATCTCCACCGGCAGACTATCAGCTGCTCTCTCTCCTCTAAGGACTGTCATTATCTACGAATTATTGCCTCGGTCGATCGCCTGGTGCAAGCGCGTGCTATAATTCATCTTACAGGACATTTTAGAAGAGACAGAAACGCTGCAACACACACACACACACACACACACACACACACACACACACACACACACACACACAGATGGCGAAGAGAGAGCTATACCGCAAAGAGAAAGCAAACGCAAACAGCGAAACCGAAGGAAAGGAGGGGCAGGTGGTGTGTGTGAGGGGGGGGGGGGGGGGGGGGGGGGATAGGGGGGGGGGGGGATAAGGTATGCAGGTAAAACAATTTAACAAATCTACCACAGGACAGAAAGGATGCAGACTTCACGTTTACAAGCAAAATATTACCACTCTTTCATGGGGAACAAAATCACTAGACATATGCAAGCATGTGCATTTCATACGTAATAGTGTTCTTCCCCAACTTACGAATGTTAAGCTACGTGAATGAGTTTAAAAGTGTCGTACATTATCGAGAAAAACCTAAACAAAAAAAAAACAAAGGGGAAAAACCGGAACCGAGATAATTATTATTGTTTCTGTGGCGTCACAAGATAGCGCACCTCTCATTTACTTCAAGAGTTTAGATTAGCCAGTGCGATGCCTTCTTGACGGTCTTAATGGAGTGTCCTGCGCGTGTCTGTACCCATCGTCAACACAGCGCGCAGGTCTCAAAGGGTGGTACAGGACTGCTCTAAAGGCAGGTAAAGACAGTGCTTCTCTGGGTCCTCCCCAGCACCTTTGGGTTTCTTTTTTTTCCTCTTTGCCTTAATAGGCTGACCCTAGAGAAAGGTCCAGTGACGGTGAGGAAAGACCCACTGACCACAGGGAAAGTCCTGTTGACAGTGGGAAAGACTACAACTTTGGATTCTCTTTGAGGGCACATAAGACCGTATGGCGAAAGCTGGGCTGTGTCTGGAGTGGCACTGTCTTCATCTAATCTGCCCGTTGGCAGGGGGTCTGTGGGGGGTGTGCTCGGCAGCTTGAGGGTGGTGTCTTTTGCCGGTGGACTCTG
>JADBJO010000584.1:540000-547500 GCA_016801955.1 Conus betulinus
CAATTATCACGCGAGATGAATAATCTGTAGCACTGGCCTTGGACTATGGACCTCAGACCATTCCCCGGCGGCACTGACAGTTCTTCAGGGAATTCAGCCGTCCATCTGCTAGGCTCTGGAATGCTCGGGTAAACGGAAAGGTCTTGTCATATTATCTGTCGTAATTTAATCCATGTATCTGTCTTTTCTCAAATGAAACAAGACGGTTAAAAAAAAAGTGCCATTTATATTCACATTTTTATAATTAACAAATGTTACACACAGGTAAGTTTTCTGAGTGGTTATGAAAATTTTGCGATTATCTGGTCTTCTTTTTGTCTGAATATTTCTGCAATGTATACCACTTCTGTGATTTTTTTTCCTCTTTGGCTACTTTACGCACGTCTTCATATACTAATTAGTTTATTGACTGATTCGTTCATTCACTTTTACAAGCACTGCCTACATAACAGGTTTTGTTTCAATAATTCTCAATCAATTATTAAAAATCTCTGATTTGCCCCCCCCCCCCCCCCCCCCCCTGCTGCCTGACATCTCTCTCTTCTCTCTCTCTCTCTCTCTCTCTCTCTCTCTCTCTCTCTCTCTCTCTCTCTTATCTCTCTCATCAAGTGGCCATATTTATGTTACTGACAACAAAACATCAAATAAAAAAATGTTCCTGTGGGTGAACCAAGTGACCATTTTCCAGTATGCGACGTAGGGGCCAAAAGGGGAATTAAAATCCCCTAGACAGGTTATAAACTACAGATCGTTTTCATCTCTCCCGCCTCCCAGTTTCCAACGTCCATGATAATACTAATCCAGAAGACATTCTAGAGTTCCGGCCACAAATTTTCAACATTGTTTGCAATGGATACACAAAACACGTAGAGCCCAACACAATCCTCAGACTAAATGAATGACCGAGGAAATCTAAACAGCAGAATTTCTTCATAAGATATTTGAGGTAAGAGGGAAGTGAGATGAATAAAAGATTCACAATTGTGAAAGTCATTCCTGTGTACAGTTCTGAAGACAATTCAAAACCAGCTAAATACAGATTGATATCTATTGTTTCAACATTATCTAAATTGTTTGAAAGGCACGTAAATAAACACATTTACGTCCATCTTGAGTCATATTATCTGTTCAGTGATAATCAAGTTGGTTTCAAAAGAAAAGAAACGTCACGCTGCTCTATCAGAGTCAGTAGATCACGAATATTTGAATTTTGGTTAAAAGTAAATTGCATTGAGCATTTGTTTTACTGATTTTGCAAAGCCTTTAATTGTTAAAAATCAAATCTTACTACACAAAAAATAACATTGCATGAAAACACAAAATGCCTACCGACAAACACCATCATTCTTAGACAGTCGTCAACAATTTCTACGTGTTAAATCTTCAACATCCAATATAATGCCTGTCTGATATGGAGTATTCCGGAGGTCATTGTTAGATTCTCGCCTATTTTCTATCCATGTAAACAATTTCCATCTTCATGTTAAAGAAAACAAAATCTTGTGAACAACTCTAACTTTGAATTCTGTGTATGCATCATTACGAAAAACTTTCGACATCTTAAGTGAATATGCAGTGTGTGAATCATGTGTAACTACCCAAATCAAGACTGAAGTCATAGTCATAACAACCTGTCAAAGACAGCAAAATAGAAAACATCTCCCCCCTCCCCCGCCTTTTTTTTTTTTTATCAACAATGTAAGAACTGAAGAAGCAGACAATCACCGGGTTCTTCATATCAAAACACTATACAAAACATTATACACATAAAGATATTATGTATACAGGATTAAGCACTCTTTGACGTTTCCTGCAAAACCATCATTCCTAAATGCACAAGTTCTCTCGATTATTACTCGACACTGTGTGAATCAGCCAGCGCTAATTCGACGAAGCCTGTAATCAGCATCTATAGACGTGCCTTTGAATAGTTCTGAAGCCCCTCCAGACTTACAGAAACGGATTAAATTCAAGAGGGCCTGATGTTCTACAATCTGGACGAAGATTCGGAATTCCAAAATTCAAAACATATAGAACTAAAAACAGTTTCAGATCAGCGCCTTCTTCCTTGCGCTGAACACAGAAGCAATCTGAAGCGATCAAAGCTGAGTGCATTTTCGTTATCTTTTTCGTTTTTGTTTCACCTGAGGAAGACCTAAGAGGTCTAAACGCGTTGTGTTTTGTCTTGTGACTCGTTTGTCCACGTTTCTCTGGGCGGTTTGCTGACATTTATTTAAGATTATTAAAAACAGTTTCGTTCCCATTCTATCAAACTCCTGACTCAATACTGAACTCTCACTTAGATCAGGTTCAGAAAGCTTGTTTGTGTGTATGTATATAGGTATATTATTCTCTGTGTATGAGTGGCTGGGTGGGCAAACGGGCGGGGCTGGATGGGTCAGTGTGACTTGTGACTTGTGATTTGTTAAATATAGACCCATAGACGTTTTCTATGGCCACTCCTAATTTGTCTTTGGAGATAATAAAGTGTTCTTGACTTGACTTGACTGACTTGACTTGACCTCCGTTAAGGGAAGCATTCATGCTCTGTGTGTGTGTGTGTGTGTGTGTGTGTGTGTGTGTGTGTGTGTGTGTGTGTGTGTGTGTGTGTGTGTGTGATGATTTGTGGAAAATGGTTGTTTAGAAGCCTGCATAGTTATTGTGGACAAATCTTTAAAGCAATGTTAGCGAACCGCCCAGACAAATGTGGACAAACGAGTCACAAGACAAAACACTACGCATTTCGACCTCTTAGGAGGTCGAAGACCTCTAAGAAAGACCTAAGAGGTCGAAACGCGTAGTGTTTTGTCTTGTGACTCGTTTGTCTACGTTTCTCTGGGCGGTTCGCTAACATTTCTTTAAAAATTTGTTTAGATTTCCACCTGCAGTCGTCTCGCTTTGCAACTATTTATTGTGGATTAGCCACAACAACAAGAAAGACAACAATAAACAACAACAGCAATGATGATACAATCATCATCATCATCATCATCATCATCATCATCATCATCATCATCACCGTCACCATCATCATCATCAACAACATCATCGTGCTCGTCGTCGTCGTCGTCGATGACGACGACAATGACAATGTTGTTGTCGTAGGTCTTGTTCTTGTTCTTGTCCTTGTCCTTGTCCTTGTTCTTGTTCTGTGTTTGTTTTTCTTGTTCTTGTTCTTGTTCTTGTTGTTGTTGTTCTTCTTCTTCGTCTTCTCTTTCTTTCTTTCTTTCTTTCTTTCTTTCTTTCTTTTCTTCTTCATCTCTGTATTCAATTAACTATTTCTCTGCAATGGTCGTGCAATACTTGATTAGGAGAATGAATAAGTGAACGGTACTGGTCAGGCAATTATGAGAAGAAGAAGAAGAAGAAGAAAGAAGAAGAAGAAGAAGAAGAAGAAGAAGATTAAGATCAAGAACAAACAAGAACAAGAACAAGAAGAACAAGAACAAGAACAAGAACAACAAGAACTAAAAGAAGAGAGAAAGAAGACCGACAGACAGTCAAAAAGGAAAGAAAGAAAGAAAGAAAGAAAAAGAAAGAAAAGAAAAGAAAGAAAAAGGAAAGAAAGAAAGAAAGAATGTAAAAAAAAAGTCCTGAAATCCCAAGAGTCGAATTTGTGTCGAAATCCATATATACCAATTCATCAAGAGTTTTTGTTGTTACTTTTGTTGTTGTTGTTGCTGCTGCTGCCATTGTTTGTTGGCTTGTTTTCATCGTTGTTGATGTCTCTTTTCCGCAATTCTATTTTTCATTGTTCATCCTATATTTCTTTGCAGCCATTGTTTTTTTTTTTTATTCTCTGCACGTCATACGGGCCGCAAAGCAGAACTCCCTTGTCTTGTTGTTTATCAACGCAGTGCCCCGCAATGTGTGAGTCTGACTTTGCATTCTCTCTCTGACTCGCTGTCTGTGACCCTGACTCTGTCTCTGTCCGATTGTCTGCCCCTCTATCTTTGTCTCTATCTATGTCTCTATCTGTCTCTCTCCCTCTCACTCTCTCTTTCCCTTTCCTGTCTGTCTGTCTGTCTGTCCGTCCGTCTGTCTGTCTGCCTCTCCTGCTTCCATTGGAGTAGTAGAATAAGCCAAACGTACAGTGATTTACGTCCCTTTGCCTTCCTGGTCGTGGATCCAGAGTCCTCTTCTTCTGTGCCGTGGGTGGAGCAATGCTTTGAAAGTTAAAAAGTTTGTGTGCTTTTGTTGTTGGTTTACTTAAACTCTTCAATACACTTGAATGTTTTAAGGAGTTGTGTTGGTATGCTGAAAAAAACAGTGACTGCTAGTGATCTGCAATGTCAAAGCCTTCACATAGTTAAATTCAGTCAAATATTCACGACGGTATTATTTTTATATGTCTTGTCAGGAAACTGGGGCCGATCGCAATGTCTTAAACCGTTCTCTGTTTGCTGGCTACACATCTAGCTCTTTTCTCACAGCTTCAACGCATAAGAATCCGTTCGGCACTGTTGGAACCTCCTTCTGCACACAGTGCTATCCGGGCTTTATCGTAAGGTTTGACCAACGATCTTTGGTTTCTGTTTGCCGTTTGGCTTGATGTATCTTCATCCTTGTTTTGTCTGGGTAAAGACCACTGGTTGGCAAAGAGATGACAGACTATTTCCATCTGAACAAGGTTAATGTCTTTGTCTGTCACCATGGATGGACTTCACTTGGATGAAGTTGACTTGAATGGAAACGTGTTGCTTCTTGTCTTTCCCCGCCTTCCTAGCTTCTTCCAGCTCAGCAATGTTTTCAAACAAAGAGTAATATTTGTTGGTGCATGCCTGTGCGATTTTCTGTTAAGATATACAGACATTTAAAGATAGTGAAAGTGGGCTACGATTTTGCACAAATCTCAAATTGAGAGGAGCAATGATCTTGCTTAAAAAGGAATTTAAATGGTTTATATTACCAATGATATTTTGTTTCATGATTCTGCACCATTAAGAAATGACCTCTGATTTCAAAAAGATTTGGCTGGTATATACAGCCAAACAGATTTTACTTCAGATTAACACCAATGTCAAATTTCAAGAAATAATCTTCTTGCTTAAAAATGATTGAATAGGTTGAATTAACTAATTAAATTTCATTCCACGATTGTGCACCAAATATGAATTTCAAGAAATAACCTTCTTGCTTAAACGGAATTGAAAAGTTTAGATGACCACAATCTTAGTCCCACAATTTTGCACCCAAAAACAACTTGCACTCAAAAAGGATATGGATGTTTTTATTTTACATAACTAGTTAGATTTTTTATTACGAAGGAAACTACGTCTGATCTGACAATTTTCAGGGTAATGTCGAGCCACGAAGTTTGAGGTATGGCAATACTACTCTTGAATACCCCTTTAATTACTTTGCCCAGGACTGGCATGACGTGAATGGCAGAGGCCAGAATGGAAAGAAAAGGGGAAAAACAACCTCACGAGAAATCTGCAAACAAGTAAAAACCAAGCCCTTAATATGTAAAAACAATAAGGAATATCGTCTTTAAAATATTATCTAAGAACAGAACAGAAACAAAGCATAAACATCATCCATTATATATTGACCTTAAATGTAATGTCTTATCTCATACACACACACACGCACACGCACACACACACACACACACACACACACACACACACACAGAGAGACACAGAGAGAGAGAGAGAGAGAGAGAGAGAGAGAGAGAGAGAGAGGAGAGAGAGAGAGAGAGAGAGAGAGATTCTTTCATAACAATGATAATACATATGCAGTCTCGTGCTCTATTGCATTTAGTCCTCGTGTCCCTTGAATGACGCGGCGTGAAGCACACGTAAGCATCCTGAGGACATGGCCAAGAGAATCAACAACACACACACACACACACACACACACACACACACACACACACACACACACACACACACACACAACACACACTCACACACACACACACACACAACACAACACAACACACACACACACACACACACACACACACACACACACACTGAATAAGATGCAGAAGATGTATGTGATGATATTTAAATGAATCTTTCCAGATTCAGATTTATATTGAGAAGCAAAATATGTGTCCCGGCCAACATTTCTGAAGAACACTGCAAAAGTTTGTATAGGTTAACCTTTGTGAAGGAAAAACTACACGAGTGCCCCCATCCCCCCTCCTTTTGGTTCACATCTAAAGTGAAAACAAAACTAACGTACAATTACATGTCAATATGTGATCGTTGTCATATCTCACATTTATTTAACAAACAGCCGCAGAAAACCACTACAAATTTTCTTCTGTAACGAAAACGATAATTTTTCCAAATTCATGAATGTATATGAAGCGAATCTTCGCCTGCCATCAGTTGCACCAAAATCCCGAGGGAATCGTTCATCAAGATTTGTAATGGGGAAAATCTGGAAAAAGTTCTGTGAATCCCACATTCGTAGAGAGAAAAATCAAGGATCTGAAGGGGAAAAGCCCAGTTCGCATCTCTAGGGAAAACTGCAGACATAAGAGAGAAAGCAAAACACAGATCACTTACCAAGAAGCAAACAAAACCATACAAAGGGAGGGAAACTGTCTTAAATCACGTGAATGAAAACAATTGCAGAGCTATCTTGAATGGGCACGCTCCCTCGACTCCCTTGTCCACTCCGTCCCTAAAGGAGAAAGATGTCCGTCTCTTGGTGTCTTTAGTATTGATTTTGGTGTCAAAAATTTTGTCACCCGTTTCCTTTCGTGCAGGAGTTCCTTTTTAGCCCCTTCTTCAGAGAGTTCCCGTTTCTGTGCCCGCATTTTGTGTGTATTATGCCCCCCACCCTCTGTGTGTGTGTGTGTGTGTGTGTGTGTGTGTGTGTGTGTGTGTGTGTGTGTGTGTGTGTGCATACTTCTGTTTTTTGAGAAAACAGTTTTTGCATAAGGCTGGCTCATTCACCCTTTAAATTTTTTTTCTTTTTTAAACGAGAAGACATGTGTTTGTCCATTTCCAGCACAACCACTGCCCCAAAATTTGTAGTTTGATATCTCAACACACAAAAAAATGAAGGTCAATTTTAAGGGGGGGGGGGGGGGGGGGGGGGGGGGGGGGGGGGGGTGCAGCTAAGACACAGAGAAAGAAGAGAATCTGGTGGACTGGCATCACAGGCATTGACGAGAATTCACCTGAAAATTTTAGCTGAATTTAGGGGTGGAGAAAAAGCAGGTTAAGCGCTGGATGTAGGGAGAAACATAATGGGGAGCAGGGAGGGGGGCCGGGGAACTGAAGAGTAGCATTAGGTTGAGATGGGAGAAGAGGGGTGAGAAGAGCTTCAGTTCACAATACGTTTGCCACAAACGTGAGAAAGTGCGCAGAAAGAAAAACAAACAAACAAGCAAACAAACAAACAAACCTGGTGCGGATGCAGTTGTACTCTTCGGGAGATAAGTTTGAGGTAGGGATGTATTTTCAGGGAGGGAAAGTGGCGAGACGGCAAGAGTGGTGCGTAGGTGGAGACGTTGTTTGGTTAACGTGGATGAAA
>JADBJO010000584.1:550000-562500 GCA_016801955.1 Conus betulinus
TTTCCGCACTTTATCTTCGCTTTACTTCCTACCATACGCTGGCTGCTTTGGGCTGCTGTTGGAGTCTGCTTTTCACGCTTGGAAGTGAGAATACCACAGAATTGTGGAATGTGGTATGTCTTCATTTGATGCCAAGGGAGTAAAGACGCAGTCAGCTATGATGAGTCCGACCAGAAGACAAAAGACCACCGAGCAGGCCTAACCGGTCCTGTTTTTCCAGATGGATTGCGGTTGTCTACCATATGCTGGTGATGAAGGGTCTATTGATTAAAATGTATTTCTCAATTTTTATTTTATTTCATCCGTTTCTCTCCCACGCACCTCCGTTAAGGAAAGTTGTGGTCACGTGACTAACGTAACGACAGACGAATTTATAGTCTGTACGTGTTCATCCCATTACAGAACTATGTGCACGCGCACATAGATATATATAGAAGATGGAGAGTCTGAAGGTATTATCAACGGTTGACATAAATGTTTACGGAGGAGGTATCCCCCCTACGTCTTGGTTTCGCAAACTTTTGGAGGAAAAAAGCAGGTGGAACACAGGTAGAGCTGCGAGTGGGAGAAGCTATTGAGATTGAAAGGTGGGGTGGGGTGGGGGGTGTAAACATGAATCAATTTCTCACTCAGCTTAAAATGAAAGTAAGATAGGCAGCAAGAGAAGCTGGAAAGAAAAACAAGGTCGTCAACTACAAGACGTTTTACAGGTGCGGAGAGACGTATTGCATTAGACAGAGATTCGGGCAGGGATAACTGCGACACAGCAAGAGTGTGGGGGATCCACATGGAAAAAAAAGAAATTTGGATTTGGTGAGGAGGGTTGGGAGAGAGAAATGGTAGGTGGTTGATAGGTATAGGGATAGGAGAGATTAGGACAATTCTTCTGGAACCGTGGAAAACATGATGGATGAGATGGTTCTTCCCATAGGAACGAATTTAGGGCTGCTTCCAGCTAGCTGTACAGAACTTTGATTTCTATGACATCGTCCCTCGACAAGAAAAATCTGATCTCTCTGTCTCTGAATGCGTATATATATATATATATATATATATATATATATATATATATATATATATATATATATATAGAGAGAGAGAGAGAGAGAGAGAGAGAGAGAGAGAGATCTGTCAACTCCAACAGAAGACTACCCCCTCCCCCTCTCCTTTCACTCTTTTCTATGTAAAATGTACAGCTCCCCAAAGTTTTCTGGTCGCTTGATCCTGTCTCCAAATTTCTCTTCCCCCTTCCTTCCCCTACAATTGGTCTTTTCCCCTGCGTCCTTTCTCTCGTAGCTTTCACCTTATTTCTTCTTTTTTTTTCTTTCTCTTCTGAAAGATTGCCAGACCCCCTAGCATCGGTGACAGACTCCAGAGACTCATAGCCAGGGATAAATTGCTTCAGCGTCAACTTCAGTTAAGATTCCAGTTACGGATATTCAGCTGTATAGCAGGCAACAACACTGATTTCTGAATCTGAAGAAGAAGAAGAAGAAAAAAAAAAAACTCGTCGTTTTTCTTGTGGTTTCCATTAACTTCATCATTCCTCGTTTAAGACGATTATGATTCACAAAAAACATCGGGCGCATTCTTCTAACTTAATCAAGGACAGGCTAAGGACTGCAGCCATATCTGTTCTTAACTTCGAAAAAAACAAAAAACAAAAAAGAATGGAGTGGATTCACGCTGAATGACGTTGTCACACATTACGCCATCACGCCACTTCAGCCTCAGCCAAGGTCGTCCTATCAGCTACACAGAGATCGTTCCCTCAGTTTTAGCTAGACTCGTCTTGTCAGCCATCTCTAAGTTCGTCCGGTCAGCCATATTCTGGGCTCACCCTCTCAGCTAGCTATACGTGAGGTATCGTTTTGTCACTAGCCCCTTTGTGGCAGTCGTAAACGTATGGGGAGTCAGGGCTGGGAGGTTGTGGGTTCGATTCGCATCAGAAGCGTTGTTTGTTGGATTTTTTTGTCTTTGTCGTCCAGCCGGACTCTGAGTGTGCCATAGATTCTAAATGGAAAGACTGGAACGCTGTCATGGACACATGTCAGAGAGTATCAGTAAAGTATCTGACGAACACTGCAGGTATCTGTATCTCCCAGATCTGGTTGATACCAAGGTGTGTTATGAAAAGGAATCGTGGGCTCTGTCATGCCGTCTCTGACAACGCCAGATCATCTTCATCATCCTGATTCTGAATAACCATCATACAAATCTGAAATGACTAGCTTACCCGCGTTGATGTAGCTTGTACCCGCTCCCGCCCCATTCTCCCGCTCTTGTCTCATAAAGCAGCCCAGCAAGTGGTCTTTTAAGCGTCCCAGCAAGTGGTCTTTTAAGCGTCCCAGCAAGTGGTCTTTTAAGCGGTCCAGCAAGTGGTCTTTTAAGCCTCCCAGCAAGTGGTCTTTTAGCGGTCCAACAAGTGGTCTTTTAAGCGGTCCAGCAAGTGGTCTTTTAAGCTGTCCAGCAAGCGTCCCAGCAAGTGATCTGGCAGGCGGCCCAGCAAGTGGCTGGCAGGCAGGAGGCACAGGAAGCCCTGTTTGCTTTGTGCCTATTGTCTACTTTATAGCGGCTGGATAGACCACATTTCTTGCATTTCCTTCTGAAGCGTACACAACAGCTGTTTGCTGTTTCCAACCCGGGAACAGCCGACACAGAGCTGTCCGTGCGAGAAGCATGGCTCCTGAAGGAACAGGCCAACAACCCCCATTGACTGGCCTTGTGTCTTGTTGATGGTCATGGCAAAGCACAGGCGCAATGGAAACTGCAGGCGCTGAACTCGATGGGGTAGGATGTTGGTATCAAGGGGATCCTCGGAATGAAGACATCCTTCCCTCTTTTTCTCGTCATTGATTTTTTTTCCAAGACGTCATTTGTGTGTGACAACGTCATTCAGCGTGAATCCATGGCTGCAAGGCGCTCCTGTGTTTCCTCCTCAGTCTCACTGTGTAAGCTTGCAGCCCGCCTTTGTCTTTCTGCCCCGTTGTCCCGCTCCCGTCAGTCATCATCACGCCCCCATTCTCTACCCCCTTCCCGCCCTACTGTCCCTTCGTGCTCCGCGTGTGTGTGTGTGACAACTTCATTCAGCGTGAATCCCTGTTGGCGCAAGGGTAGAAATGTGTGTGTGAGAACTTCATTCAGCGTGAATCCCTGTTGGCGCAAGGGTAGAAAATGTTTATTTATTTATTTATTTTAAAACTACCCCCTTTTTTTTTAAAAATCGGGCCCCGTCAAGACCCTTTTTATCGGTTAAGTGAAGATGCATGCCAAATATGGTGAAGATCCATCCAGCGGTTTAGGCACGGCGGAGGAACAGAATTGCCTTTTATAGGTATAGATAAGAAGAGACAAAACGATACCTCACGTATAAGCTAGCTGAGAGGGTGAGCCCAGAATATGGCTGACCGGACGAACTTAGAGATGGCTGACAAGACGAGCCTAGCTAAAACGGAGGGAACGATCTCAGTGTAGCTGATAGGACGACTTTGGCTGAGGGCTGAAGAAGCGTGATAGCGTAAGGGGGCAGCCGGAATGAGCGACGTGAGAGACATGCACCAGAGAGCTGGGGCAGCAATAACACAATGACTGGTGGCTCCCCAGAGTCACATTGTGCTTGTCACACTCCCTCCCTGCCATCTCTGCTGGAGGCAGCAGTTTCCAGTAAGCTGTGTGGCACTGATTGATGTTCTGCTGCCTGTCTGTTTACAGACGTAGACTGATCTAGAGATTGGGCAAAACTTGAAAACATGTGAGGTTTTCTCTCTCTTTTTTGGCTGTTGTTGTTGTTATTGTTGTTGTTGGCTTTTCTATCTTGTTTAGCATCACTGACAAGGCGGTGAGTCGAATGTGTTTTCAAACTTGCCAGTGGATACCTCAAAACACATTCTGGTTCACGACGGTTGTCTACACAAGCCTGTAGGGTTTGTGTATGGCTGAAATATAAGAGCCTAAAAGGACAGTGTAATGGGCAACGCATTAGCGTTCGCTCATACATCAAATTGAATTCAGGATAGTGTGTAGTTACCTGGCCTAATATCTCTTTCTCTACCTCCCTTCATCAGTCTGTGTGTCTCTCTGTCTTTGTCTTAGTGTCTGTCTTTGTGTCTGCCTCAGTGTCTGTCTGTCTGTCTGTCTGTCTGTCTGTCGGTCGGTCGGTCGGTCGGTCGGTCGGTCTCTCTCTCTCTCTCTCTCTCTCTCTCTTGCTTTCTGTCTGTCTCTGTCTGTCTGTCTGTCTGTCTGTCTGTCTGTCTCTCTCTCTCTCTCTCTCTCTCTCTCTCTCTCTCTCTCTCTCTCTCTCTCTCTCTCTGTGTGTGTCTCTCTCTCTCTCTGTAGGTAGCATTTTACGAATTCACGTATGTTTTTTCGAGGTGGGACAACATTGTACTCTGCCGAATGACCTGTTGCAATGATGTCTTGTATTTTTTGTTTTAGATTAAACTGTCGAATGATCTCTTACACACAAACTCAGAAGAAGGCTATTTAAATATTTTTTCTGTAAAAAAATCTTTTACGAGACAAAACACCGTAAGGCATTGGTATACTCAAAGAGAATAAAGGATCATGTTATTATTACTCCAGATTTTCTTTACATTCTACACAAGAGAGAGAGAGAGAGAGAGAGAGAGAGAGAGAGAGACAGACAGACAGACAGACAGACAGACAGAGACCCAGTCTAATTAGCATTCAGAGGTTTTCTTAACACGACCGGGCCACCAATAATCACAGAGAAAGGACGCACGCCTTCCAGCAGCTGTGACCCTCACTGCCCCTTTATGCCTGTGTTTCCCTTCTCTCCCACCCTTCACACACCCCCCCCCCCCCCCCCCATCCCCTCCCACTTCGCCCACCCCTGCTTTTCCTCCTCGACCCACTCATCTTCGAAACCTGACCATTCTCCTCTGAAATCATCACTCTTCTTCTCCTCTTATTTTCTTCTTCACTGTTCTTGTCCCCCCCCCCCCCCCCCCCCCCCCCGTCTCCATCCACACTACCCTCCCCTTCCCATCTCCTTTCTGAACCCTAGCTGCAGAACTCGGCTGGATTGAAGAGTCCCACACCCAGAGATGAGTCATTTTTGTGTTCACACAGACTTCTTTATCTTCTGGGCAGGATAAAAAAGTATTGGATGGAGATGGGGATGGGGAAGGGAAGGGGTGGTGGAGAAAAGTTGAGGATCTTGGTTCCCCAGGGTGTCGCTTTGTCTGCCCTAATGTCTCCCTCTTCCTCACCCCTTGAGCCTCCAGTGCATAGTAAACCGAGAGACTGATTTATTACTCTTGAGTGCACTTGCTTATTAATTCGTTTTGGGGGGTGCGGGTGGGGGTGGGAGTGGGAATAGGAATAGGAAGGTGGGAAAGTTAGGCTGGGGTTATTACAATCTGTGTGTTTTGTTTTTAGAAGAAGGATTCCAAAAATAAACCAACAAAAATGATATTGTATTTCCATTTCTTCTTCTTTTTTTTTCAAACATCATTAGATTTGAACTTAACGTGACTTTCAAAGTTTCAATAGAGAGAGAGAGAGAGAGAGAGGGGGGGGGGGGGGTATATTCAGTTAACGTCTTTTTCTTCTAGCATATCATTGCCGTTTCTAAAGTGATTTATTGACGTACAAAAAGTTCTATGCAATTTCTTATGAATAAATCTACATTTTTGGCCATATAGAGGCAGTTATGTTTTCAATCTTATTGGTTGGTCAGTTGGTTGGTTAGCTTTCTTTGTTTTTCTTTTTCCCAGGATAAAAACAACCAAACAAACGTTTAATTAATCCTGAATTCAGAGGACCTCGACGAATGAAGCGATTTGAAAAGGGACTGAACTATTTCACACATTTGGTTTCATCATGACTGTAGACACTGATCTGGTGAAGCTCCTTTGAAGTTGATTTACTTTAAAAGACATCTTTTCACAAAGTTTGGTGAAATAGGCACAGTGGCGCGCGCGCGCGCGCGCGCGTGTGTGTGTGTGTGTGTGTGTGTGTGTGTGTGTGTGTGTGGTGTGTGTGTGTGTGTGTGTGTGTGTGTGTGTGTGTGTGTGTCTGTGTGTGTCTGTGTGTGTCTGTGTGTATGTGTATGTGTGTGTGCTTGTGTGCATGCGTGCGTATGTGTGCGTACGTGTGTGTGTGGTGTGTGTGTGTGTGTGTGTGTGTGTGTGTGTGTGTGTGTGTGAGAGAGAGAGAGAGAGACAGACAGACAGACAGACAGACAGACAGACAGAGACAGACAGAGACAGAGAGCGAGAGAGAGAGAGAGAGAGAGAGAGAGAGAGAGAGAGAGACAGTCAGACAGACAGTCAGACAGAGACAGAGAGAGATGGACACTAACAAACAGACTGAACAAGAACCACTTTTTTTTCACTAGACATTGGCATTTTTGTTTCTGTCTGTTTGCTAGCTTCCCACATCATCCCTCCATACCATTGATCTTCCTCTCTCTCTCTCGCCAGGAAACGTGCAAGTTGTAATGCGGTTCAGGTCTCAAGGTCAGGTAAATACAGATGGTCCATTTCACTTTCATAGACAGTGTGCAGAAAGTGTGAGGAAAGAAACATCTGAGACTTTGCGTCTCTGCCTTGCAGATGGTCTCATGTCTCCACCACGGGCCCCAGGTGCAGAATCAGTTGAGACATAAGGCTGTTTCCGTGTCTCTTTCGTTCAATTCACTCACAGAAAGATATAGGTGCACATATATACGCTCTCTCTCTCTCTCTCTCTCTCT
Source organism: Conus betulinus (assembly GCA_016801955.1). Taxonomy (NCBI): domain Eukaryota; kingdom Metazoa; phylum Mollusca; class Gastropoda; order Neogastropoda; family Conidae; genus Conus; species Conus betulinus. Next base: position 556,719 of record JADBJO010000584.1, read on the forward strand.
CTCTCTCTCTCTCTCTCTCTCTCTCTCTCTCACACACACACACACACACACACACACACACACATATATATATATATATATATATATATATATATATATATATATATATATATATATATATATATATTTGTTAAAAGTTGGATTAAAATCAACAGCGCTGTTTCTTGCTGGTGCAGTCGTCAGGATATCCCGACGACTGCACCAGCAAGAAACAACGCTGTTGATTGTATGCTAACATTTTAATCCAACTTTTTAACAGATGCCGCTCCCATTTTGGTTGAGCACTGTTTTTAAATTGCTGTTGGTTAGCAACACATTATATATATATATATATATATATATATATATATATATATATATATATATATATATATGCATGTTCATATACATACATACATATCCATCTATCTGGCTGTCTGTCTACCTCTGTGTGTGTGTATGTGTGTGTGTGTGTGTGTGTGTGTGTGTGTGTGTGTGTGTGTGTGTGTGTTTTCATTGCTTGAAAGGTCTTCTTTCAAAGGAGAAGGGGGGGGATGGGGGTAGGTTTTTTAACGACATTTCTGTGCTCTGTTATCTTGCACTTTATTATTCATCTATTCCATCGTTTATTTGTTTATTAATCTACTTATTCATATGTTTGTTTATTCATTTATATATCATGTATTTATTTCTTCATTTATTTATTTATATGTTTGTTTATTTATTTTTTGATCATTTATTTATTTATTTATTATTTTTTTTAATGTATGTATGTATTTATTTATATATGTCAATTAATTCATTAATTATTCATTCATCTCTTTATTCATTTGTCGTCTAGGGTTCTACACATAAATTCAAAGCAAATTTTTATATAATCGAATGAAAGTAAATAATCCAAGGATGATGAAAACTAAAACAAACGAGGTTTACTATTTCTGCACATTATAAATAAACAAACAAAGGACGAAAAAAGAAAAATAAACATCATGCATGCTCTCGACCATCCCTTCAATTTTCCACCATTATGGCAACTCGGTTAGCAAAATAAAACTGGTAAGCAAAAATGTAATAAACGTAAGGTCAGCATGAAACAGCCTGTCTCGGTACACATGTCTTTATTGTCACTAAAACGTATTTCTCTTACTTTCTGCGCGTTTGCTATAATCTCTGTCACTGGTTTGATTATATTTTCATGCTCAGATGATGAAAGGGAATCATTTTTTTTTCTTTTTGTCTGCGTCTAACTCAGAAAGCAGACATTTTCGCCGCCCGCCATGACATGCTGCTCAGTAAAATTTTAAGTGTTTTTCATAATCAACACTGCGTGAACATAGAGGATCAGACCATTCTGTGGATGTCCCAGTCTGGTACCATCGTTTATGGTACTGAAACCCAACGTGAGAAACCTCCGTCATGTGTAATCTACCCTGAGCCATTTATCAGTGCTAGCTTTTAGATTTTTTTTTTTGTTCGAATTTCAAAACATTTCAAAGGGGGAAAACCAACCATACTTTCTTTCTTGTCCATATCTCAACGCCAGTTAATGCTCAAAGGAGCAAACAAGTCTAGCATTAAATTCTGCACTGAAATATTTTTACACAATTTTTGAGAGAGAGAGAGAGAGAGAGAGAGAGAGAGAGAGAGAGGAGAGAGAGAGAGAGAGAGAGAGTTATGTGGAAGCCTCATGTGTACTGCTGCAGCCCACAGTTTGGACTGCGTTTGAAAACAGTTTGTATGGAGAAGGTGGCAACGAATAAGAAACAACTTTGAAATAGAGCGTGAACACGATGGAAGATTTAAGAGGGGAAACTACTCACTGGGTACTGAAAGGTCGTAGAGGCACTTAATTTCCTATTTCATTCCCCCCCCCCCCCCTCTCTCTCTCTCTCTCTCTCTCTCTCTCTCTCTCTCTCTCTCTCTCTCCATCCACACGAAAGTTTCTAGTCCACACGCTTTTGATATAAGCCCATCACAGTTGTGCAGATGGAAATGGATTCGAAATTATGTCACCATGTCCTTCCAGAGGTAGCTCGCACGATTACCAGTTTGAAAAAATGACCCTCCATCACGCCATGCCAGGGTTGCCTGTATTTATTAACGCATATATTCATTCAGATGTAAACAAACAGTAAAAGAAGCAAACAAAGAAAATGGCTCTACAATGTGAACATACGATATATGCAAAAAAAAAAAGTTTCACTTGTCGAACAGATTGCAGATTGAAATTGCAGGGCATGTTACTGCTTTTCGTAATATGTAACAACAAGCATTGGGATCCTTACGTTCGAAAAGGTATGGTACGGAAGCAAGGTGGGAACGGAGAACTAGCCTCGAAAATCTTCTTCGTCTTCGTCTTCGTCTTCGTCTCTCTTCTTCTCTTCTTCTTCTTCTTCTTCTCTTCTTCTTTCGTCTTATTCAGAGAGAGAGAGAGAGAGAGAGAGAGAGAGAGAGAGAGAGAGAAGAGAAGACAGACTGAAAGAGGCAGAGAGAGTGAGAGGTGGGGGCAAAAGGAAGAAGAGAGAGAGAGAGAGAGAGAGAGAGAGAGAGGAGAGAGAGAGAGAGAGAGAGAGAGACTGAAGAGGCAGAGAGAGCAAGAGTGCGGCGAAGGAGGAAGAGAGACAAGTAGATAAAGAGATAGGGGGGTTCTCTCAAAAACACACACACACACACACACACACACACACACACGTGCGCGCGCGCGCGCACGCTCGCACGCACGCACGCACAGAGAGAGAGAGAGAGAGAGAGAGAGAGAGAGAGAGAGAGAGAGAGACCCAGTTTTGTTTCATTCACAATGATCATAGAAAAACTGCGCCACCAGCGAACACAAAGAACAGACACACGCTTTCCGTTGTTGACCCCTGACTGCTCCTTTCTGCCTCTGCTTCACTTTTATCCCACAAGACAACGCCACCCTCCCTCTCCCACCTACCACGACCCCAGTTTTCCACTAACCACCCACCCACCCAACGTCGAATCCTGTGCACTCTCCTTTGAAATCGCCCCTCTTCCTCTACTTTTATATTCCCCCCCCCCCCCCCCCCTCTCCCCATTGTTTTGTCTCTCCCTTTCTGGATTTCGGTTGCACACTGGTTGGATTCAAGGGCCTCATGGCCAGGAACGATTCCTTGTGTTTTCACACATACCGCTGTCTTCTGGAGAAGACGGAAGGGGTGGAGATGGGAGGGAGTGGGGTGAAATGGAGGTGTGGTGGGAAAGGGAAGTTGATATGGATCTTGGTCCCCAGGGTGTCGCTGTGTCTGTCCTAATGTCTCTCTTCCTCCATCCAGGAACCTCGCCTGCATAGTAAACCAAGATTGATTGATTTATTACTGTTGAGTGCACTTTTTTTTTGGGTGGGGGGTGGGGGGTGGGGGGGGTGGCGTAGGGAGGGGTGAGCAATGGGAACAAACGGGAGGTGGGGTTGGGGATGGAAAACGGGGGAGGGGTTGCGACAATTTGCTTTTTTTTCCAGAAAACATTCACACAACATCATATGTTGCTTTCATTAGAATGTACTTTCAATATCATGAGATTTTAACTTCATACGACTTTTCAAGTTTAGACACAGAAAGGAAAGGGAGTGCATTCAGTTGATATAGTTTTTTCCCCCTTTTGTAATTGCCTTTGTAAAGTGATATACCACGACCGAAATAGTCCTGTGCGAAATATCATAAATGCTTTACATTCGTGTGTGCACGGAGGCAGTTATGCTTTTAACTATGTTTGTTTAATGTTTGTCTGTTCGTTTCTTTAGAAGTATTAAAAAACAAACAAGAAAAAAATAGCTACACACACACACACACACACACACACACACACACACACACACACACACACACACACACACACACACACACACACACACACACACCACACACACTTACACACACACACACACACACACACACACACACACACACACACACACACACACACACACACACACACACACACGAGACAGACACGAGAGAGAGAGAGAGAGAGAGAGAGAGAGAGAGAGAGAGAGAGAGAGAGAGAGAGAGAGAGAGCGAGAGAGATTTGAATGAGGTAGCATACTACTACACCTGCTCCATCGTCGATAGCTTACTTAATCCGAAATCACAACCATCCCAGCTGCAATGAAACGCTCGAGGCTTTCGTCGCCAGACTTGCTTCATGTGGTTTTCACTTTGGACAAGACGTGGGTTTTCACAGGACACGAGAAAGCCAGTTAAAGCTTGTACTTCTCTGGAGTCCTCTCTCTCTCTTTCTCTCTCTCTCTCTCTCTCTCTCTCTCTCTCTCTGCAAGACCTGCAAACATGGCAATAGGAAAAAAAAGCACGAACAGCACTGAACTGTTTTCTCTTCTATTTTTGTTTGCAGACGTAATATTGTTCCTCTGGGCTAGAAGTAGCACTGGGGGGAAAAATCTCTTCCTCTTTCCCCTTCACCTTGTTGGTGTCCTCGAAAATGGTTTCTGTGTGTTAGGTTGTGGAAAACTTTCTCACTTCCTCCTCGTATTGATTTTCCAGACGTAGTTTAGCTAAGAACATGCACGAAAGACGACTCTTTTCCCTTGAAATACAACCCGTCTGGTGTGGGATAGAGGTCAGAAAGTGTTTTGTAATGAGGACTCAGGGGCCTAAATTAAACAGTTTGATATGCAGTGCACTATTGTGATGTGGGGCTGTTTTCTGTCATGGGCATTTCCTATCATGGATTGTACATTCTCCTGAGATCGAGATGTATGCTTCAAGGATGAATGCGGACTGCCTGCATCGTGAAGTCACCAGAAACGTCTTTATCTGTATGGTGCACGAGTTACTCTATGACCTGATTTTGGCCTGTCAAAGTGTGTGTAAAGGTGGTCCCACAGATAGTCCAGCTAAAACACACACACACACACACACACACACACACACACACACACACACACACACACACACACACACACACACGCACAGGACAAACAAACAAGCAAGCCAACAAATGTCCTGTCCACGCTGGCTTTGGTGAATGCATACAAGAATGGAATCGATAACTGCAGTGTGTCTACATGTTCTTTACTCTATTCCCGTATAATGAATAACTTTTGATGCTGTGTGTATTTATCCTCTGAGATGTACATTCCTCCCGAAAATAGAGCAGATGATGCATCATATAATGAGGCAACAATTTCGCTTGGAAGCTAAAACGATTTATTAGAAATAACACAATGGCAGACAACCCGTTCATGTAAATAGGGACTGCACACATTACATGAAACTTGAATTATGCAGTATTGTTTTTTTATCATATTTTTCCGCAGGTATTGAAACTAATACTCAACATATATTTAGAACAGTATATTTCTTAAATTGAGAGAGAGAGAGAGAGAGAGAGAGAGAGAGAGAGAGAGAGAGCAACTTTTCACGGATAATAATCGTAGAACAAACCCAAACCCAATCGAGGTTGTTAATAATCGTAAACAAACCCAAACCCAATCGAGGTGTGTGTGTGTGTGTGTGTGTGTGTGTGTGTGTGTGTGTGTGTGTGTGTGTGTGTGTGTGTGTGTGCGTGTGTGTGTGTGTGTCTGTGCGAGAGAGAGAGAGAGAGAGAGAGAGAGAGAGAGGACGAGAGAAAGAGAGACAGAGAGAGACAGAGACAAAGAGAGACAGAGAGAAAGGCACATAGAGAGATAGAGGTATTAACAGACCATCCACTTAACTGGACGTCAGCCTCTTTCTAGTTACCTGTTCCCGTGACGGTGTCCCCTGTAATCATTTCCCTTCACAATGTCCCCGCCTGGCACACTGCCTGGCATTCTGTTCGGTCAGTT
>JADBJO010000584.1:575000-577500 GCA_016801955.1 Conus betulinus
TTCAGTTCCAGCCTCCGCCCCCATCTCCGTCACTGGAACAGAAGCCTTCTACCTAAGTCTTTTTAAAAAAAAGCCGCTCACAATCGGAGCTTGTCGCGAGGCTCTCACGGGTGTCAAAGCCAGGGACGATTCCTTCTGTCGCCATGCAGAGTGCCGGATTCTGTATGGGGTAGAAGGGAAACAGGGGCCAGTTAAGACCTGTGATTAGGTGGAGTGAAGGCCTCTCTCTCTCTCTCTCTCTCTCTCTCTCTCTCTCTCTCTCTCTCTCTCTCTCTCTCTCTCTCTCTGAATACCTCATGGTGGGTAAGAATGGCACTGACATAAGCTCTTTATTTGGATGTTTCGGGATCACAGTCTAAGAACACTGTCGGAAATTCCACCAAAAAAAGAAACGATTGGATAATGTGATTGTGTTTGTAACGTACTGGCGCGAGTGTGCGGTGAGTGTGTGTGTGTGTGTGTGTGTGTGTGTGTGTGTGTGTGTGTGTGTGCCTGTGTCTGTGTCCGTGTGTGTGGGGGGCGGGGCGCGCGCGCGCGCGTGTGTGTGTGTGGTGTATATAAGACCATCGCTGAAAAAAACTAGTCTCACTGACTATCTAAGACGGCCTGGGGCTTCAAGAAAAGAAAGACAGACAGACAGACAGACAGACAGACAGACAGAAAGACAGAACAACAACAAAAGAAGAAGAATGAGAAGAACGAGAAGAATTATCCTGTCTTCATCCCTCTTCGAATTCTCTTTTCAAACTGTACTGCTCCTCTACATCTTCCTCTTGCGAAAATCTGCGAGCCAACTCTTGATAGAGGGAGTCTGCACCTACCATCTGCAGTGAAGGATTTGAATGGTTAACTTTTTCGCAGCGAGAATGATCGCGGCGCCCGTATTACCACTCGGCGACGTGGGCGTAAACACTCGGGGCTGGCAATTTGTCACTCAGGACACGTCACTAGAATGATAGCGACGGTCTTCTTAAAATAAATATGACCGAATTTCCCGGAGAATTTTGAACCAGTGTGTGTCAGTGTGCAGACACAATCTTTCCTATGTAATATAATACCAGTTAGCACGCTACTAACAGTCGATTTCATTGGTTAATTTGAAGAGAAAGCAACTAATCCGTTGGCGTCTTCAAGCACTGAATCAGTGCTCCATGTTCGAAGTATGTCATTTCAACTCAGTCAAACAACAACAAAATAATGATTTTGAATTTAAAGCATGTATTATCAAGAAGGTGAAAGATAGCTCTGTTTCACTGTACACAAAATAAAGTCACTGTCGGATTTAGGCTTTTAAGGTACGTTACGTTACTTCAAAACGGTCAAAATCAGACGTCCTGAGGGAATTTCAGAGCTGTGACTGCAGTGTAAACTGGGCACATAGAGCAGAACGAGGGTCTGTGTTGATAGTGGATTAAGACTTGTGCTTCCCTGCAGTGACCAGCAGACGTGCAGTCCCTCTCTTCCTCTTCCTGAGAGCACACGAAGGATCTGACAAGGTTTTATTTATGTGTGTGCTTGTTTGGTTTTTTTTTTTCTTTCTTTCTAAGTTGTTTTTACTTCTACTTTTTTGTTCTTAATTCGTGTGTGTACATAGTAACAGGCTTTGGATTGAAGAAAGTCGAGAAACGTATGTCTTTCTTTTTCTGTTTTTACTGTTGTATATGTGCCATTTCAGCGCACTGCAAGTCAGCAGTGTGTGTCACTGAGGGTAATCTCGCGTGAGGCTTGAAAATATATAATAAACATGTCATTTTTACGACACGTTTACAGATCGTGGAATATTCATAGTCTGTTATTTTCAGTTTGCCTCTCGATAACAACCCTATTTTGCTAATTGTTGAAAAATAAAGAGTTTGTCTCTCAATTCTTTTTATTTCTGGTACCGCCTCTAACTAAATTCCAGAATCAAAAGCTGTTATGTACACTTCAGAAAAAAAAGAAATAAAACAAAACAAAAGAAGATTTTCCAAGTATTCTGATCAGATTTGTAAGAACAATAATGGCTGATCCTGCTTGTGTAAAAGTGTTTGGCTATGATTTGGAAACTGCCCTGGATTTAAATAAAAGCAGGATTTAATGTTACTTCTAGAATGCTGGCATTAAAAAAAAGCTGTATGATATTAAATCTCTAGCCAAATTAATTCTGAATTCGCATTTGATAATTTTGTACAGGACCAAATCGCATAATCAGATGATGAAAAAAAATAACAAATTTAGGCGAGCCCCATAATGAAAACTAACATTTTGGATTCAATAGGTTTTGCTTCTAGAACTCCTCTTTTCATATAATAGCGTTGTATGAATCACTAACTGTAGGCATTGCACACCACTTCATCACCACAACAGCTTCCTTATCTCCTGGCACCATTATTGAAAGGGACGGTGTCTAAATCATTGGATGGTGGTCGTCCACACCTCTGTTCCTTGGCAAATATAAGGTGTGTCACTGTACCCGGCTGGCTGAGCAGTAATGCACCGATTCGGCAGTCAGCGGTTGGGA
>JADBJO010000584.1:582500-585000 GCA_016801955.1 Conus betulinus
CTCTCTCTCTTGTAAATATAACAAATGCATAACTAGATCTACATATGATGTTTGATTTTTTGTAAGATCAGATAACACCAGAAGAATTTTGCACTTATATTGAACCAATAGCGGTTTCAAAATGAACTGCCTGTGCTGTAGTGGCTCCTCTAGCCATGCACTGAGAAATTCGTCGCATGATGAGCAGCTTATAGCCTCACCCCTTAGCTCCAAAAAGAGCATACGTTACCGACAGTAACGATCTCAATTATGAGGCAAAGGAATTCAGAGTAAATCAACGGACACATCACCACCATAGACGCTCCATTTTCCAAATGCTTTGAACAGCCAATGTTAAGATCTAGTCACTTGACATATCTTATTTTGAAGTCAGCCCCGTTGCCGAGATACTTGTTTACAAGCACATTGGCTTGAAACACACTTAAACGCGCGACAATGATCACCACTGCGTTCCGAATTCAGTTAATCATATACACAGGTAATATTCATCACTTAATGAAAGGCTATATCCACACATACTTATGCTGAAGCACAAAACAAACTCACACACGGTGGTCGACATGAGAAAGGTATAACGATAATGTTTATTCGGTTGACAAAATCACAAGAAGCGATGACATTTTCGTCACGTCACGATTTTATCCATCAATATCAGTTGTATGTCAGTGTAAGAACCTTTTTGATCTTGGAATTTAAAAGAGATGACATTGGTCAAAGCAAAACGTAGGTGATACACTTTCTTTAAAGTTGCTGTTCAAGTCTGGATGATTTTACGGCTCGAAAAAGAAGTGAAATTACATGTGATCATCTCTTCTTTCCCTCGGGATAAACATTATTTCACGAATTGGTCGTTAGGTTTTAATTCGTAATACCTTGGCGGCAGCAGCAGCAGCAGCAACACGAGGATCAAAGTCATCAATATTTTGATCGTTATTAGCAGCTTCAGCAACAGCAGAAGTAGCAAGGTCTTCATCATCATCACCACCATCACAGGCATGATCAACATCATCAACGGTAACAGCAGCAAGAAAATAAGGACCACAACGGAAAAAAGCAAACCAAGTGAAAATGGAGTGGATAAAAGAAATTGTGGGTTGTGTCTAACTAGACCTGAAATCAATGTTCCTGTTTGGTTTTACCTACGCTGCTATTTAACAGTTTGTTGATGTTCTACCAACGCGTGTAAAAAAAAAACTTTCTTTTACGTATTCAACCAATGTGTTCAACCAACATGTGCACAAAACTTTGGTTTTACTCAACCAGAGTGTGCGCAAAACTTTGCTTATAATCAACCAGCGTATGCACCAAACGTTTTCGAAAGAAATATTGTAAATTGCAAACTACTACGAGAAGCAACGGTCTTCTCAAAAGAAATATTCAATGACTCACAAAAAGGAGAAAACATTGTACATCTTGACTGATGGGCAAAGTATTACGTTTATTACATGTGGACATGAACGGCACAAATGCAGAAATATATGATAAAATCAATAAAAACCGAAAATATGTATTTAATCACTCAATGATTAAACGAGTTAATGAATGAGGATCAGAGCTTTTTCATGTAGTCTAAAACAAAAGTGTAAACGTAAAGGACAAAAGTGAAAAATATAAGGGTGGTGATGTAAATGACATTATAAACAATTAATGAAACGTGTGGATCAGAGAAAATTCTGATTATGAAAAAAAACAACGCATACCACTTATCAACCAGAAACAAGACATGCAAACACAAAGACACCACCTTGAACGTGGTATCTGGAACATAATGAAATGTTTGGTGGTTAACAATCCATGGACATGTTTACAAGTGACATTAATGGTGGAGTAAAGCCAAATCACTGAAGAATGATTGGTGAACAGCACATGTGACAATGCAAGATGAACATACAAGAGTATGTGTACTTGACATACATACACACCCAAATAGAACATTTCGAGTGCGCATAGGTACACATAGATACATACACCTTCCAAAGGTACCCATTAGTAAACAGAAGTTTCAATGAGTCAAACAAGGTCTGCTTTCAGTATAATTAGTCACCGATGACCAGTTTACCGTTGTTCAGTTCTACACAGTATGTGTAATAACATGAGGAATACAGTCCATTTCCGGAATTATTTGAACACACATTCTAACATTTAAGGTAGATCATTAACGGTAATGGCGAAAGAGTTGGAACATTTGCTGTGGAGACATGGAATCGATCGATCGGGCACAGCTTGCAGATCGTGGCTTGGCACCATTGTCTTCCGCGTCCGCTTCACCATTGTAGTCACACAGAGTCCCAGTCCTTTCTGTGAGTGACTGATTCCTATAGCAACTGATGAGCATATCTCCACAATCGACATAAATTGTCAAATTTAAGCGTACGTAGAATGTTCACATTTGGGAAACACGTAGATGCACACGTACATGACACATTTACGAGCCAGCTTCACAACAGTCAGTAACCATAACTTCTGTGGCTGATTCGACGAAGAAAATATTTGATTTGAA
>JADBJO010000584.1:590000-597500 GCA_016801955.1 Conus betulinus
GAGGGGAGTGGGTAGGCAGTTGCGGGATAAGTAAGGGGAGAGAGAAATGGGGAATGGGAGCTATGGGAGCATACTAAGGTCAAAAGGCGATGACAGCTGTTCTCCTCATGAAAATAGTACGATCCTGGATGAAAACAGTGTTGTTGTTTGTTGTTGCTGTTGTTGTTGTTGTTGTTGTTGTCGTCGTCGTCGTACCCTGGCTAAAAAAAAAAAAAAAAACTCCAGGGATCATCTGAATAGCCGAAGCACTTGAACATTATGGTACAAATGGATCAGCTGGGGATGAGAACATTACGTGTGTGACCGTTTTTGATTACCCCGCCACGTGGGCAGCCACACCCCGACTTCGGGGATTTTGGAGACTGATAATGTTATGCTGGGAGCTTGTCACAACTGAAGAGCATAACAACATTTTGATGTAGCCTTGATGTTCTAGCCTATGTCAATTGGCCTGACGCAGCCTTAAGCCAAGGCGGGGATGAAAACAGTGAAAAGAAGGAAAATACAGTCATTCCAACAACAGATACTTGCCATCTTTTCTGAAGGATAACAACTATTTTCTCTGTTTCCTCATAGGCTTACAGTCGTGTTCCCTATTTTCATTGGGAGATAACAAACACAATCCTGATTTCCTGAATAGAAGGTATAATTGCAAGGAACGAAAAAAAAAAAAACCCAGCTACGATCGGTGTTTTCCATGTCAGTCGCAATCGCACTGATGGTATTAGTATATAACAAAAAGAGTGAAACCGATATTATCCTGAGAATCACGTGTATTATCCAGGAATTACAATTAATTGACAGAACACGAGCATATGTATACTATGATGCCGTTGCCCTTCTCCTCTCGTACCTCTTTAAGAGGTGAGAAAATTGACATGAAACGAGCAATGCGCTCCTTGCAGTGAAGATGATTCAATTGAGTAGCTTCAGCTCAAACCACCGCCTCTCTCTCTCTCTCTCTCTCTCTCTCTCTCTCTCTCTCTCTCTGGTGGTTGGGGTGGAGGGTGCTCTCTACCGTATGGAACGGTAGTACCCGTTGTTGACAAACTATTCAGAGTGAAGGAGGAAATTGGTTTCCAAAGATCGGCCTCCCAAAATTTCTCGGGCTGAAGAGCTAATTTCACGCTTGCTTTTTCAAAGCCGGACAGTCTGAAAGTGTGAATTGCAGGATGGCTTTGGGGAAAAAACAAATCTTGTGTGGGATGGAAGAGGTGGGTGTGTGTGTGTGTGTGTGTGTGTGTGTGTGTGTGTGTGTGTGTAGGGGAAGGGGATAAAATGAGGAGAAATGAAGGTAACGAGAAACTGATGGCCACAATGTCTTGGTATTCTGCTTCCACATGGTTTTGACCCTTGGGAATAACTGTAGATTGAAGGCAGGTTGAGAGGTGAGCTGTGTTCCATGGCTAATTGGGTGAGATCTGCCTCCTGGTCTGTTGGTCTTCCTGTCTGATGATGGCATCTGTTCTTCCATGTCTGTGTCTGCCTTTGTCTGTGTACTTTGACACATTAGTGCTTGTCATGTTGTGCTTCCCACATGAAGCGGAATTGGGTTAAAGAAGACGAGACTGTGGCTCAGTTATCCTTATTACATTCTTGTTCCTAGGATAACAGTTTTACTCAGTTTCCTTCTAAGATGGAGCAGTAAGACGATATTACATCATTAGCGCTGTTAGTATGATTTTTAATGAAAAAATATGGAACAACTGTTCAATCAATCAGTAATAATTTAAGTGACTTATCATGAGCCAGGAGAAACTATTCACACAAAGGTGCAACACTGCTAGAGATTTTATCAGCTTCGCTATGAGCATGATCTTTAAATCCAGCACACTTTTAATATTTCACGGGGATGGAGGATCAGTAGATTTCCAAGTATATCAGAGATGTATGATTTCTGCACATATTTAGAGGAGGAAGGAAGCATGAATCTGGAATTGAATTACTGTTTCTTTTACAGGGAATGTTTTTTTTCAGATACTTCAGATAACAACTGGAGATTTCTCACAAATTATAGTCTGGTGCCAATTACTCCAATAAGCCAACAGGAAATACACCTCACTTTTTATGGACGCAATCTCAATGCAATGAATCAGGAACATAGCGATGGTTGAAAAGGAAGGAAAACGCAATGAAACCAAGACAAATGAGACCCTGTCATAGAATGTACAAAAAAAAAAAGTGTTAAAAGTTTTTTTTGTTAACTCCGAACTTTATGAAACTTCATGTTTTATCAACACTTAGTTCTTGTGAATTCTTTTCGAAAAACACCTTATCAAGTCATGTGATTTTATTGTTTGCTGTTCGAAATATTAAGGAATAAATGGAACTGGACTCTGTGTGTGTGTGTGTGTGTGTGTGTGTGTGTGTGTGTGTGTGTGTGTGTGTGTGTGTGTGTGTGTGTGTGTGTGTGTGTGTGTGTGTGTGTGTGTGTGTGTGTGTGTGTGCCAGAGGTGACCGCATGTGAACGTAATGAATTATGAATTAAAAAAATTTCTCGCCTAGTACATGAAATACTTAGAAATATGAACTCCATTGAACTCGTCGTTGTAGCCGTTGCCAGAGAGAACCAAGTGTGAAACGTAAGTTTGTGACAACTCAATTCATGCCTGAATGTAGCTTTGTTTGAAGGGGTAGAAGTGTTCCATTGAAAGGTGCGCTCAACGTATGGAATGCAGGTCCTGAGTAAGACTAGGTGGAATCTGACGGAGACAACAGAGGTGACGATGATGACAATGATGTGACAGAGTCAGTAGAAGAGACAGTGGGAGCAGACAGACACAGACAAGAGAGCGTCATACAGAGAGAGAGAGAGAGAGAGAGAGAGAGAGAGAGAGAGAGAGAGACAGACAGACAGACAGACAGACAGACAGACAGACAGACAGAGAGAGAGACAAGAGAGAGAGAATCGAGAGCCGGTGACAGGGAGACGCAGACAGACATAGACACTTACATTCTTTATAGTCCTTTTAGCCGTTAAACCCTTTAGACAAGAATGATGGCAATCGCATTTTAAAAATATTTGAAACAAAAAAGGCATTTCACTCGCAAATCCAATCGCCCACACTCACATCCCCTCCTCGTCATGAGAGAGAGAGAGAGAGAGAGAGAGAGAGAGAGAGAGAGAGAGAGAGAGAGAGAGAGAGAGAGAGAGAGAGAGAGAGAGAGAGAGAGAGAGAGAGAGAGCCCAATTAGCCGAGAGAAATGGCTGTCTCCGATTCATATTCCCAACAACTGATTTTCCCCATCGCCACCCATCACCACTCGCTCATTTGTATTTCCTCTTCTGCACCCCATTCTTGCCAGCCCACCGACAGCCAGAGATCAGCCATGCCAATTGTGGCCATCATTCCCCCTTCCCATCCTACCCCCCCTCTCGACACACAAATGATTTGTTTCCCGCCCAAACCAGACTTGCCTTTTGTTCGATTGTTTGCTTGTTTATTTTTTTTTATTGGTTCGTTCGTTTTTGGTCAGATTTTCTCGATACGAGGGGAAAGAGTGTGAAATCAGTTGCTAATTATTTGGAAAGTGTTGAGGCTGATTTTTGATAACTCCTCTCCTTCCCCACCCTCAATGGTCGTTTAACAGTATCACTCTGCTGAACGGTAGAGAGACATTCCCTTCCACTCCCCTTCTTCTCTCTCTCTCTCTCTCTCTCTCTCTCTCTCTCTCTCTCTCTCTCTCTCTCTCTCTCTCTCTCTCTCTCTCCGCCCTTTTGTAAGTGTGAAGAAAATTGGAGGAGAAGGTGAATGAATATACAACAGTGTTTGAAGCAGTTGTGATGGTGCTGGCTTGATAAATCTAGTGAATCAATAGAACTAGTGTTTTCATCGTAGGGAGCGTGTCACTTGTTCGTGTGGTTGTAGTAGCAGCAGCAGAAGTAGTAGAAGCAGTAGTAGTGGCGATAATAATAACAATCACACAATGAATGGTGATGATGTTGAGTAGTAGATGAATGATTCAATGGTGATGTGATGATGATTTGGTGATGCTGTTGTTGTGGTGGTGGTGGTGTGATGATGATGATGATAGTGGTGGTGATGATGATGATGATGATGATGATGATGATGATGATGACCACCACCACCATCATCATCATCATCATCATCATCATCATCATCATCACAACCTCCACTACCACCACCATCACTATCATTGCCATTAATTCAATGATAATAACTATCATATCGAAATAAAAGTACTGCTGTTTTCCCTGCCACTACTGCTAGGACTGTTTTGCAGAAAATGATGAGGAACGACACAGACAGGGATAGTGAGCCAGCAACACGAAGACAGGTGACAGCACAACACTCTCCCTCCTACACACACACACACACACACACACACACACACACACACACACACACACACACACACACACACACACACACACACATCAGTATAGTTAATGTCAAATGTCCTTTTTGTAATTCCCGATGGAGGAATAGCACTACATAGATTACTACATTTTACCATATTTTCTAATCGTGTTTCTGATTGTTGAAAAGTATCTAGAGTTTCAGTTCTTATTGTTTTAAGACATGATATGTTTTTGGCTCGTTTTGGGAAATCAACATCTGATCTTAAGCCAATTTCCTTTTCAACACTGTTTTCACTTAAACAGCCTTTTACAAAATATTTAGCGATGGCAAGCTGACGGCATTCATTTAAAGGAAGCACTCCTACCTCTCTCTATGTGCTATTGTTGATGTATGGAAAGGAACCCCCAAGGCCAGTCGAAAAGCTTTACAATCCACGCTTTGTAATTTGTTTAATAAATATTTTGGAGCAGTGAAAAACCTTCTTGACCTTACGTAAAGCCTAGAGCGAACAAGACTTATCGCTAGATGTTTTAGTACTCTGACATCTTGGCTCCAGTATTGCTTACTAATAACTTTAAAAAAGTTTTTTTTTCTTGCTTTAGTTAATAAGTATTCAATGTGATAATTCCAATTTAATTTAGAAGTAATATAAACACCCACAAACTTTATCCTTTGTTTATATTCCAAAATATCAGACCCAATATGGAGGGATGGTAAGTTGGTGGATCAGCACCAGTGTTAAATAAAACCAGATGAAAAGTGAGAATATAAATTTTATTGGCACAGTTACGAATGAGCATTTATTTCTCAATTATCCAAATCATCTCAAAGTTTATACCGATGGTTCAGTTCTAGAAAATCACGAAGCCAGTGCTGCTTTCACTATCTCCTACTTAAAGGTCAAAAAGAGTTTTTATACTGGAAAGCACAGATCTACATTTACAGCTGAATTAACTGCTATTCTCATGGCTTTGCATTATTTGCTTGATTTTCCGAAAACTGTGACTCAAATTCTTTTTTGTGTCGATTCAAAATCAGTGTTGTATGCCTAAGCAATTCAAATTCTAGTGTGAGACAAGATTGATTTTTGAGATTAATCATTTGGTGCATTTCCTTATCCTACGAGGTAGTAATCTTACATTTCTTGGGTGCCTTCACACAGTGGAATACATTTCAATGAATCAGCAGATAAACTAGCTAAAAACTCTGCAGATTATACAAACGAATCATATGATTTGAAAATCCCATTCTCACTGAAAGAAGGGTATAGCCTACTGCAGAACGCTTGATGGAAGCATTTTAGAAAGAAAACAAGAAGATGTTGACCACTCATCACCAGCTGACCACCGAACGAGTTTTGAAGATGTTTTTTTATATCTAAGTATGGTCAACTGTCTAACTTAAGGCTTTTAACTTCCCTTGCCTATAGATTTAAACTTAATGCTTTTAAGACCAAATTCGCTTCCAACATCACATGCGTTTGTGGTGGGAAAATTTCTAATGAACATATACTTTTCCACTGTAGTAAAATGAAAACCTATCTACCTGCTTTTTTCGGAAAAGTCCCTGAAGGAGGTTTTAATAAAACCCCCTTTTGATTTGTGACATTGTTTTAGGACTTGTTCAGAGTACATTTTTAGATTCCTTTAATAATTCTATTTTCACGTTTTAAATGTTATCCTGTTACGTTAAGCGTTCATCTGATTTTTTAAAAAAAGTTATTCTAGCTACGTTATAGGTTGCAATCTTTATTCATGTTAACATTTTTTTCTTTCGATTCCCATTCTTATCCTGATTTTTTCTCTTTTTCCCTTTTCCATTCATACTTCTTCATCTTTTTCTATCTCACTGTTTCTCTATCTCTTTATCTCCTTCAGTTGCCTGTCTATCCACACACCCCTCTCCCCTCCCTTCCTCCTTTTCTACTTTGTTTATTCATTTATTTTGGGCGCGCCGCGCGCCAGCGCATACACACACCTCACTTCCAAAACTCACCCCATCACCCACCTCCCATAAACCGCGAATGCCACCAGTTGTCTTACATCATGCTCTGCTCGCTTGCTCTTCTTTCTCTGACCTCTAGCAGCGTCAGATTCACTTGCATCATTTCTAGCCATAAAAAAGTACACAGTAGGAAACCTTCCTGTTATGGATCTCCAATTTCACACCACATTCTAAAGGGAATGACATCCCCAGAGAAAGGCAGTAAACAACAACAGTAAAATACTCTAGTATTGTGCCTTGCACGCTTGTGTCTCGAAGACTAGAAAGTGTCACTATTATCTGCCTACAGCCATATTGGTATATGAAATATCCTATGAAAAACTCTCTACTTCAAATTCTCTGAATCATGTCCGTACTGGGAAGGGGGAGGGACGTGTGTGTGTGTGAAGGGGGGGGGGGGGGGGGGGTGTTGGTGGCACGAGTTGTTGATCTCCAAATCTCGCTCCGGAGACTAAGGTCTTCTCTATGTACATTCTACATTCTGAAATGAAGAGGGCACAGGGCGGGATGGGGGTGGTGGAGGGGAAAAGAACAGCGAAAGGAGGAGAGGGAGTGCAGGTTGATCGGGGATGAGCTGTAGGATAGAAACACTAGCAGATGGGAACTTGGGGCACATTCATTTGTAGATCTTGGAATTCCTCTGGCTGTCTCAACGTGCGTTTTTTGGGTGTCTAAGATAAAAACGAAATAAAGCAGAACGAGTACAAAAAGGACAAAATGATGCTGGCCTTCATCGTCGATATTCAGCATACGTGTCATTGAGCCCACTGAAATAAGAAACATGGATAATCTGGAAGCCAAGGAAACGATTTCCTTTCGTTTTGTTTTGCTTTCTTTCTCACTTTCTTGATTTTTTTTGTATGTTTGTATGCATCTATTTATGTAATACACACACACACACACACACACACACACACACACACACACACACACACACACATATATATATATATATATATATATATATATATATATATATATATATATATATATGTATATGTGTGTGTGTGTGTGTGTGTGTGTGTGTGTGTGTGTGTGTGTGTGTGTGTGTGTGTGTGTGTGTGTGTGTGTGTGTGTGTTGAAAGAGAGAACCTTATTCTTATTTTCAGTTTTAGCATTTGTTGTTAACATGTTTGAAGTCCAGTGTGGCCTCTACGGTTGGCTGGTCCAT
>JADBJO010000584.1:600000-610000 GCA_016801955.1 Conus betulinus
CGTTTGCCGCCAGGCAAGCGGCACAACGTCGACGCATGGAGTCCACCAGGGTCCGAAGAGTGTCCCGCGGTATGGCCTGCCACTCCTGCTGCAGAAAGAGAGTGAGCTGGGCCACGTCAACAGGGGGGGGTGGTTGTGGGCTACCCGCCGTCCAAGGACATCCCAGAGGTGCTCAATTGGAGCCAGATCGGGTGAGCGAGATGGCCACTGCATCCGGATGATCCCCTCTTGCTGCAGATGATCGTCCACGACACGGGCTCGGTGTGGACGGGCGTTGTCGTCTTGGAAAACAGCAGCGTTACCCATGGCCTGAAGGCGGGCTGGATCAGGGGCCTCACAATCTCGTCACGGTACCGCACCCCTGTCAGCATGCCTTGAATGACGTACAGGGGAGTTCTGTCTTGACGACTGAAGCCACCCCAGACCATCACAGAACCCCCTCCGTAACGATCCACCTCACGAACTGTGGCGTCAGCAAAACGTTCTCTGGGCCTTCGCCACACTCGGGTCCTGCCGTCATTGAATGCCAAGGTGAAGCGGGACTCATCTGTGAACAGCACTCGAGACCATTGCTGCCTCGTCCAGCGAACGTGATGACGACACCAGTCTGCCCGTGCTCTGCGGTGAGCTGGAGTAAGTGGTACTCGGACTGCTGGTCTCCGGGATGACAGCCCGAACTCGTGCAAACGGTTACAAACTGTCCTTCTACTGACATTGACATTTGCAGCCTGCAGGAGCTCACGCCTTAAGGTGGATGAGGTGACAGTCCGATTGCGTAGGGCAGACAGCAGGAGGAATCGGTCAGCATGTCTGTCGGTACACCGAGGACGGCCTGATCGTGGCCGATCCTGCACGCTGCCAGTGGCTGAAACCTCTCTACAAGACGTTGGATGGTGGAATGGGACACGTTCAGACGCCTAGCCACCTCGCGGCCAGAAATCCCTTCGTCAATCAACGCTAAGGCACGTCCACGATCGGCAGGGTCCAGTCTTTGCCTTTGTGCCATGCTTTTTGGGCTGGCGTAGACGACCGTTCTGTTTACAGATTTGTGGCCAACGGCGTCTGATCTGTGTTCATGAACGAGGTGCCATGCACGTGCATCATGATTGACCACGAGCATTTCGCCCTTTTTTTTTCAAACTCATATGCTCCCACAGGCACCCGTTTTTACCGGTTTTACGTGGTTTCCGCACGTGCAGCTGCGCTCCACCTTGTACCGCAGTGGGTTTTTTAGGTGTTGTGATCTGTTAAGGAACATCTGTTCAATATGTCTAACCAAGTTTAGGTCATTGTGACTTCGTTCCTGGTATGGTCTTTGTGGTTGGCTGAGCTATACATGACAGAACGTGACAATAATGTTATTATGTATTTAAACCATAAATAGAATGGAGTAAATAACACGTTAAAAAAACACTATGGATTCACTTACTTTAATGCTTTCTGTTGTTGCAATTTTTGTTTAAATTTGCTTCTTCAGGTTCTCTTGATGGATGTCAATAATTATCATTTTACCCACCCAGCCATCCTCAAAAAAGAAGAAATGAAATTGGGCATGCAACAGCTATCTAAAAAAAAACCCAAACAAACAAACAAAAAAACATGCTGAGCGTAGGCTTCGTCTTTTCATCACAATACCCTGTTGCCTTCTTCGTCCTGTACCGCTTTAAGTGGCGGGAAAATCAGCACGGAATGCATGATATAATTCGTTACAATGAAAATCCTTCCACTATCGATTGCCTTGAGCTATAACAACCACCACTGCTCTCCCTCCCTCCTCCCCCCCCCCCCCCCTCTCTCTCTCTCTCTCTCCACACACACATGCAAATAGAGAGAGAGAGAGAAGGGTTGGGGAGGGTTGGGGAGGAGGGTAATGGGGGCAGGGAAGGGTGCTCTCTGCATATGGAGGGTGACACCCGTTGTTGACAAACTATTCCGTGTGCGAAGGGAAATGAGTTTCCAAAGATCGGCCTCCCGAACCTTCCCGGCCGAGGAACTAATTTCACGCTTGTTTTGCTTAGCGGGGAAGTGTGAAAAGAGCCAATTGCAGGATGGGTTAGAGGAAAATAAATCTTGAGGGGTGGAGGGCTGGGAGGGGGGAGGGTGGGAGACGTAGGGGAGCAGGGGAGGAGAGAACAGGGAGAAAGAAGCTGGCGGCCTCAGTTGCTTGGCTTTGGGCTTTCGCATGGCATTGACGCTTGAGGATGACTGCGAATTTAATAGTGAAAGGAAGGGCGTGGTAGATGATAATGAACTTTCTTTTTTCTTGCCGATTGGGTGATATGTGCCCGCTGGGTCTGTTTCCTTGTCTGTCTAATGATTATATCTGTCTTTCTGTCTTTGTGTCTGTCTTCGTCTCTGCACTCTGTGTGTTTGTATTGTCTGTCCTGTCATGTGTTCCCACCTGACGTGGTAACTGGTTTTAACAATTAGACAGTATCGCCCAGTTTCGCATTGTTACATTGTCAGTGGTAAGGTACTCATTTTAGTTCAATTTTTCTCCACAGGTGACGAGAGGCAACATAAAACCTATGATTATTCCATACCTGAAAATGGGAAAAAAAAAAAAAGCTGAAATGTTGGAAAATTGGGGGATGGGTGGTTGGAAGGGGGGGGGGTGGTGGTGGTGTGAAAGCTCACTGCAAATCTCGCAGAATGTAGTCTCATAGTTTAGCAGATGTAGTGTAGCACATATGGACTAGTCTGCAAGTACATCTCCTTGATGAAACTGAAATGGAAACTGGGATTAACAGTGGAAAACTGCTTAATAAGTAATTTGGCGTTTTTTTGCGAGTGATATCATAAACAATATTATAACCATGATTTCTAGATAAATCAAAGTATGATATGTGAGGGGGGGGGGGGGGGTTCTTTGTTCTCCTTCAATGATGAGTACGTTGTTCAGTATGTTGACAAACATGTTATTTCTGCACACATGTACAGGGAGAATGAGGCACTGACTGGAGAGTGAATTATCAAGTCATTTTCTTAGTGTTTGTGGAGAAGGGAATGGGGAGGAGGGGTAGTAATATAGAGAGAATGAGGTTTTCTACCATATGGAAGGGTCACATCCGTTCTCGATACACTATTCGCCGATGGAACGGAAATGAGTTTCGAAAGATCGGCCTCAAAAAAACCTTCTCTCGCCAAAGAACGGATTTCACATTTGTTTTTCGTAGCGTGCAAGTCTGAAAAGACTGAATTGCACCTTGGTGTTTGGGAAAAACTTTCTTGACAGAGTAAGGGGCGAGTTTATGGGAAGTAGGGATAGGGGGGGGGAGGAACGAGGGGGGGGGGGGGGGGGGTGGGAGGTCCTGATGGCTACAATTGCTGGTCTTTGGCTGTGGGTGGCTTTTAGACTTCTCGATGATGGTCAGTGTATGGGGTTGAAAAATGAGCTGCTTTTCGTCATTAATGCAGCACCAGTCCATAGACACCAGCCCACATCCTCCTATTCCTCCAGCCTTTGACACCCTATGGTAGGAAACACGGCTCACTGCAGTGTACCTTGGGGAGGGGAAGAAGCTGGGAGGTGGAGAAGCGGCTCAAGCTGACGGCAGACTATGCCCACATTTGTGGGCTACCTATTCAGTATGGACAGGAACGCCACCAACGACGACGACGACGACAACGACGACGACGACGATGATGACGACGACGAAAGAAGACGAAGACGAAGACGAAGAACAAGAACAAGAACAAAAAGAACAAGATCAAGAGCAAGAAGAATAAGAAGAAAACGAAAGCGACTCTGGCAAATAGGTTCTGAAGTGTGCAAAATTACTGACTTGAGACAGCGGTTTTGCCGGAGATTTCATAATCAAAACTGTGACAATGATTTATAAATTACATCCACTTTTGACATTTAACGCATTTTGAATGAGTGAATTCATACGTATGTTATGTATGTACTATTTTTCCACATATTTGAGAAAAGCAGGTTTTTGTTGGTTATAAATACTGTTTCTATTGGGAGAAAGTCTTTTCGATACTTAGGTTTAAAAGATCGCAGTGATGATTTCCTACGGATTTCGTACTATTACCAACTTGTCCTTAAAAAGCTCAGGGCAACACAGACATCACCATCAGAGAGGAGAATTTATGCGATGAATAAGGTCTTTGAGTTATGACAGAGCAATTGAAGGGAGATTAAAGAAACTCGTGAATAAAATCAAGAAGTAACCATTTAACAGTTTTGAAACTCAGAAGCTAGTGAAGACATCTCGAGAGATGTCTTTTTTTGTAATCTATGAAAAAAAAAAATCTTGTTTACAAACTTTGTGACTTCTTGGGTGGTCTTTTTTTCGTATTCTCGGGAAAATTTGATTTATAAAGGAGTTTATCAATTATTTGAATGTCTTGTTTAGTATTTTAAACGTTTTAAGGTATTAAAGAGAGGGAACTCTTTTGGTGTGTTAGTCGCCATAGTTGACCACGTGCGAAATTTATGTATGTGGCAATTCAATGCAAGATCCTAAATTAAGGAATAAGTTGTGCTGTCACAACCTTCTTCTATGATAGGGAATACAGCACACAGTAGGACCACACAGAACCTGCTGCAGGAGGAAACAAATCGTGATGCTGACAATGATGTGACAGAGTCAGAAAGGAAGAAAGATAGACAGGCAGTCAGTCAACCACGCAGGTTGAGAGAGAGAGAGAGAGAGAGAGAGAGAGAGAGAGAGAGAGAGAGAGAGAGAGAGAGAGAGAGGGTCAGACAGACACAAAGACAGACAGACAGGAAGACAAAGGGAGACTACCGTCATCATGTGCATTTTTTGTGCTTTATCTACGCAAAGCCCGAACGATTACAAATACCATTTTTTTAAAAAAAAGGGGAAAAAAAGGGGAAAAAAAAAAGCAAAAAGGGGTAGAGGGTGGTCGTGCTACAGCTACATATAAAACAGTAATATATGGGAACATCATGAAAGATAGGGCAACAAAAGAAAAAAATATACAACAACAACAACAACAACAACAAAAAAGACAACACCAATAGAGGTCAAAGGAGGTCAAGCACTCACACACACGCCATCGTTATTGAGACCGTACTGATAACATTCCCCCCACACATCCACCCTTCATCACACACCCGGGCTACACCCCCTCCCTCTTCCCCCACCCCAACCAGACCCCACCCCAGAGAGAGAGAGAGAGAGAGAGAGAGAGAGAGAGGAGGAGGGAGGGGAGGGAGGGAGGGGAGGGAGAGAGAGAGAGCATCTGATAGCAGTGAAGAACGATTTTTGTCCCACCTTCGATCTCCCAACACCTTTCCTTCCCAGTTGCTTCCTTCCCATCACCCTTCACTCCTCCAATTTCTTCAGTTCCACTCTGTCATGGTAAGTCGCCAGAGACCACTGATGCAAAAAGAAAAAAAAGTCAGCGTTTTTCTTCCCTCCCCCTCTCACCTCAGCTCCCCCTCCTCTTTATACCCCTTCACAGCATTTCCATGGTGTGTGTCCGAACCCAAAGCAACCTGCCATTTTCCCTGCTACAATAGAACGTGAAATTAGTTCTTCAGTTAGGGAAAGTTCAGGGGACCCAGTCTTCGAAAATTTCAAATGTCCCCCCCCCCCCCCCCCCCCCCCCCCCCCCCCAACCATCCCCACCACTCTGAGTGGTATGTCAACAACTGTCGTCACCCACAGTATGGCATAGTGATCCCCTCACTTCTCCCCCCCCCCCCCCCCCCCCCACGTCGTCCCTCTCCAGCTTTCCCCCACTAACCTTACCACCCCTCTCATTCCACATCTCTCGCCGCTATTCGCATGTGGAAGGATGGAGGAGAAAGAGAATAAGTGAACAGCGCTTTTGCTGCTTTCCTGATACTCAAAGTGTCATGAGAGGAGAAAGATGGAGAGATATTATACAGACGAAATACCGTGGTCGCTGTCATTACCTCACAGCTCTTGCACAATTCTTTCTTTTTTTAACCTATCCCCTCTTTTCTCCCTCCCCTGTTCTGTCCTACCAATTCCTACCTAGAGAGAACGAGAAAGAGAGAGAGAGAGAGGGAGAGAGAGAGAGAGGAGAGGGGGAGAGAGAGAGAGAGAAGAAGAAGAAGAAGAAGAACAAGAACAAGAACAAGAACAAGAAGAACAAGAGAAGAAGAAGAAACTGCTGTCACTAATATTACAGAGAGAAACAGACAGACAGAGAGAGAGACTGACAGACAGACAGACAGACATAGACAGAGAGCAGACAGACAGTCAGGCTGACGGACAGACAGACTGACAGGTGGACAGACAGACAGAGACAGACAGATGAAGATAGAGAGGCAGAGGCTGAGCTACAAAGGATGGGCAGGAAAGGAAGGAGGAGGAGGAGGAGGACATATGATATCAATAATGTAACAGTACAACTTTCCCCCCCCACCTGTCATTTATTGCCAATGTTACAGAGAGAGAGAGAGAGAGAGAGACAGACAGACAGACAGACAGACAGAGGCAGAGACAGACAGGACAGAGGCAGAGGCAGAGACAGACAGGCAGACACAGACAGACAGACAGACGGATGGGCAGACGGACAGAAAGACGGACAGAGACAGACTAAGACAGACGGAGACAGAGAAACATAGAGTGAGCTACAAACACTCACACATGGGACATGGTAACCCCTTAACCCCCTTTGTTGCAGGATGAGTCTGTTTTCATGTTTCACCCCTCAGACAGCGAGTCCTTTTCGCGTGACCTCCATTCAATACTTCGGCTGGGAGAAAGTTCATGAGGAGGGTGCGAGGACGGAGGGATAAACAGGGGATGGGGAGGGGAGGGGAGGGGGGCGAGAAGTACGATGCGAACAATGATAGAGAGAAGCTAGGTTTAATTCCACTTCTTCTGTCTGTTTGAGTGTCAAAATGAGAAATGGAATCAAATAGTGCATACAGGTTCCTAACTGTCCGCATTCAACAGCCATTCATTCCCCGAAGCTGGAGTACGGCTGTCTTCATGGCGGGATTAAAAAACGGTCATACACACAAAACTCCACTCCTTCTTTCCTTGGGCAGATGGGATTAATCCTTGCCTGTCTCTTACAGGGAGTGTCCGCAGGTGTGTCAGCCTGCGTGCGCACGCACAAAAAAAAAGTCATTCATCGGGCTTGTCAGAAGAAGACCAAACATACAAACATGAAAGTTGAAAAAACAAGCTTTTGAAATCTATTTATCGGCGAATTTACATATTCGTGTATCCCCTTGTCTATAAACATATGCGTTTAGGAATAAATTAGTAGCCAAAGAAGCCTGATGTTGCATTCAGTTTTATTGTATTAGTTGGTTTGACCTTGTCCTATCTAGTTTGCTGTCCTGGTCCTGCACTCCATTGTTGGCTGGGCAGAAATAATAAAACTTGATATCAAAGTCATTAGGCATTTTAAATTACACGTAGGATGAGAGAAACATCACGGAAAAATATTCAATATTATTAACTCACTCAGTTCAAAATATTCTATGGTTGTGACGAGTTTGTACTTGCTTCTTTAAGCTATATTTATAACTTTTGTCAATAACCAGTGTTTGCCCATCTAGCCATTTTAAAAACAACATAAACAAAGGCAGAGAGAGAGAGAGAGAGAGAGAGAGAGAGAGAGAGAGAGAGAGAGAGAGAGAGAATGCAAAAGCAATGAGGAGACAAGCACATGTTCAGCAGAGGCTTCTTTTTTCATCACACAATACCATGGCCTTCCTGCTCCTCCTGAACGACTTAAAAAGCGGGAAAATCAACACACAAAAAACGCGATGAACTCACTACAATGACTACTCTTCTGCTATCGATTAACTTAAGCTATAACGACCACCTCTCTCTCTCTCTCTCTCTCTCTCTCTCTGTCCAGACATGCAAATAATGATGGAGGGGGTTGAGAAAGGGGTTGGGACGACGGTAAAGTGGACAGGTAAGGGCGCTCTCTGCCATACGGAAGGATGACACCCGTTGTTGACACAAACTATTCAGAGTGGTAGGCATATGAATTTCCAAAAGATCAGGCTTCCGAAGTAGAGGAACTTATTTCACACTTGTTTTTTTCCGTAGCGGAACGTTTTGGGTGAAAGTAAATCTTGAGAAGTAGAAGCGGAGGATGTGCTAAACGGGCATGGGCGGAAAGAAAATGGAAACTAGGAGCTTATGGCCACAAACGCTGTCTTTGGCTTCCACATGGCTTTGAGGATGACTCTCAAGTAAGGATGGAGGATTAGTTGGGGTGGTGTGGGGGGATGAGAAATGAGCTTTTTTTATGCTTACATGGTGATAACTACCCATGGTCTGTTTCCCTCCCTATGTCCTGTCTTCGTAAAGTGTGTTTCTTCGGTGTCTGTCACACTGCATTCCGACGTCACATATTTGCTGGTTTTGACAATTTAATGCTATTACTCAGCTCAGCCTTCTAGCACAATCAATGGTACGGTCCACATTCTTCTCAATTTCATTCTCACGTGACAAAAGACGGCGTAAATAATGTTATTTTTCAGTCTGCAAATATGATTTTACGAAAGAAAGTTTTGATGCAGCTGAGGTAGAAGTGACGGACTCTCTGAGGTAGAAGTTCCTTGACTCTCCACCCAACACATGACGGCATATGGCCGCCAGCCCCTCTTCATCTGGTCGGGCATCAATCCCGGCAATTTAACTTATTATTTGTGTAAATGATAAGTACAGGGAGGGTTTGCATTGAATAAACGAATTTCAAATGATTTCCAAAAGTTTATTTTTTTTCCCGACGGGTTTCTAGTGGACGAAAGTAGCAAATAACTCTTAAAGTACAGAATGAATAAAAAGTGAAACAAATTGACTTCGTTGCAGAAAATATGTTTGGCTATGACACAGTTAAGTTTGATATGCATTTCGTAGCAAAAACAACAATCAGAAACGTCGGAATGAGAAGTGATGGAATATCTGTTCAACCCCAATTTATCAAGAAATCATGAATCACTGGATGATTCAAACATAAGGACAATTTGATATGTAATTCGAAAAAAATCATGCGTGTGCCCTTTTCATATGTGGATCAAGAGTTACGACAGATTATGCAAAGAAGCCTAGTCTTCCAACTGAATTTCCAAAACATGTCCGACTGGGAATTACACTGACAGTTGGTGTATCAGGATGAAAATGAAAGTGATATTAGAGATTGCATTTTTAACTTGGAAAACTGCTTGCATAAGAGAACAGTATCCTGAGTAATTTCACAGACAAGAACTATATGCATGATATTTTCATAAAAATGAACATTTGTGATATTTGAGGATTTTTACAGATCTTTCTAGTAAGCGTGTGTATGTGAGCAGAAGATGGAGCATTGTTTTATTTGCGTGAAGGGGAGGGTAAAGGTAAAAGGAACGGGACTCTCTACTGTATGGGATGGTGACATTCCTTGTTTAACGAACAGAGAAAAGAAGGGGATGAATATCCCAAGATCAGTCTCCAGAATCGTTTCTAGTTTCGGGCCTTGATTCACGCTTTTGCTTTTTTTTTTTTTCGCGGCAGAAAAATCTGAAAAGACCGACATTCGGGATGGCTTTAAGGAGGATTGGGGAAGAGTGAGAAAGGGGCGGGTTTGTATGGGATAGGGAGGAGGGAGAAGAGGAGAGAGGAGGACAACGAGGACCTAATGGTTACAATAGCCTGTCTTTGGCTTCTGAATGACTGACGCACGAGAATGACAATGGGTGTAGGGTGGAGGGAAGGGGACGGAATTGAGAAACGAGCTGTTTTCATTACTGACTGGGTAACATCTGTGGACTATCTGTTTTGATTGCTTGTTAGATGATGATATCTTTTTCCCCTGTCTGTGTCTGTCGCTATTGATGCAGCTTGTTTTTGTGGTGTCTGTCTCTCTGTGCACACAAGCATAACGTGGGGACTGGATAAAGGAAGGTAACACTGTTACTTTATGTCGCCTTGTTATAGTCTCTGTATTAAGGAGCATATCTTATTCGGTCTTTTTGAATGAGGCAGTATAAAAACTGATATTATTCAGTTTGCAAATGTGAAGAATTGGGTCTGAATGG
>JADBJO010000584.1:617500-622977 GCA_016801955.1 Conus betulinus
GAAAAGCGCAGATACCAAATTATGATGCAGACAAGATCCCAAAGGTTTGTGTCTATAAAGGATTGGGCAAAATGCACAGGTGAGACATCGGCTAAGGCGTATACATGACACCCTCGATTAAATTCCTTTATATATCACTCATTCGTTTATATATCCGTCGGCCGTAAATCCTACGCATGATGACTTCGTAGCTCAGCAGATGTACTGCAGCGTATGAGGACTAATTCCCACCCTGTGACACTTTGATGAAAGTGAAGGAATGTTTGATTTAAATCGAACCCACGTGTCCCTCAATTCAGTGCACCACTTTTATATAATTTTTACAGGATTTTTAGTTTTTCAAATCAGTTTTGAGTTTTGGATTAGTCTGGTTGGGAGACGAAAAAAACCGAATAGCGCGAGAGAGTAAACGTAATTTCCTGCTTGGAATTAACTCAAAACACAACAGGAAAAAAATGAAAGAAAAAGAAAAGAGAATATCTTTGGACAGTCTCTCACTCAGGAATATTATGACCAAGGCAAACGCACGATAGTGTTAATGATCCACAGAGGCTGGACGATGATATGACGTTTGAAATGTATGTTACCAGTACATGAACATCAATGCTATCCGGTTCTAACAGCCTCTCATAATTTGTGATTTATGCTTATGGTTTACTGGCATCTGCGTTGTTTACTTGCATAGGCAATTTAACTATAAGTTCATAATCAACGATAACACAGAATCAGTAGAAACAACGTTATCACTATTACACGAATACACCAAAAGAACATTAAAATAAAACTCCCGATTTCCCCTGGAGAGAGAGAGAGAGAGAGAGAGAGAGAGAGAGGAGAGAGAGAGAGAGAGAGAGAGAGAGAGAGAGAGAGAGAGAGAGAGAGAGTATGAATGAATGGATGGATATTTATTCATTAAGGCCTTTGCCCCTCATGAACGGGTACAAAGTACAAAATGTACATCACAGTATTGTTTGCAACATTAGAGATCACTAGACGCTGTCCGTCATGACATCATTACAGAACGCCACTGACATTCTTTGTATAAGTAACTGATACATTTCTCACAACTCCATCGTTTCTAGAAGCTAGAAGCATAATCAAGCGAAACTCGAAAGGATGATTGTAATGCTTTTGAGGTGTATATAGTGTTCTTAAATCTTTTAATACGCGGCAACACAAAACAAAATGTAATTCATCTCCATTTCCCTTTGTGTACAGATGGCAACGTAAATCTGTCTTAGTGTGTTTCTTATAACGATAGTAATGTACAACAATTTCTGAAATACTATATCGAAACATTGTCAAACATAAATTTCAGACTTTTTGTTGTTGTTGTTTTGCTTGCGTGGAGAGAGAGAGAGAGAGAGAGAGGAGAGAGAGAGAGAGAGAGAGAGAGAGAGAGAGAGAGAGAGAGAGGAGAGAGAGAGAGAGAGAGAGAGAGAGAGAGAGAGAGACTCACTCTGTCCTTTCAGGTTACCGAACACCTCTTTTGCCTCGTCTCCATTTTGTACCGTGTAAAGGAGAGCCGGTGATGGTGCACTCCAAGATGGTTTCCTTTCCCACTTCCTGTCCGATGCGCGTATTGTGCAACTTGATCTCGGGAGGATCTGCCATCATGAAATCATGCGATTATTTTTAAGGGAAAAAAAGAGAAGAAAATATAGATTACAAATGAATAAGATCATCATTAAACTTGTGGGTGCGTTCATGATAGCATAAACAACAAGAAGAACAATATTAAAGATGGTGACGATGATGATGATGATGATGATAACAATAATAATAACGAAGAAGAAGAAAAGGACGAGGAGGAGTTGAAATAATAATAGTAGAAATCATCATCACCATCATTATAACAAACAACAACAGCAGTAACAACAACAGCAACAGCAACAGCAAACAACAGCAATAATAATGATGATAATGATGATGATGATGATGATGATGATACTACTACTACTACTACTACTACTACTGCTAATTAATAGTAATAGTAATAATAATAAGAAGAATAAAGAACAAGGAGACGAAGAAGACAAAGAAGAAGAGGAAAACGATCAAGAAGAAGGAGAAGGAGGATGAGGGAGAGAAGAAATAGATGAAGAGGGAGGAGGAGCAGGAGGAGGAGGAGATTGCTTGGTTCAATGAGGTGAAGAAAAAGTATTGGAATCTCCCTCTGCCTGTGGAAAATTGTCAACGGCAGGTGTCATAAGAGAAGTGAAGTAGGAATGGCCTGCTCAGAGGGGTTGATTTTCAAAAAAAGACGTTCAACTATAGGGAAAACGATTGTACACGTCAAATAATACATAATATCGCCATAGAAATCATCTGCAATGCGATCAATGCTCTCCTATTGGACACAGTTGACACAAAACGAAAAAGAAAACCCCAAGGCAAAAATATTTTTCTCTAGGGTGCTTTCCGTCCCTTTTCTCCATCTGATCAACGATCGCTAACCCCCATTGCCACTCTGTAAGAGGGGAAAAAAGGGCGTCTGCGTTCTATTGTCTCAATGGCTGCTGGGCTATCTGTGTGGGCCATTCTTCCGGAGTCCTCTGGATATTGGCGACCGTTTCTTTGGCGCTCACAGCGTGGTATTTCCCGCCCCTTTCACTCTCTTTAAAAAAAAAAAAAATGCTGCCAGAATCCACGGGGAGTCGTGATTGCAGAATGGCACCGAGCACTTTCCAAACCGCTTTTCTTCAACACTAAAAACAGCGAAGGGCGAGCGATTTGATTCAATCCACAAGACCAAAGCAACAGGAATTGGGTAAAGACAGAAAGAAAAAGGGAGACAAATATTGACCAAAGCCGCCGTTTTACACACTTCACTCCATCTTCTGTCCGAATCTGGAGGAAGGAACGAGTGGTGATGAACCCATGATACTATCGATCTTCTGACGAACATTTAGGTTACATGAGGGAACTTCATTTTTTTTTTATTGAGGCTTTATTTTCTAAACCCTTGAACAAATAGATATATATATATATCTAGCGAGGTGGAAATCAACAAATAAAGGATGAAAAGAAACTCCACAACCACGGCAACAATAATGACGTAAAAATACACGGGGTATACACTTCTTGTTGGGCTCTCAAAATGATTTTTTTTCTCTCTGCATACAGTGAGCGTATTCTTCTGAAGGCCATTGGGTAGGCAGATGGTTTAATGTGTGCAAGTGTAGGCCAGATGTAGAAACTAACGGGGTGGCTGGATACAAGGTGTGGATGCTGCAGCTCCTTCCGCACAGGATGCTTTGAATTAGGGCCCTTGCACTGAAAGCTTGGAGCAGTGTCCTCACACACTCGCTGTTCTCTCTGGTGATCTTTCATCCGCACGTGTCGCTGTAGCAGTAACTGCTGATCATGTCCTAGCCGTTGTTTGTTGTTGCTGTTGTCGTTGGTGGTAGTGGTGGTGGTGCTGGTGTCACTATGTTTCTGCGTAGTTTTCTTTCTGCCTCTGTCTGTCTGTCTGTCTGTCTGTCTGTCTGTCTGTCTGTCTCTCCCTCTCTCTCCTCTCTCTCTCTCTCTCTCTCTCTCTCTCTCTCTCTCTCTCTCTCTCTCTCTCTCTCTCTCGTGCAGTCTCGTTATTGTCTCCCTTTCCAAAACATGCAGAAATACAGACACGTTGACAGACGGGCTTGCAAAACGTACACACACACACACACACACACACACACACACACACACACACACACACACACCACACACACACTTTTTCAACAGTGTGTGTGTACCTGACTACCAAGGTCAAACGTCCAAGCACAATCAGCCGGTAGTTGATATCCCAAAACGTAAAATATGTTCATTCTTTAATTTCTGAATGAGTTGACTCGTCATGAGCATGAAAAAAGAAACTTTTTAAACGGTCGGTTTTCCATGTCCCAGTTTCATGTTTCAGTTTAGTTTGATGAAATCTCTAAAAACAAAGAAAGAAGAAATATACTGCACTTGTTCTTTGCAATATGAAGTGTGAGTTTTTCAACTGTAGCTAGAACGGCAGTGTTGTTTCTGTTGCTAAGGAAACGATAAACAAGTCACCTTTTATTCGCTCAAACTATTTCATTCAGTGATATCACTGTGTTAGTTTGTCAATTGTCCAACCAGCAGGATCGTTTGCTACCTAATTGCCTACCTTATATATGCATACATGTAAGTACGTACGTACGTAGGTTCGTAGGTATGTATGTACGTATGTATGTATGTATGTACGTATGTATATATGTGTGCATGTATGCATGTACGCACGCATGCATGTACACATGCATGTATGCATGAATGTGTGTGTGTGTGTGTGTGTGTGTGTGTGTGTGCGTGGTGCGTGTGCGTGTGTGTGTGTGTGAGAGAGAGAGAGAGAGAGAGAGAGAGCCTACACCCACCTGTCCCACTGTATAAAGCCTCTTTCATTGCATTTGTCTGTGTGATTCTCATTACAAACACTAAACTGCAAGTCTTCAATATACGGCACCGCACTGCAAAGTAAGCGTGTCTTTCACGTCATTCCGAACAATAATTACTTTTTCCTTTCCGATTTGACCCTCAGCGTACTCTGCAAGCCCAATTCAGCATTGCTTTATAAGATAAATAAATCAATGAATGAAAAAAAATGTTGAAAAAAACAAAAAAAGTGAACA
The DNA here is from genome assembly GCA_016801955.1 of Conus betulinus. Lineage (NCBI taxonomy): Eukaryota > Metazoa > Mollusca > Gastropoda > Neogastropoda > Conidae > Conus > Conus betulinus. The sequence goes on from JADBJO010000584.1 coordinate 622,135, forward strand.
TACAAAAGGTCTTTCAGTGCACGTACTGAGACTGATTCTGCTCGATAGGTCAAACACCAGGATTTCTTACGCCAAGGCCGTGAGTAAGTTTTCGATCGTAAATATAATGCACACAACTGGGGTTCGTCAGAATCTGTATTGAGTTTGAAGGTTGACACCGATTCCTTCTTCTGTTTGCATTAATTAAAAGCCGCTGCAGGTGATTCAGAGCAGAAATATCAACGTGAATGGACCAGGACCTAGTGCGATAACCCACCTGGTGCAGACGTTAAGGTCATTACGTTGACTGCTGGGGGGGGTAGAAAGCTGACGGGTGGGTCGTGCAGTAAAGGAGCGTGTGAGTGATTTCTTCAGTAGATATCACTAAAGGGAAGAGAGATTGACTGGTGCGCCAAAGTGTTAAAAAAAAAAAAAGGTGGGGGTAGGGGTGGGGGTAAGGAGGTCAGTCAGTTGTGTGGTGTGCGTGCGTGCGTGCGTGCGTGTGCGTGCGTGTGTGTGTGCGTGTGTGTGTGTGTGTGTGTGTGTGCGTGCGTGCGTGCGTGCGTGCGTGCGTGTGGTGTGTGTGTTGCCAGGCTGGTACCTTAAAAAAAAAAGTTTGCCTGAACTATCTAACCCTTTCGGCGTATATCCTACATTGCGGCGGCGTGTGACCACAGTGATACGTCAGCAGGTCTGGTTTCCCTGCCAGTGAGAAAGGAGGGCTAGTGGCCGCTGAGTAATGCCGCGCGAAACGGGACCGGCAATATTCCGCCGCTAGCCCTCCGGAGACTGTTTTTCTTTTTTTCTTTTTTGTCTCCAAAGATAGCTAAAAAACGCCATTGGCGACCAGAAGCGCGCAGACGG
>JADBJO010000584.1:623619-628619 GCA_016801955.1 Conus betulinus
GGACCACGGAAAGTGCGCCCCTCAGGTCGCGTACGACCATGTTTCCCCATGGCGGGAAAAAGCGAACGGGTGATTTCGTTCATGAGCTCTACACGCCTCGGGATTCAAGGGGGGAACCAAGGTTTTCGTGTTTGATTGTGACAGAGACAGTGTGCGTCTCCGGGGTCATTCTGGATATCAGTTGTGTTACTGTATCTTTTTTAAATCATCATCTTCATTAGATTATAAATGTTGGTTATGATCATCATCATCATCATCTTATTATCATTATTGTTGTTATTATTATGTTGGGTATATAATATTACTATATTGAATTATTACCTATAATAATTATGATGATAATGTAGATAATGATAAGGATATGAGATAAATAACAATGATGTAATAATAATATAATAGTAATAATAATAATAATAATAAACATCATCATCATCCTATAGTCAAACTGTCATTTTTGTTGTGCTGGTTGATGTTGATATTGATGATTATGATGATGACTGTTTTTTGGCTTTGTCTGTTATAAAATTCGACGTTTGGATGAATTTTTGAAAAAAAAAAAAACGCATGTTTTGTTTTGTTCCTGACGATGATCAGCGCGCTGAAAGAGTGTCAAGAGAAACATTGTAACTTCTCGATATGAGAGAGAGAGAGAGGAGAGATGGAGTGAGAGAGCGGAGAGGAGAGAGAGGAGAGAGAGAGAGAGAGGAGATGGAGAGAGAGAGAGAGAGAAATTCAGATCAGATGACGTGGTGTTTATTGCTTTATTGCAAAAACGTGACGGTGTTGTACATAAAACCGGGAACGATCTGTCTTTCTTTGTTTCTGACCCTGAGCTACGTATTTCATTTCTTTGTATTGAGGATGAAGTGGATTTCAAAGACAAGAGGAGCTGACACAGAAAAACTAGGCCGAGTAGACGTTATAGTTGTTTGTTTGTTTGTTTGTTTGTTTTTTCCAAGTCTGTTCTTTTATTCATACTGAAACACGAGTCGTACAGTGTGATCCCTCGTTTTCTGTGAACTGGCTGACAATCGGTACTAAAAAAAAAAAACGCCATTTATGTGTTGAAAGACGCTCCCAGTCAGATGTGCTCCATTGTTGTTGTTCTTGTTGTTCTTGTTGCTCTTTATGCTTTTTTGCTTGTTTGGGTTTTTTTTTTTTTGGCCGTCAGGTGTCTTACTGTATAGATATGGCAGTTCCCGCCAGTTGCGTGAGGTTTACACGTCGACTACGACTACGTCGTTCCCAGCCCCCCCCCCTTCCCCTCCCCCCCCCCCCCCCCCCCACCCCATGCGCGCAAAGTGTACATAGATTTAGTTGTTCCTCTCACGAGGCCAGTTGTACATGGATTAGGTGTTCCCACTCCTAGCACCAGATGTACGTGGATTTAGGTGTTCCCACTCCTAGCACCAGATGTACGTGGATTTAGGTGTTCCCACTCCTAGCATCAGATGTACATGGATTTAGGTGTTCCCACTCCTAGCATCAGATGTACATGGATTTAGGTGTTCCCACTCCTAGCATCAGATGTACATGGATTTAGGTGTTCCCACTCCTAGCGCCAGATGTACGTGGATTTAGGTGTTCCCACTCCTAGCACCGATGTACATGGATTCAGTATCCCCAGTGCCAAGCGTCAGGTTCACTAGGACTCAGTAGTCAGTCTCCAGTGTGACGCCAGGTCTGCATGGAGCGGTTGCCAGGGCTGGATTCACCCAATGTGCATGGATTCAATGTTTCCCGTTCCTTAGCTCCACGTGTTCATGGATCGAGAGTTTCCCCACTCCCCGACCCTAAGTATACATGGATTTGAACATTTCCACCCCAGCACCACGTGTGCATGGATTCAGTATGTCCCTTCCCTCCTGGCACCAAGTGTGTATGGATTCAGTAGTTTTTACTCCTGGCAGTAGGTGTACATGGATTCAGTAGTTCCAAATGCTGGCGCCAGGTGTACATGGATTCAGTAGTTTCCAAATGCCGGCGCCAGGGTGTACATGGATTCAGTAGTTTCCAAATTCCGGCGCCAGGTGTACATGGATTCAGTAGTTCCAAATGCCGGTGCCAGGGTGTACATGGATTCAGTAGTTTCCAAATTCCGGCGCCAGGGTGTACATGGATTCAGTAGTTCCAAATGCCGGTGCCAGGTGTACAGGGATTCAGTAGTTTCCAAATGCCGGTGCCAGGTGTACATGGATGCAGTGGTTCCCAATGCCGGAGCCAGATGTATGGGTTTAAGTAGCTCCCACACCCAGCTCCAAGTCTTTTTAACCACTGTACATTCTTTTTTACCTTCGCTGCCTTTGGGACGAAAGAAAGCTGTGGAAATGTTCAATCCATGTATACTTAGGGTCGGGGAGTGGGGAAAACTCTCGATCCATGAGCACGTGGAACTAAGGAACGGGAAACATTGAATCCATGCACATTGGGTGAATCCAGCCCTGGCAACCGCTCCATGCAGACCTGGCGTCACACTGGAGACTGACTACTGAGTCCTAGTGAACCTGACGCTTGGCACTGGGGATACTGAATCCACGTACATCTGGTGCTAGGAGTGGGAACACCTAAATCCATGTACATCTGGTGCTAGGAGTGGGAACACCTAAATCCACGTACATCTGGTGCTAGGAGTGGGAACACCTAAATCCATGTACATCTGGCGCTAGGAGTGGGAACACCTAAATCCATGTACATCTGGCGCTAGGTGTGGGAACACCTAAATCCATGTACATCTGGTGCTAGGAGTGGGAACACCACAGAGAGAGTGAAATAATGGAAAAGACGAGCCGTTTAAAAGCTCTCTCTCTCTCTCTCTCTCTCTCTCTCTCTCTCTCTCTCTCTCTCTCTCTCTCTGAGTCTCTCTCTATTTGTCTGTCTGTCTCTGTTTGTCTGTCTGTCTCTGTCTCTGTCTGTCTGTCTGTCTGTCTGTCTCGTTTTCTTGTCACTTCCACAGTCTGTCACGTCTTACAGTAAGAAGTGTCGCTTGAAGTGATGCAGAAGTCGGCTGTTAATACCGAGAGACTACTGCGCGCGTTTTTGTGACGTTTCCGGAAAAAAAAGGTTTAATGAAGAATCTGAGAGAAGAAAAAAAAAAATTTTGTAAACTCTCCCCACCTCTCCCCCCCCCTACTCTTTTGTCTCTTTAAAAGATATACCTCCCGAAGAAGTCTCCTTCATATGTGTATGCACATTTTCCTGTGTTTATTCGTGCGGTTTCTTCGTTGTCAAGAATTTCTCAGGAGTTATTAAGCCGGGGAGGAAGGGGAAAGGGGCCCGCCCCTCAGCTCGCCAACCTAGCCTCACTCTCCGCCCAGGAGAGAGAGAGAGAGAGAGAGAGAGAGAGAGAGAGAGAGAGAGAGAGAGAGAGAGAGAGAGAGAGAGAGAGAGAGAGAGACAGAGACACGAATGGAGATTTCTATACCTTGATATCCTGAATCGGCTGACATTTCACAGGTTTATAGGCTGACATTTCACAGGTTTATAGGCTGACATTTCACAGGTTATATGCTGACGTTTCACAGATTTATAGACTGATATTTCACAGGTTTAAAGGTTGACATTTCACAGGTTTATAGGCTGACATTTCACAGGTTTATAGGCTGACATTTCACAGGTTTATAGGCTGACATTTCACAGGTTTTAAGGGTGACAGTCCACAGGTTTACAGGCTGGAATTTCACAGGTTTACAGGCTGGCATTACACAGGTTTACAGGCTGGCATTTCACAGGTTTATTGGCTGACATTTCACAGATTTCAAGGCTGACATTTCACAGATTTCAAGGCTGACATTTCACAGGTTTATACGCGGACATTTCACAGGTTTATAGTTTTATTCGCGATAGCCGATCTCACTTGTGATGCTGAGAGACACAATTAACAAACGACACACGAAATTCTGAAGAAAAAACGAACACGATTCAACTGCAAGCGCACTTTCCTTCACAGAATTTGAAAATAAGGGAGCATGGTTGTGAGCCGTGTTAACAGGAAGGATACACTGGCCAGTGCCAGCCCATATGGAATCCATAACAAATAAACTGCTGACAATGAGGACATGAATCATGAATTTTTCCGAGAAAACGGTTTGAGTGAAAATTTTTAACGGTGATAATGATAACGCTATGCTTTCGATTACTATTCATAATTTACACACACACGCACACACACACACACACACACACACACACACACACACACACACACACACACACACACACACACACACACACAACACACACACAAACACACACCACACACACACACACACATACGTACAGACAACTGAAAGACTACATTGACATCGACTCACTTTGTGATACACGTGAGTTGATAAGTCAAAGAAAGCATCTATCAAAAAGTTTGAAAAATGTGCAGAATTGCTACTTGTGTAAAATAAACTGTCCTTTCCTTCTCTCTTTTTCCCCCCTCCCCCCACCATCCACCCGTCCCCATCACCCTACCAGTCTAAGCTCGCTCTGCAACCGGGGGGAGAGAGAGAGAGGAGAGAGACGAGAGAGAGAGAGAGAGAGAGAGATGAGAGAGAGAGAGAGAGAGCAGAGACATAGCTATGCAAGTTTACGTGTAGTGTGTATGTCTGTGCCCTCCCCCCCCCTCTCCTCTCTCTCTCTCTCTTCTCTCGTCTCTCTCTCTCTCTCTCTCTCTCTCTCTTCTCTCTCTCTCTCTCTCTCTCTCTCTCTGTGTGCGCAGTCGCGCCATACTTTTTTTTTCATCATATTCTATATCTAGCCCCGTTTAGCCATTGTACTTTGTTTTTATAATTAAGTCTATCCAAAAATGACATCACGCACAATTCTGAAGACATGAAACCACCCATACCTGGCGTTGGTTGAGCGTTCATGCCGTATCACTCATCCGTGACCCCGACTTGGTGCCACTCAGGGTGCCCCCAAATAGTCCCATGTCATTCAGTTGTAATCAGTCTGCTTGCTAGCTGCCATCTTGCGTGTATCTTGATGCACCCACGAAAAGAGGGGCCATT
>JADBJO010000584.1:631119-636106 GCA_016801955.1 Conus betulinus
ACACACACATATGCACACTCACACGCACATACACACATCTTCAGATCTCATAGATACAACAACAGCTGAATAAAACAGTGTAAGTTCAGGATGATGGAGGCTACGGCCAGCTATGGCCTCCAAAGCTGGGAACGAACCAGACCACAATCAGAAAATGCTTGTCTGTAGATTGAGAGATTGTAATCAGTGCTAGAACCAAAGCTGTAAGTTCGGCAGAGTTAACAGAAGTATCTGACGGAATATGTTTTGACAATATTTGAGAAGGAGCACCAGGGGCAATAGGCTGCACAAGCCACTCCTCCATCTTCGGACTTTGAAACCATCAGTGAATATTTTCTGAAAGGATGGAACATTTTGTACAGAGATCGGCAAAAACAATGCCTTGTGTGCCTGAGAACTGGTGGATTCGTTGCGAAAAGCAGCAAGATCAAAGCGGATTTCTGGTTTGTGAAAAAAAGGTCCATGGAGATTTATGGAAATGTGGAGAAGTCAGACCCAAATCCCAGATCAAGACCTGCAATCTGCGCATGAGGCGGCATACCAAGTCCAAACGGAGGAATACGGTTTGGGATTTTTTTTTTTTTTTTTTCAAATTTTACTTGAAACTGAGGATCAAAAACACAGTCACAGGTAGCGTTTCCGGTGTTCTGACAACGGTCTGAGATGGTAAGAAGAAAAAAGACGAAGAAGGAAGTAGAAGTCGATGAAGAAGAAGAAGAAGAAGAGAAGGAAAAAAAGGAAGAAGAAGGAGAAGAAAAAAGAAGAAGACGAAGAAGAAGGAGAAGCGAAAAGTGCTGGAGAAGAACATTTTGGGGTGGTTTTTTTTTTTTTTTTTTTTTTTTTTTTTTTTAAAAGTCAGAAGAACGACGGATCGGAAGACACGCCCCCTCCCCCCCCTCCCTTTCACTCGCATCCCTCCCTCCTTTCTGTCTCCCTCAAACCCATTCGCCCCCACCCCCCACCCAGCCCCTCCCCAATCTCCCGAAAAAAATGTTTGAAAACGAGCCCATCGAGAGATAGCAGACTAGAAGAGGAGAGATAGAGAGAGAGAGAGAGAGAGATGAATAAGAGAGAGAGAGAGGGAGGAGAGAGAGGAGAGAGAGAGTGGGGAGAGAGAGAGAGAGAGAGGGAAGATAGGGGGGTGGGGGGTGGAGGGGAGGAGGGGGGAGAGATGAGAGAGGGAAGGAGGCCAAGGAGAATTGGGGAGGGGGGGGGGGGAGGGGGGGTTACGGGCAGTCCTGCCCGATGACCTGTTTTCCAGACCCGAAACCGACGGGCAGGGAGGGAAGGAGAAAGAGAGCGAAGAGGAGAGAGAGGGGGGTGGGGGGGGAGGGGGGGGAGTGGGGAGAGAGAGAGATGCTGAGGTAAGCGATGAGAGAGAGAGAGAGAGGGGAGGGGGGGGGAGGGGGAGAGAGAGAGAGGGGGTGGGTGGGTGTGGTGTGGGTGGGGGGTGTGAGGGTGGTGGCTGATGTGAGCTGTACTAGACGCGTGGCCAGACAGAGGCCAACTTACCCCGGACACTGTAATGGCCTGCCCGTATCGATCTGTCGGGGTGGGTGTGGGGGGAGGGGAGGGAGGGGAGGGTGGGGTGGGCGGGGGGGGGGGGGGGGGGGGGGGGGCGCCCGCTGCTAGCCGCTGCCTGTTTCTCCTCCTTCCCGGCCAGATCCCAGACAGGCCCCCACCCCAACCCTTCCCCATGGCGCCCCCCACCCCCACCCCCTCGCCCATATCCCCCCACCCCCCACCACACCCCACCCAACCAGCCTAGCCAGCCGACGTGTTTAGCTTACGACTACTTCCTTCGTCTGAGCAGGCTCAGCGCCCCACAGCAACTGAATCCCTCACCACCCTCACCCCCACCCTTTCCCTCCTCCCTTCCCTTCCTCCTATGTCCCCTCCTCACTCCCCTTTCCACACTCACCCCCCACACCCCCCCTGAAAGTCACCTTCCTGACTCCTTCTCTCCCCCCTCCAACCTCCCCCCCCCCCCTTCAGATGAGCACCCTCCCCCCGCCCCCTTCCGTTCACTCCCACACCCTTTTGCCCCCACTATTCCATCCACTCCTTATCCCCGCCCACGGAGGACCCCCCCCCCCACCCACACCAATTTCGTTTAACAACACTCTATCCGTCCCTCCTTCCATCCATGCCCCCCTCCCCCTCCTGCTCCCCCTGCCCCCTCCCTCCCCCTTTCTCCTCTCCCCCCCCCATATCCCCCCCCCCCCCCCCCACCCCCCCCCCCCCCCCCTGTAAGTGTCGCGCGCCCTCCTGTGTCAGGACTAGCCAAGATCTCATGTCGATACTTGGCGGTCTAGCGCCGGTGATTGTGCGAGATGTCGTGGAAGACGGCGGTTGACGGTGCGATGTGAAGGGCAGTAATAATGTTTATTGGACGGATCCTTTCACGTTTGTGGAGGACAGGGGTGTTATGAGGGGGAAGATGACTGAAGAGAGAAAATTGTGGCTATGTGGGTAGTCCATGGGCTATCCTGAGAAATGGTGGGAAGGAGAGGGGGGAGCGGGGGGAGGGGGGGTTGTGGGGGGAAGGGGGTGGAGAGGAGAGAGAGAGAGAGGGAGAGAGTCGACGAGTGATGAGAGAGAGAGAGGAGAGATGAGAGAGAGAGAGAGAGATGGGGTAAACATTAATCAGGGCCGTTCGTACGTAACAAACCAGGCGGAGGTTCGAAGATGGGACGGGACGATGGTGTGTGAGGTGTGTGTGTGTGTGTGTGTGGTGGTGTGTGGTGTGTGTGTGTGTGGTGTGGTGTGTGTGTGTGTGTGTGTATGTGTGTGCGACAGTGTGCAGCGACAGAGAGAAGAGTGAAAAGAGAGAGAGAGAGAGGAGGAAATTACACACCACACACACACACACACACAACACACACGCATGCCACGCACGCCACGCACGCTACGCACACACACACACATTCACGCACACACGAACACTAACCCTCTCCTCCCCCCCCTCCCGCCCACGTACAACATACACAACACATACGCGCCCCGCGCACGCCCATTAAACGAAATAGCGCCCATGCAGCAGCACTGGGGTTTGGTCGATGTAAGCAAATCTGTTTTGGGTGTGGATAAAACTGAAGCTGTTGTGGCCAGGAATAATTTCAGGATTTTATCTCTCTCTCTCTCTCCTCTCTCTATCTCTCTCCTATGTTATCTCTTCTCTCTATCTCTGTCATCTCTCTCTCTTGTTTTTTTTTTTAGCGCGTGATAGTAATTTATGTATGAGAAACGCTCCCCGGTGTAAAGCAGGCATGATCGATCGCCGTTTCGGTGTATGTTATGGTAAATTTGATTACAACAGTCAAGTCAGTGGCTTCAGTGTGGGGTGTGTGTGTGTGTGGGTGTGTGTGTGTGTGTGTGGGTGTTGTGTTGTGTTGGTGTGGTGGTGTGTGTGGTGTTGTGTGTGTGTGTGTTGTGTAGTGTGTTGTCTCGTGTGTTGTGGTGTGGTGTGTTGTGTGTTGTGGTGTGTGTGTGTGTGGTGTGTGTGGTGTGGTGTGGTGTGTGTGGTGTGTGTGTGCGCTGTGTGGTGTGGTGGGTGTGTGTGGTGTGGTCTGTTGTGTGTGTGTGTGGGGTGTGTGTGTGTGTGTGTGGTGTGTGTTGCGCGCGCGCTCGTGCGTGCGGTGGCGTTGCGTGTGTAGTGCGCGTGTGTGTCGTGCAGGCGGTTCTGTTCTGTATGTGTGTGCTGGGTGTGTGTGGGTGTGTGTGTGTGTGGTAGTATATATATATATGTGTGTGTGTGTGCTGTGTGGGTGTGTGGTGTGTGTCCGTGTCCGTGTGTGTGTGTGTGTGTGTGGTGTGTTGGGTGTGTTTACGTACGTGTGTGAGTGACAGTATTTTAGGTTGCTGAGGGAGGAAAGGGGACGTAGTCGCCAGTCCGACCTCTCACCCTCTCCCCCCCCTTCCCCCGTCCTCGCCGACGCCCGCCCCCCCCCCCCCCTCCCTCCCCCCACCCCCCCCCCCAAGCCCCCCCAGCCTTCCCCACCTCCCGCCGTGTTCAAATTCCCAGTATCAACTAAAACCTGGATGAACATTTAAAAATAAGAACGTGTAAGGCGGAAAATGTGTTAAGCCGTGTTTGATTGTACTATAGTCAGGCAAGCGGCGCGAAGAAATGAATCAGCAACATTGTCCCTATATAAAATGATAGGAATCGACAGATTATGGAAGACTTGATGCGAAATTGCGGACGCAGAGAGAGAGAGAGGAGAGAGAGGATGAGAGAGAGGAGAGAAGAGAGATGAGGAGAGAGATGAGAGATGAGATGAGAGAGGGAGTAGTGTACGCTCGAGCGATAGCCATGCGTGACAAGATTAAGTTGACTTACATATTAGAGCGATGCTTGCAAGATCATGCGACAGATGACAGAGATGTCGTACTGCATGTTTCCGGAAACGTTTCAGACGAGAGCCACCATGTGGGAGCCGACTTTCTTCAGGCGATGCTGATGCTGAAGATGAGGTGGTCAGTGCCAGAATACTGGTCAGTGCAAGACATGACTCAGTCTGTCACGCACACACCACCAGCTTGGCAACCCAAAGAAACGGTTCAGGTTCAGGTTTGCGGGAAAAAAAAAAAAAAAAAGCCTGTTTGCGTCAAATTTCTGATCTGACGTCGGAATAAGGTGTATGTGATAATAATTTGCACAGTCTCGCTATATATATATATATTTTTTGTAATGTTATTAATGCCTTTTGTGACCCCCAAAGCGTATTGAGTTAATGATATATTTCATTTTTTTTGTGTGTGTTAGTGTGTGTGTTGTGACTCCCAACGCTGTACAGATTATATAATTCATTTTCTGTCTTTTTTTTTTTTCGGTATAGTGTTATTGCTAGTTGTGGACCACAGTGGGCCGGAATAGCTCAGGGTAGAGCGCCGGACATTGGTGTGTGATAGTGGTGGAATGGTGGGGTTGCGGGTTCGGAATTCGCCGGACCTTGCGATACAGGGGGATTTTTTCACTGTGGAG
>JADBJO010000585.1:0-7500 GCA_016801955.1 Conus betulinus
GGCTTGCACACGCATACGGAGGCGCGTGTACGTACAACACACATCACACGCGCGCGGGCAACATTTTTAAAACATCAATGTAACTGGACATTACGTCAGTTTGCCGAGTCGGAGGGAGAGAGACAGACAACAGGAAAAAAGTGTGCTTGGGGGTGGGGGCCAACAGTCAGTCCAGATACCAAAATCATTAGAAACAAAAATGCCCAAGACAACAGGCACTTCATCCCTGAAAAAAAGAAAAGTGTGGAAATCATGATAAAGCTTACAAAGGCAACAAAGACCATCTGATGAATCAAGGACTGAAAGAACGGACACCTGGAAAACGTAAACGATCAAGTTTCTCTAGAGAGACAAGCCCTACAGTGGAAACACCGAACAGCCCCAGGTACGAACAGAGACCAATGAATCTTTCTACATAAAACAGTGCATCAGAAAAACACACATGCACACCAAAATACTCAATATTCAGATGGGGAAGCGCCAATCAGGTCTATTACCGAAAGAAGAGATGAGTTTTAAGGTCAGACCTGAGAGACACGGGAGTCAGAGTGTGGTCAGAAGTTGTCAGGCAGTCTGTTCATTCTCGTTGAGGCTTGGACAGAACAGGGCACTCCCTGAAAAAAAAAATGACACTTCCGAGGAGCACCATGACAGTCTGCATATTAACCAGAAGGGAAAAGAACAGGTGTAAGTTTTCATTTGAAAGCGAGCAAAGAGGCAGAGTATCTGATTTGATGAAAGTGTTGTTTTGAAAGGAAGGGAGCTTAATAAGCAACAGAATGTCGACCAAGCGTTTTCCTTTGATGAACAGGAAGCCAGTGAAGAGAACGCAAAAATGAGGATGGGGTTCAGCCCTGATGCAGTTCTAAGAGGAGCAGGAGGAATCTCTTATCCGTTTCTTCAAATGACAATGGCAGACAGAAGCAGCAGCAAGAGACTCCTACTGTACAATGTACAGGGGTTGCGATGAAAGCTCCGATCCTTGCTGCACACACCGTCGTTCGCTGCGAGTGTGGCATAACAGCGGACGCCGGGGGGGAGAGGAGGCAGCTCTCCTTTGAGGGACACTGATGTGAGAGATCAGTGTTGGGCGGCGGCGCAGACAACTAGAATGTTCTAGCCATGTGGGTGAATAGCGGGTCTAGACTGCGTCGCTGGGCGACGGTTCCTGGAGATGTGGGGCGATCGGCGAAGGAACGCTGCCTGACTGTGACTACCTTGGCCTGGAAAGCCATGCTCTGTTTGGGGCAGTAGACATGGTGGGCACTCCAGAAGGGGTTGGGCTGAAACATTGCCCCTCTCGGCCACAGTCAGCGGGTACCCGCCGAATATTAGGGACTCGTGCAGCGCTCCAGCGACCTTCGTCCTGCTCCCTCCTGGAGGCGGCCTCAATCGGCACAGGACCATCGCCACTAGAGCATGAAGAAAGCCTGCCCAGTGGTCCTGGAAGAGACAGCCTGATGTTTTGGGGACAGCAGGCAACATACACCACGCCAATCGTCGGTCGACCAACAACCTGAATTGAACCAACCGCTATGTCGACTAAAATTGAACCAACATTCAACCAACACGACCAAAATTGAACCAACGTTCAAGAGGAACATGACCAAATTGAACCAACGTTCAAGAGGAACACGACCAAAATTGAACCAACGTTCAAGAGGAACACGACCAAAATTGAACCAACGTTCAAGAGGAACACGAGCTCAGAGAGAGGAATGCAACGACCCCCACTGAAACCCACCCCACTACTGCCAGGCGACAGCAGTTGCCACAATGATGCAGACCTGTGTCTGCAGTAACCTTGTTCTTAAGGGCCTCAGGCCGATAGGACGTAAAACTCACCCTTAACTGGAACCGGAACTGCACACACCTCAGAACGCAGCACGGACCCCGATGTCCTGATTGTTTCCCTAAGTGAGGTCATGTCTGTCCTTGAATTATTGACGCAGGCAACCCTGCCTCATCTATAACAGATATGGGGAAACATCAGTACACTAGAGTGGCATTACGTTTGGATCCCCCGCTCACTCCCACTACGGTATTCAAGGAAGAAGAGACAAACAGAATGACAACAACAGGGATAGAAGATGAACACGTAGAAATCAGCATCAGCCTTACAGAGATGGACACCATCATCAGTTTCTCTACACAGGACATATGTTATGTCAGTGAATAGCTGCCATCAAGTGACCGGGCAGGAACAGGTCCATGTTTGTTTGTTCATCTCTCTCTCTCTCTCTCTCTCTCTCTCTCTCTCTCTCTCTCTCTGTGTCTGTGTGTCTCTCGTGAATGTGTGTGTGTGTGTGTGTGGTGTGTTGTGTGTGTCTGTGTGTGTTTGTGTGTGTGTGTGTGTGTGTGTGTGTGTGTGTGTGTGTTTGGTGTGTGTGGTGTGTGTGTTGTGTGTGTGTTAGTGGCTGTTATATAGTATATATACCGAAGTGTGTGTTCGAGCGTGAAAAAAAGATCAAACTTTGGAGCATATCGTCTAAGATTATAGGGCCATGGAGGGGCTCAGAGATGCTCATAACTCTGTTAGATAAACAATATGGGTCTGCAAAGGGTCTGAGGAGGACGACCTGTTTATCCCGAGGAACGTCTCCACGTTTAACAATGTCAGACAGAAGAAGAAGAAGAAGAAGAGAGAAGAAGAAAGAGACAAAGTCCAGAAAAAATGAAAGGCTACGAGATTGAACCACGGAGGTATTCTGAAATCCTTACACGAGGATCTAAAAATCAGACATACCCACCAAACCCGAGACTGTAATAAACGTAACTCTGATTTTGTTAGTTTACTTGCATGTTTTTACAGTCGGTTGCCTATTTCTTCCATTACTTTTCTTCTCTTCCTTCCTTTCTCATAGAAATAATTTTTGCTTGTTTTCTTCTTCCTTCTTTCTTTCCTCATATAAATAATGTACAGCGTATCTCAAGGTATTACTGTTTGAAAAAGATAGGTTGTGAAGGTGTTCTTTTTTCGCAGGGTGGATGGCCGTTAAATTCCTAATGTGCAATGAAAACAAATTGCGTTCCGTCATTCAATTACGTTTATATCATTCTCGTGTGACATGTTCTCGTTTTGCTTTTTTTTTCCCCATAGGAATGTGTCGGCTAAACTGCGCTATTTCAGTTCTTGGCAAACAGGCATTCTATTTGTCTGGAAGATAGAAAGAAATAAACTCTAGTCTAGATGTGATTGAAGCAAGCATGATAATACAATGTGTAGTCTGAGTGGGACATGGTTCATGGCTGTGCTGTGTCTTCTGTAGTTGAAGTGGATTATGGATTTATCGCTGTTGATCCGTGTAATGGGTGGGTCATGTGAATAATAAAGTGGTGGGACATGAATTCGTGGACATGACTATGTGTGGCTGAGTAGGATATAGATTAATACATGTGTGTGGTGTGTGTGTGTGTTGTGTGGTGTGTGTGTGTGTGTGTGTGGTGTGGTGGTTGTGTGTGTGTGTGTGTGTGTGTGGTTGTCCATGGATTCATCGGCGAGTGTTATGATGGTCGGTGGAACATGGATTCATAAGTGATTCCTGAGAGGTTGGTAGCACATGGGATTCATCAGGTGAGTCGTATTAGGTAGTGTAGAAAGGTATGGTTCAACCATGGATTCAGAGGTGTGTTTCCAGTGATTGTGTGAAACATGGACTAACGGATGCTTCTTGGGTTATCGGAAATAGATTCACCGTTTTTTGTTTCCTAGGTAGGGACACAGATTCCTGGGTGTCCTGAGTATTTGACTGGAATAAAGATTCCTGGTGTCTTGACTTCTTGTGTGTGTGGGATTTTCATTTCTGGCTGTTTCTTTGGTTGATGTGTGGGGCTTAGGTTAATTAATATGAAAGTGTGGGTAACGTAGAATTAAAGATTGTCGAGGTGTATGGGTGTGTTTAACATTTATGGGTGTGCCATGGATGAATGTGCCTTTGATTCAAATTTTTTGGGGTGGAGAAATATGTCGAGAGTGCATGGGTATGATCCTTGAATAAGGGGTGCATTAAGGGTGAATTGATGAAACTTGAACGCGTAGGTGTATTTGCGGTGATGAGCATGATTTCGAATCGTGGGTGTGTAATTGATTGATAGCTGTGACTTGAAAACATGCATTTTCGTAAGAGATGAGTATGAAAAATACTGATGCATCTATAAGCTCAAATGATGATGCTAGTGTTTATAAAAACAATGATGATGATGATGATGATGATGATGATGATGATGACGATGACGATGACGATGAAGGCAATGGTATACGTGGTACTGTTTTGAAAGTTGACTTAAAAACACACAGATTTGCAGAAACATAACTTTATTTGTCGTATTGATAAATAATAAGCACAGAAATGTGTATCACAGTGAAAGTCACATGCCCGCATGTGTCAAATGGCAATAGGTCCAAGATAAGGCAGCCCTCTCTCTCTCTCTCTCTCTCTCTCTCTCTCTCTCTCTCTCTCTCTCTCTCTCTCTCTCTCTCTCTCTCTCCAACACAGAGACATAATCACGGCACGCTCGTTTATCACTCTCATTCCTTTCCCCAACCAGATATACATTGCATGGAAATTATTCAGTAGCAGTTTCCGTATTCACTAGCAGATCCACACAATGTGAACTCTGCTCATAGATCCACACACGATTCGCACACACAGTCATTACATTCCCCACTACATATCTGCATCTCATTCATTCATTACTCATCTGATTCCTGCATATCAGTGTCCAGTTCTACCCTCTCACATAGTGTATTGCCTCCACCTCCCACACAGTCTGACGAAGAGAAGAGATGTTCAGAAGCACTTCCTGTGGACGATACTAGGCCCACACTCATCGTACTCCTGCTTGGAGATCCACATCTGCTGGAAGGTGGACAGAGACGCCAGGATGGAGCCGCCGATCCACACAGAGTACTTCCGCTCCGGAGGCGCAATGACCTTGACCTTGATCGAGGAAGGTGTCATGGCGGACAGCTCTTTGGTCAGACGATCGGCCAGACCTGCACAGTCAAAAGAACAAAAGAACAAAAGTCACACATCATCCTGTAGCGTTGGGCACGATGAGGAAAGATTAAGTTTAGTGAGTTAACACGCGCAGGGAGGCACTTGGTAGCCAGAAGTAATCAGTAATGTTGTATCGTGTTGGCGACACTAGCGTCCACCTCGTTGATTAAATAACGTCTATGCATCATTCGAGCTCTCTCTCTCTCTCTCTCTCTCTCTCTCTCTCTCTCTCTCTCTCTCTCTCTCTCTCTCTCTCTCTCCTTGCCGCCAAGTCTCCTCACACACACTGACCAGGAGGACATGGTGGATCCACCAGACAGCACAGTGTTGCAGTACAGGTCACGACGAATGTCCACGTCACATTTCTGGATGCTATTGTTTGACCAGTTCATGGATCCCAGCTAGCTCACATCCTGTCAAACCAGAACAAAATACTGTTAAACAACTAGCAATATTTTTCCTTTTGAGAGCTGTTGTCTTCAATTGGACAACTGCCTGAATACACATAGCAGCAATTTAAAAAAAAAAAAAACAGTCGAAGGTAGAATGGATATTCAGAAAGAAAAAACAAGGCAAGAAACACAAGTCCTATGTTAAAGCATCAAGAAAAGTAGGAGAAAAGGGACTGTAAATCACAACACCTTTCATTTGCACAAGCAGAACTTTGTGAAAGGGAAGGAAGTGAGAAAGGTGAGGAAGGTGAGGAAGGCATGAAGAGAAGAGACTGAGAGTGCCGCTGACCCAGGAAGTGTGGCTGAAGAGAGCCTCAGGGGCACGGAACCTCTCGCTGCCCACAGTGATCAGCTGACCGTCAGGGAGCTCGTAGCTCTTCTCCACACCACTGCCCTGGCCAGCACTGCTCAGCTCCTGCTCAAAGTCCAGCGCCACGTAACACAGCTGCTCCTTCACGTCTCGCACTATCTCTTGCTCCGCTGAAATGGAAAGCAGAATGAAAGGTTCAAGGTTAAAGGTCTGATCTTTCCTTTTGGCACATTCAGATATTATTAGGTGGGGATGCAGCCGCCAGAATTTCATTTCTTTATATAAACACTGTTCCTCACTTCATATGTCCCTATCTAATTTCTCGATTGTTCAGAACAAGACCGAGCAGCATTTCCATTGAATGGGAGTAATTAAGAAAAAACAAAACCAACTGTGGTGTTCAACAACACACAAAAGAAGTGATAATCAGCAACTTTTCTTTTTCCATCACATTGTTTTTTTTTAGTTTGTTTTTACTTTTTCCAAACAAGCAGTTTCACTCTCAGTGAAAACTGGAAGGATAAAACTATCAATGAGTGCTTGCTGTGGTTTCTTTTTGGTCGAAATTTTTGTACAAGTTCTGTTTTCAGGCTCATTCTCCTTGAAATTATAGTCTCACAGATACATCATCACCCTTTTGCACCCACTCCCATTCCCTTTATCACCACCAACATCACAGTTACTCTTCTACCCCTTCCCCACCCCTGATACTGACGGAAGTTCCCAGCCGTACTGACCGGTGTTGTGAAGTTGTAGCCCCGTTCAGTGAGGATTCTCTGCAGGTAAGCAGTCAGGTCTCTGCCGGCCAGGTCAATGCGCTGTATGGCGTGAGGCAGAGCATAGCCTGCAACGTCATCACCACCACGTTACATAGAGAACACCATACTGACATAGTGCGCAATGTTCTATGGCGTGAGGCAGAGCATAGCCTGCAACGTCATCACCACCATGTTACATAGAGAACACCATACTGACATAGTGCGCAATGTTCTATGGCGTGAGGCAGAGCATAGCCTGCAACGTCATCACCACCATGTTACATAGAGAACACCATACTGACATAGTGCGCAATGTTCTATGGCGTGAGGCAGAGCATAGCCTGCAAGCCATCACCACATGTTAATAGAGAACACCATACTGACATAGTGCGCAATGTTCTATGGCGTGAGGCAGAGCATAGCCTGCAACGTCATCACCACCATGTTACATAGAGAACACCATACTGACATAGTGCGCACGTTGTTCTATGGCGTGAGGCAGAGCATAGCCTGCAACGTCATCACCACTTTATATAGGGAACACCATATATTGACATAACGTGCACATTGTTCTATGGCGTGAGGCAGAGCATAGCCCGCAACACATCATCCTTTTCACGAAGAAAACAATATGTGGACATAGTGCACAGCATTTTATGGATGAGGGCAGACCATAGCTGCAAACATCAACACTGCTTTACGGAGAGAACGCCATGATGACATAGTACAGAATGTTCATCATTAGCACGCATTTGTACGCATAAATCAAGTTAAACCAAACAACCAAAACAGTTGGGCTGTCATATTTCTCAAGATTTTACAGTTTTGTTATTTGTGACATTGTATTGTGAGTAATACCGGATGTTAAATACAAGTGGACTATAAATCGATAGTGTGAAAGTCTGTGTCAAAATGGATGAATGTGATTGAGTAATAAATGGGTGAATGATATTCCACATTTCCATTCCATTACAGACACA
>JADBJO010000585.1:17500-22500 GCA_016801955.1 Conus betulinus
TCACTTGCGAAATTGTCGCTGGTTTAAATTGTCGCAACTTTCATTTTGCATTTCCATCGACTGTTCAAAGATAAGTTGTTTGCATGCTTAGCTTAAGTACATTATACGACACAAAAGTTGATATTCACGTTTTCATTTTCCAGTGGCTTCTTTGTACCTCGTTTCTGTCAGGCTTTGTTGTTGACTATGAAAAGGCTGAAACACAGATCTTAATGTCACATGTCTGAATAAGAGAGTTAATTTGTCCAACTCAAAATGAATAACTTACACAGCAGTATACAACAGTGTGCGGGCAGCTTATCATTTGTGGTGCACGAAGAATAGAAATAACGGGGAGAGAGAGAAATTTAGATGATGCGCTCATTGATGGGCCTTATCCTATTATGAGTGGGATACACACAGACACAGATCGCTCCCCCCCCCCCCCCCCCACACACACACACACATGCATGCGCTCGCACACCTTTTCAAACACAGCCAAATCTTGTTATTACTCATTCTATCACTGTGTCACACCATCAATCTATAGACAGCCATCAATATCTGATTGTCATAAAGTCACTGACCAGAGGAAATTCTAACTTCTACATGATGACTTGGCAGTCGTCGCTTTTGCCTATTCTGATTCAGCAGCAGCGAAACCCATCCTTAAAGCTTTCACTAACAACATTCGCTCGGTTGTGGACGTTGAAACTATTTAAGTGCCCCGTCTGCAGAAAGTTTTTTTTTTTTTTTTCCATTTTCGGACCTTGTCTGTTCCAGATACAGAACAGAAGACAAGAACCTATGACGATGAGTTGCTACAACGACAACGACGACATGACTGCCTTGGTCATTGACAACGGCTCCGGCATGTGCAAGGCTGGCTTTGCTGGGGATGACGCTCCACGTGCTGTTCCCTGCTCTCATTGGCAGACCCAGGTACCAGGTGAGTGTCACTGTATGTATTGTTGGTACCGTTCGTTCCAAGTGTGTGTTACCTAATGTCTCTCCCACACAGAGGCTGTCTTAAATATTAAGTGTTTTTTTTTGTTGTTTTTGTTTTGTTTTTTTTTTGCTCTTGAATGTACCGAGTCAACGGCATCAAGTGGGATTTTCTAACAAAAAATACCCCTGAATGTCAAGTACCTTCTTTTATACTGAAGTACACCCGGGTATGAATCGAACACAGTTTTTTTTTCTTTTGGTATTAGTCGAGTTCTCTAATAAACACTGACAGTCAAAGAATAAGGAAGGCACATGCGTCCCACATACATACGTCATGTGGCAGAACTGAAAATCGAACATAAAGGTGCTGAACCCTGCTAAGGTTTCGTAGTTTTATGTAAAATATACGAGACAATGTTTATGACCATTATTAAGAACGTTTGTGTATATGCAGTCATTATCGTATGTTTGTTATATATAACTGTTTGTGTATGTCTATGTACAGTCGGTGATGGCGGGTCTGGGCCTCAAAGACTGCTACGTGGGGGATGAGGCGCAGAGCCAGAGAGGCATCCTGTCTTTGCAGTACCCCGTGGAACACGGCATCGTCAGCAACTGGGACGACATGGAGCGCATATGGCACCACACCTTCTACAACGAGCTGAGGGTGGCCCCCGAGGAACACCCCCTTCTGCTCACTGAGGCTCCCCTCAACCCCAAAGCCAACCGGGAGAAAATGACGCAGGTGATTGTGGAGGGTGGATGTTTAGAGTGAATGTGGCGTTGAAAGTCGTCTCACGGGGCTATTTTTGTATAGGGCCTTGAGCCACGGCCCGCGTAAAACAAAAGTTTTAGGATTCAGCGTTTCATTCGCAAGCCTTTCTTGTTATTTCTTTTCATTCACCTATCCATTGCTTATTTTCTTCTTTTGTGTGTGTGTGTGTGTGTGTGTGTGTGTGTGTGTGTGTGTGTGTGTGTGTGTGTGTGTGTGTGTGTGTGTGTGTGTGTGTGTGTGTGTGTGTGTGTGTGTGTGTGTGTGTGTGTGTGTGTTCATATCGTTACTTTCTGTCTGCTTATCGCTTCGATATGTCAGATAGTGCTCAATAGATGAATTGTATGTGCGCGTGTGTGTGTGTGTGTGTGTGTGTGTGTGTGTGTGTGTGTGTGTGTGTGTGTGTGTGTGTGATATGAACCAAACGGGCAAGAATAAACAGGAACAAATTACAACAACGCCTGGCGTTAACAAGGTTTAGTCAGTCGTCGGTAAATATGAAATGAGGCAGAGAACAGTAAACAATAAACAATTAACAAGTAGGGTAACTCTTGCTCCCACAAGAAAAACATAACTCCAAAGGAATGCTGCTTACGACACCGAATCGCCTAGCAGACATGACAGCACAGAGCAGAGTGTTGTCATGTCTGCTAGAGTGCTGTCATGTCTGCTAGAGTGTTGTCATGCCTGCTAGAGTGCTGTCATGTCTGCTAGAGTGCTGTCATGTCTGCTAGAGTGCTGTCATGTCTGCGAGGTGATTCGGTGTCGTTGGCAGCATTCCTTTGGAGTTATGTTTTCTTGCGGGAGCAAGAGGTGCCCCACTCAGTCGTCGGTGTTTATTTTCCATACATTGCAAGCCAAATGATACTTGATTGAGTCAGTCAGTGACTTAGACGGAACTCAGTAGTGACAAAAGAATAAATACGATCCCCTTTACAGTCAGAGGTTTCAAACAGGAGTTAAAATAGCTAGGAGAGAAATAGTTGTAGTTTATTCATTCACACTAGTTTTTTACGGATCAACTTTGGATATTTCTCTTTCTCTTTCTATCATAGGTACCGTGTCAATTATAGGCCACCAAAAATATATGTGATGAAGCGATGAATACTGACCAGCAAATGGGGGTTATCATGATGGGGGACAACACTTGTTAATGTGATACAGTGGAAATATAACAAAAGATCTGAAAAAAAATATTGACGCAGGAATTATACATTCTTCCGTAGTAACAATTTTCAATCAGAATGTGATATTTGTTTGCTGTGATTTTTTGTGTGTGTGTGTGTTTGTTGCAAGTTGTGTGTGTGTGTGTGTGTGTGTGCGCTTGGTTTTTAATGTATGTGTGTTTTTTTTTTTTTTTTTTTTTTTAAAGAAATCTGCTTTACAGTAGCTTTATGTTTTATGCAGAGTTTATCTTCCCTGAGATATGATGTTCTCTTTTCCTATCAAGCTTTCAACTGGCTAAAATGATAGCGGAATCTCAGCAGTGCGTCGTTTTAAATACAACCAATAGTTAAAAAATTTGTAAATCTTGAACTTTTTTTGTGTTCATTTTCCGCGTTCACACTGCCATTGACCATCACTGCAAGTAACTCCAGGTCCCTGGTTTTCAGATCATGTTCGAGACGTTCAACTGCCCGGCGTTCTATGTGGGCATTCAGGCCGTGCTGTCTCTCTACGCTTCAGGCAGAACCACCGGCATCGTCTTTGACTCTGGGGATGGCGTCTCTCTCACGTTGTGCCCATTTATGAAGGTAAGGGCAAGGAAACAGGACCTGCTGGGGGACAGTTGTGTCCATGTAGGAATGGTAGAGGCGCTTTGCTAGGTAGATTGACATAGGACGTTTGGTGTTGTGGTTGATTATATTCACAATGCACTTTCCTAGGTTTCGAAAGATGAGACTGTTTTAAAATGGGTATGAATTACAATTACAAAAAAGAAAGTTAGATAAGACGAAATCTCACATGAAGTCATTACAGTCCTGCTGTTTGCATTCTTTTATTTTGACTTAATTTGTCTATACAATCACGTGGCAATGACAAACGTAGTGTACTATGTTGTCTTGGTGTTCTCCATATCAAGCGATGTTGACGTCAAGGTCATATGCTGTCTCATGGCATAGTCCACTGTGCCATATGTCAGCGTGTTTTTTGGTTTTTTTTCTCTATATACAGTGCTGTTGATGTTACAGGCTAAGCGCTGTCTAACGCCAAAGAACATAGTGCTGTTTGTCAGAATGGCATTCTCCATGTAATGCCAGGATGACGTAGCATGGGCTGTTCTCTCCTCGCATCATGGAACATTGTGGACTATGTTAACATGATCTTCTCTATATAGTATGGTGATAATGTTGCAGGCTATGCTATGCCATCTTACCACAGAACATTGCGCACTATGTCAGTATGGTGTCTCTATACAAAGTGTTGATGACGTTGCAGGCTATGCTCTGCATCACACTATAGAACATTGCGCACTATGTCAATATGGTGTTCTCTATGTAACATGGCGGTGATGACGTTGCAGGCTATGCTCTGCCTCACGCCATAGAACATTGCGCACTATGTCAGTATGGTGTTCTCTATGTAACATGGTGGTGATGACGTTGCAGGCTATGCTCTGCCTCACGCCCATAGAACATTGCGCACTATGTCAGTATGGTGTTCTCTATGTAACATGGCGGTGATGACGTTGCAGGTTATGCTCTGCCTCACGCCATAGAACATTGCGCACTATGTCAGTCAGTATGGTGTTCTCTATGTAACATGGTGGTGATGACGTTGCAGGCTATGCTCTGCCTCACGCCATAGAACATTGCGCACTATGTCAGTCTGGTGTTCTCTATGTAACATGGTGGTGATGACGTTGCAGGCTATGCTCTGCCTCACGCCATAGAACATTGCGCACTATGTCAGTCTGGTGTTCTCTATGTAACATGGTGGTGATGACGTTGCAGGCTATGCTCTGCCTCACGCCATACAGCGCATTGACCTGGCCGGCAGAGACCTGACTGCTTACCTGCAGAGAATCCTCACTGAACGGGGCTACAACTTCACTAACACCGGTCAGTACGTCGGAGACTTCTGTGTGCATGAGGGGTGGGGGGGGTTAGTGGTAGAAGAATAATTGTGATGTTGGTGGTGGTAGTAAGGGACGGGAGTGGATGGGAAAGGTGATGTTGGGGGTGATAAAAACATGTGCGTGCGTGCTTGCACAAAGACGACAGCGCCCTGAATCATTAGAGTCACTTTGTTATTAGTGAGACTAAACTTTCAGGGAAGCTGAAAATATAATTTAAAAATA
>JADBJO010000585.1:27500-35000 GCA_016801955.1 Conus betulinus
TTCAATAATCTGCTGATAATCGTTGATGATAATCGGCCAATGACGGTGTTTTTCAAATACACAAAGCAGCAGTACCTGTGACGATGAGTTGCTATACTGACAACAAGGCCGCCTTGGTCATCGACAACGGCTCTGGCATGTGCAAGGCCGGCTTCGCTGGGGATGATGCTCCACGTGCCGTGTTCCCTGCTCTCATTGGCAGACCCAGGTACCAGGTGAGTGTCACTGTATGCATTACTGACACAGTGTGCTGCAGATATTTAGGGTTTTCTTTTTTTTTTTTTTTTTTTTTTTTTTTTTGCACAAATACATATTCCTGTGGAATGGGTTTCTCTTACACATTCAATATCAGGTAGGCTTGTATCACACACAGGCGCTTATCAGGTGTATTTCTCTCATGTATGGGTCCTTGTAATGATTACCTGAATTCATTGAACACTTATGCGTGGACGTCCAGAATTTGTCACATGTCTTTTACTCACAGGAGAATCAAGTGTAGCTGGATTATATTTCGTACGCTGTATGGTGACAAATCAGGTGAACATCTATCATTTGTAAACACACTTCTAAGTTGTAAGAATCAGAGAGGCCCAAATAATGAGTTCTCGCGCATACAGACTGTCCAAGTACTAAGCGTTTTCGCCTGATATACAAACTTTGTGGTATCAAATGGAATTTTCTAAGACACTATTCCTGTGTATCAAGTAGCTTTTTGTCAGCACAACTGTATTTAAGTATTACGTGGAGTTTTCAGATACTAAACAAAGCACATGTGCATACATTATATGCCAGTGTCGATAAAAAAAAAACGAAGGTGGTGCATGGTTTTATATGAAATTTATGAATCACAGCTTATGTGTATCATTCAGAACTTTTGTGTATGGCTTTGTACAATCACTGTTTTATGTCCATTATTTAGAACGATGGTCTATGGCTGTGTGTAGTCACTCTTATATGTCCATAATTCAAAACGTTGATGTCATTGTTGAATATTCATCATTATTCACGCTTGTGTATAGTTTTATACACTGTTATGCATTCATATTTAAGACTATATGGTACATAGTTGTGAGCAATCATCGTCGTATGCCAATTATTGAAAAACGTCTGAGTACGTATGTGTACAGTCGGTGATGGCGGGTCTGAGCCTCAAAGACTGCTACGTGGGGATGAGGCGCAGAGCCAGAGAGGCATCCTGTCTTTGCAGTACCCCGTGGATCACGGCATCGTCAGCAACTGGGACGGCATGGAGCGCATATGGCACCACACCTTCTACAACGAGTTGAGGGTGGCCCCCGAGGAACACCCCGTTCTGCTCACTGAGGCTCCCCTCAACCCCAAAGCCAACCGGGAGAAAATGACGCAGGTGATTGCGGAGGGGTGGGTGTTGAGGGGGAAATGTCGCACTGAAGGTCGTTTGACAGGACCATGGTCTAATTGAAACAGTGTTTTACGATTCAACGTTCTCATTTGACAGCATTTTCTGTTATCTACGTTTCGAGCACCCGTTCTATGATGATCAGGTTTTATCATGTATGTGTGTGTGCGTGCACGCACGTGTGTGTGCGTGCATGTGTGTGTGTGTGTGTGTGTGTGTGTGTGTGTGTGTGTGTGTGTGTGTGTTGTATAAACCAGGTAAACGAGTGAATTGTAAATAGGCCTACTTCTGTAGTTAAGAAGGCTCAGTGCACAGAAACTCTGTTCAAAATAATGTCAGCCTTATGATTATCTGCTTTGTGTTAACACCACATAGAAATCAGAAGTGACGAAAGAGTTTACGTTGTCCCCTTTTACTGCCACATTTAGAGCTTAAAACAATACCGTAGTTTATATAACCAGCCGGCAAAAGTTTGTTGGTCATTTATATACACCAGTATGCTAGGGTATGCTGTATCAATAGCTGATGATCAACAAACCGTGATCGTGACGAATGCTAATCAAGAACTGATAAGAGTAACAGCTGGGTAAGTGATGCAGCAATGACATACCGTATAGCTCTGAAAATAATGAAATGGGAAAAATATCTTAATGAATGACGTATATGCACAATTACAATATTAGTATTTGAGTAAATCATTTAGCGGTTTGCTTCCTTAACGGTGTTGCATTGCATTTTTCTTTTTTTTTTTCTTTTTTTTTAGTAACCGTTTGTGAGATATTGATGTTTCCGCTTCTACTTAACCAGTAAACTATCTATGAAATATGTAGAAGTCACAGCTGTGTGTACAAGCAACGGACGAAAAACTTGTAAACGTTTGAGCTTTTTGTTCAACATACGTGTGATAAAATCTTGCCCTTGCCTTCTGTAACTCCAGATTCCTGGTTTTCAGATCATGTTCGAGACGTTCAACTGCCCAGCGTTCTATGTGGGCATTCAGGCCGTGCTGTCTCTCTACGCTTCAGGCAGAGCCATCGGCATCGTCTTTGACTCTGGGGATGGCGTCTCTCACGTTGTGCCCATTCATGAAGGTAAGGGCAAGGAGATGGGACTTGCTAAAGGACGACAGCGTTCATAATTGAATGAAAGAGACGCTTTGTAAAGGTCATTGATGGACTTACGATTTTTATCTAAACTGGCAGTACACTTTACAAGTTTTCTCGAGATGGAAATGTTTGTGTTCTGCTCATTTACACTGGTCAGCGTGCTTCCTTGGATGCCGTTGATATGAATGTAAGGTGTACATCATAATACCTTGATTTGTCCAATGACAACAATGATGATACTGGACGTTACTCAGTCATTTATTACTCATCCGTATTCATCAGTTTTGGCACACTGTCGGAATATTTATTGACATTCCAGTCTTGTTTAAAATGGGATATTAATCTCGATCATATTGTCGCAAATGACAACATTTCAAAATTTGAGAAACTATGACAGCCCAGCTGTTTTCCGTCCTTATGTTTAGATTTTATTTATGTGAACAATTGCGTGCTAATAATGAATATTCTGCACAATGTCAGCACGGTGTTCTCTGTAAAGTGATGTTGTGTCGCAAGCTATAGTCTGTCTCGTCCCTTGAAATTTTGTGCGCTATGTCCATGGTGTTCTCTATATAAAGTGGTGTTGACGATGCAGGCTATATTCCGCCTCACAACATTGTTCATTGAACACTACGTCATCTTCGTGCTCTCTTCATAACGTGTTGATGACGTTGCAGGGCTTCACGCTATAGAACACTGCACTATTTCAGTGTGGTGTTCTCTATATAAAGTGGTGATGACGCTGCAAGCTGTGCTCTGTCTCCCGCCATAGAACATTGTACACCATGTCAGCATGTTGTTCTCTATGATAAAGTGGTGACGTCGTTGAAGACTATGGTCTGCCTCACACCATAGAATATTGTGCAGTATGTAACTGTGGTGTTCTCAATGAAAAGTGGTGGTGATGACGTTTCAGGCTATGCTCTACCTCACGCCATAGAACATTGCGCACTATGTCAGTGTGGTGTTCTCTATGTAACATGGTGGTGATGACGTTGCAGGCTATGCTCTGCCTCACGCCATAGAACATTTCGCACTATGTCAGTATGGTGTTCTCTATGTAACATGGTGGTGATGACGTTGCAGGCTATGCTCTGCCTCACGCCATACAGCGCATTGACCTGGCCGGCAGAGACCTGACTGCTTACCTGCAGAGAATCCTCACTGAACGGGGCTACAACTTCACACAAACACCGGTCAGTGCATCTGGGGATGTATGTGGGATGGGGGTGGGGCAGATGAAAAGTTGTGATGTTGGTGGTGGGATGGGAATGGATGGGAAAGGGTGTTGGTGGTGGAGGTGTGAAGAGAGAGAGAGAGAGAGAGAGAGAGAGAGAGAGAGAGAGAGAGAGAGAGAAACCAAATCCCGTAGGACGACTGTTATTAGCGAGATTAAAATTTCATGGCGTCCGAGCTGAAAAAAAACACACCTAAACATGTGACGTTGAAAAAAAAATTACAGTTCGCATTTAGTGGTGGTTTTTCTTTCCCCAGTTGTTGGGAGTGAAAACACACATATATACACTCAAAAAAAAAAAAAAAAAAAAAAAAAAAAAAAAAAAAAAAACGTATGCTTGAAAAGAGGAGTTGTTGAGTAAACTTTTCTTCTTGATATTTTTAACACGACATTCAGTTGTAAAAATGAAACCAATTTCAACGGAACTATTTCTCAGTCTCGCTTTAAACAACTGGATTAATGAATCTGGGAGAGTAAATATGGGACATTGGAAGTAAGGAACAATGTCTGCAAAGAAATGAAACTTTGGGGTCTGCATCCCTTCCTCTAATAACTGAAACTGACTAAGTAAAAAAAAAAAAAATTAGAGCTTTAACCTTGGACTCGCACATTCTGTTCTCCATTTCAGCGGAGCGAGAGATAGTGCGAGACGTGAAGGAGCAGCTGTGTTACGTGGCGCTGGACTTTGAGCAGGAGCTGAGCAGTGCTGGCCAGGGCAGTGGTGTGGAGAAGAGCTACGAGCTCCCTGACGGTCAGCTGATCACTGTGGGCAGTGAGAGGTCCGTGCCCCTGAGGCTCTCTTCCAGCCACACTTCCTGGGTTAGCGGCTCTCTCAGTCTCTTCTCTTCATACCTTCCTCATATTTCTTTTTCTTGCAAAACAAAAGTTCTGCCCGTGAAAATGCAAAGTGTTGTGATTGAGTGGCTCTTTTATCCTAGTTTTCTTGATGATTTACCCTATGTTTCTCCCTTTTTTTTCTTTCTGTTTTCATTATACCTTTGTTACTTTTGTTATCACTGTTATAATGTTTAGTTAGGCAGTTGTCTCATTGGAGACGAAAGCTCTCGGGAAAGGAAATTATTTTTCGTGGTTTAACAGCATCGTGTTCTGGTGTTCACAGGATGCGAGCTAGCGGGGATCCATGAACTGGTCAATAGCAGCATTCAGAAATGTGACGTGGACATTCGTCGTGCCTTCTACTTCAACACTGTGCTGTCTGGTGGATCCACCATGTATCCTGGTCAGTGTGTGTGCGCCCACGCACGCGTGCGTGTGTGTGTGTCAGCAAGAGAGAGAGAGAGAGAGAGAGAGAGAGAGAGAGAGAGAGAGAGAGAGAGAGAGAGAGAGAGATTGGGAGGAAGGGAGGGAAAAAGAGATTTGTATAAGATCAAAGATGAAGATAAGCATTGTTTTGCGAACATACTGAGTGACAGTATCACAGAAAATACAGCATTCCTGCATTACGTTTGCTTACTGAGCAACTCCAAACACGTGTTAACACACTAAACCCAATCCTCTCTCCACAAATCCTTTGCCACGAACATGATGTCTGACTTTCCCATTTTTGACTCTGCAGGTTTGGCTGACCGCCTGACCAAAGAGCTGTCCGCCATGACACCCGCCTCAATCAAGGTCAAGGTCGTCGAGCCTCCGGAGCGGAAGTACTCTGTGTGGATCGGCGGCTCCATCCTGGCGTCTCTGTCCACCTTCCAGCGGATGTGGATCTCCAAGCAGGAGTACACTGAGTGTGGGCCTAGTATTGTCCATAGGAAGTGCTTCTGAAGAAATGTCTGGGCAAATGTTCGAAGCAGTGGACAATAGGAGTGTGTGTGTGTGTGTGTGTGTGTGTGTGTGTGTGTGTGTGTGTGTGTGTGTGTGTGTGTGTGTGTGTGTGCGTGCATGTGGGTGTGTGGCGTGGGGGGGGATCTGATGACCGAAATCAATGTAGATGTATGATGCGAGTTTTCTTTTCAGTGAGATGCAGATTTCGATGGAGAACGTAATGTGCAATATGCTTGGGTCAGGTGCTAGTTACCTGGAAGGAAGATGAAGAGAGTGGGTGCGTCAAGTGTGGATTTGAAAAAAAAAGGAAGAATGAACGACGTGTGTAAGCCTCTGATATACATTCCTTGACAGGGTTATCTGTGATGACTGTATGGATCAGAAACATGATGTATCGGGAACATGATGAATGGTTGCCAACCAAAAGTTCTGTTCATTGATCACTTCTGTCCCTTAATACTAATGATTATCATCAATCTGCCATTATTACTATCGTCACTATTATCATCATACTGTTAAAACAATAATTTCTTTTCTTTTTTTAGATGCTGTTCTACTATCCTCTAACTCATCCCCTTTCTCCCTTCTGTCTTTAGCCACTATTGATACTACAACTATTATTGTCATATCGTCGCCAAAAGTGGTAGTATTCCTTCCTTTTTTTAAAAATATTTTCAACATCACCACTATCATCACGATCACTGCTATTGTTATCATTATTATCATTGTCATGATTATTATTTTAACTCCCATGGTCCCCCTCCCAACGGCCTCGTTTTCACTCAAGCCCATTTTGCGCCGAACATGAGAAGTAATTAGTGATTGTTCGTTCTTCATTTTCATTGTCCTAAATGTTGGTTGTTTTGCCTCAAGAAGACCCATGAGGTGGAAATGCATCCTGTTTTGTCCTGTAATCTGTCTAGTTTATCCAGCAGAACAAGTAACTTTTCTTTTTAAAAATTTCCTTCAATTTTCGCCTTCAGTCACCTCGATTAGAAACGAATAGTTTGCCCGTCCAAATCCAAACAACGTATTTATTGGACTAGAAATCCATTGTAAGCGATAAGCGTTGATGTTTTGTGTGTGAGTGTGTGTGTGTGTGTGTGTGTGTGTGTGTGTGTGTGTGTGTGTGTGTGTGCACGCACATAAAAAGAATGCAAGTGGAAGGCATATGAAAGCAAGCACGTGGTTGGTTGGACTCCGGAAATAACGGGGTAAGATGTGTGTAGATATTCGTGTAAGCATTTATGATAAGAATCTCCCCCAGAAAGACACGACTGCGTGCGGGCCTGCTCCTATCCTTGATAAACATTGTTTGTAATCTAATCTCTGCTCATGATTGGTAAGACTGGATATGATTGACGAAAGAGTGGAAATTGACACGCTTGATAAGTATCAGCAGATACAACTGTGAAATGTGGCTAGTATATTAAAAGTGGGTCGGGTGAAAAGAGAGAGAGAGAGAGACAGACAGACAGACAGATAGACTGACAGACAGAGATGGGGAGAGGGGCAACCAAATGATCAGCTTACCAGGGTATCTAGGAACCATTTGTAATGATGTGCTTTGATGTCAATTTTGTCGAGGGCACACGCTGGCGTGTATTGTCCGTTTTGCTAATTTTTTTTCAAATAAAATTGATTGAAGTTTGAATATCTGTCGTGAATGCGAAGACTCTTCATTTTTCTTTTTCTTTACATTACACACACACACACACACACACACACACACACACACACACGTTTGCTGTTTCACTTTCAAACCTTCAGTTACTATTTCCAACTTGAACAGGTCAATGCACTCGTGTTCAAAAGGCTCAAAATTTCCTTCTGAACTATGACATGTAATGTTGAGTCAATAAAGACCTACACTGTAAACCCCAAGTCATACAGCTACAACTAGATTAAAGTAAAACATACATCTTACAAGTTGCGGAAAGGTTAAAAAATCTGTACCATACCCCTTGATCCCAACAAACTCCACAAAAACTACACAG
>JADBJO010000585.1:40000-45000 GCA_016801955.1 Conus betulinus
CTCTCTCTCTCTCACAGTCACGTGATCCACATATATGTATCATATCCTGTCCCATGCAGTCAAGTATGTGTTTCTCTCTCTCTCTCTCTCTCTCTCTCTCTCTCTCTCTCCTCTCTCTCTCTCTCTCTCTCTGTCTTTGTGTGTGTGTGTGTGTGTGTGTGTGTGTGTGTGTGTGTGTGTGTGTGTGTGTGTGCAGCAACGTGACGTAGGATTGTGTGTGTTCCCTTTTGGAACTGGATCGAAGAGCTTACATTGAAAGAGACAGACGGTAGGTGGGGGAAGGGGGTAGAAGGATAGGACGATGCAATGAGGGGAGGGGGCGAGAGTGTACCTGGCGAAGCCATGTTACCTCTCCAATTAAAGTATCATCCTTCATTGCTCAGCAGAAACATCAATCTTAGAACATCCCTGTGAATTGAATTGTGTCTTTTTTAACATTGCATGAGACAGAAGATGGGGTTGGGAGGAAGGGAGGTGCGGGGAGGGGGGACAGGATGCAATAAGGAGCCTTATGGACTGGTAGATGCCGGATCTAAAAGCAAGAATCATGTAATTTCAGATTACTCAAAGAAGTTTATCTTCAATATTATTACATCAGTTTAAACGACATTGTTCAAGGTGTGTTCATTATATCACATGATCATTTATTATCCTAATAACATGCATAAAGCATAGGGAAACGATGAAAAGCTATTAAATACTCACAAGCAACTTAGTTTCTATGTACATTCATCATACAAACTATTAAGTCTCAATCTAATAGATGGTAGTCTTTTTCTTAAATTCCCATAACACATCTCAAAGGAAGGTATATATTCCTTACTGTTTATCAAGTCTTTTACTTTAGTAGAAATTGTTTCATTAAATCAAACTGATATCTTTGTCTGCACAGGCGATGACGAACACTGAGGCTTTTTATCGGCTGTGTAAATAATACAAGAGCAAAAGAACACGCACGCCCTTTATCAAGAATGAAAACCACTTATTTGATTACTAAACTGATTATATACTTTTCTGTGTGATGTTCGTTCTCTCTCTCTCTCTCTCTCTCTCTCTCTCTCTCTCTCTCTCTCTCTCTCTCTCTCTCTCTCTGCTACAGACATGTTTTTGTGGTTTTTTTTCCTCTTCTTCTGTTTTCTCCTCCCCGTTTCCACAATCTTTTAGAGTGAGAGTAGCCCTTCTCTTAAAACAAACAAACAAAAAAGTATTGTATTACATATATCCCCCCCAAAATTTCTCTCTCTCTCTCTCTCTCTCACACACACACACAACACACACACACACACACACACACACACACACTCTCTCTCTCTCTCTCTCTCTCTCTCTCTCTCTCTCTTCCAAGTTTTCTTATTTTCTGTTTTGCCCATTCTTCTCGGCCACTCCCGACAACTCACCCGCCAGACTGACCAAGTTCACTACACGCCCCCTGGCGGCTCTGATCAGGGGGGAGGAAAGCCCCTTGTGACTCGCACTGTGCCCATCCAGTTGATGTCCATGACGGTCTGGTACTGGGTCAGGGAACACCACTCCGCTTCCGCGAATACCGCCACCCCTGCATTGTTCACCACTGCCCACAGGTCTGAAACCAGGCGGCACACACTCACTAGTGTACAGAGAGTTACATATAAGTTTAAAATCTTGTGTGCTTGAAGTTCCCACGCCACAACAGGTGAACAAACGTCTTACTACACGCACGCGAGTTGGCATTTTGATGTTGTTAGTTCAAATCCCGCAGACGCCCAACTAAAAATGTGCCATATTCACAGCCCGTCCTAAGGTGTGGTCGTTCTGGGAGAAGTCTGTGCTGCGTAAATGAGAGCGCCTACCTTCACCTTCCCGCTTTATGTTTATCCCTGTCTGCTATGCAATCTACGTTAGCTGCAGCCCTTTTAAACCTGCACGTAACGTAAACCTGAAAGCAGCTAATAAATCTTGGAAACATTGTCTCTAAGGAATGTACCAATTTAATACATAAGTAAATGAAATAATAACTAAATACATTAATAAATGAATGAATAAATAAAACAAATAAATGAATAATTAAATATGAAAACTGTTACATTACCGTTTATCTTATGGATTCAAAGGGATGAAAGTCTGACGCGTGAATTACAGCTTTTAGTGCGATTTGCTCGCTAATAATTGTGTCCAACACAACAACACTTTAGACTGTATACCAGTTTTTTCACCAGAATGCCGTCGGCAACTACTTCCTTTCCCTGCAGCTCCCTTTTAGGTATTACTATGTGAAAGCTGACTGCGTCTATGCACCAAGGATATCCTTAAAATGCATGTTACCGCTCTCTTCTTCTACCTGTCGTAGCACATGGCATGGATGCAGTCTTGACACAGTGAGCCAGATCGATCCTTTAACAAGGCTACTGTTACCAGCCGGTCATGAGGAAACAGGATCTGTTGCTGACCTTCAGTATCGATAAAGAGTTATAACTTACCTCACAGTAACTGATACATCGAATGCCTCTGTGTGTGTGTGTGTGTGTGTGTGTGTGTGTGTGTGTGTGTGTGTGTGTGTGTGTGAGAGAGAGAGAGAGAGAGAGAGAGAGAGAGAGAGTGTGTGTGTGTGTGTGTGTGTGTGTGTGTGTGTGTGTGTGTGTGTGTGTGACACCAAGTCAGTTGAGAGAGAGAGACAAAGACAGAGCCAGAAAAACACAGAGAGCGGGGCGGACGGACAGACATACACAGGGACGGACTGACAGAGAGAGAGAGAGAGAGAGAGAGAGAGAGAGAGAGAGAGAGAGAGAGAGAGAGCGGCAGACAGACAGACAGAGACACAGGGAGAGAGAGACAGGGACAGAGACAGAGAGAGAGAGAGAGAGAGAGAGAGAGAGAGAGAGAGAGAGAGAGAGAGAGAGAGGAGAGAGAGAGAGAGAGAGAGAGAGAGAGAGAGAGGGAGAGAGTCGTTCTACTGCCTGACAATCTTATCGGATACTCAACAGGCAAACTATATATATCCACCTCTGGACTACCACTCAGATAATCAATAAGGTATTTCATAAAACAGCTGGCGCAGATAAAAGGAGGGAAAACAAAGCGAGGAGGTCATGAAGTTTCGTACCCCTCCCACCCCCCACCCCCCACCAAACACCACACACACACACACACACACACACACACACACACACACACACACACACATACACACACACACATACACAAACATACCACCTTTTCCGAAAATAATCAGAGTGCGCTCTTACCATTACGGTATGGAAAAGTGTATGAATATGTGTGTGTGTGCGTGTGTGCGCGCGCATGCGTGCGTGTGTGTGCGTGTGTGTGTGTGTGTGTGTGAGCGTGTGTGTGTGTGTGTGTGTGTGTGTGTGTGTGTGTGTGTGTGTGTGTGTGTGTGTGTGTGCGTGCGTGTGTGTGCATGTGTGTGTGTGTGTGTGTGTGTTTCTCCGTGTATGTGTTTAAAACATTAACCAGGAATTTAGCATACAAAATATCCCAAATATCGTTTCCCCATCCCCACACTTTCTTCGCC
This sequence comes from Conus betulinus, assembly GCA_016801955.1. Classification (NCBI taxonomy): domain Eukaryota; kingdom Metazoa; phylum Mollusca; class Gastropoda; order Neogastropoda; family Conidae; genus Conus; species Conus betulinus. The sequence continues at coordinate 43,509 of JADBJO010000585.1, forward strand.
CCTCCCTCTTCACCAGTGTGTGTGTATATATGTGTTCTTTCTTTGTTTGTTTGTTTGTTTGTTTTTCATCTTTTTTTTAAATTTGGTACAGGAGGATATGTTTTGCCACTTTCAATTCCTCCCCCCTCCCTCTTCCCGCCCCCTGTCACTGTAGACCTTCAAAAGACTACTCCACAGTCCAATCTCATTTTCTTGGATGAAATGTTTCGACCATAGGCAGTTTTCCCGAACAAATTTCAATCCAACAAAGAACTTGAAAGGAGTGGCTTGACAGGAATGTGCTTAAGTACAAAACCGGTATATATACTAGTCACATAAAGTTAAGCACAGGCCTTTGCACACAGGGGGTTGATTCATCCCTTCAAAAAACATTGCATTTTTTTTTTGTTATGCGGCAACCAATGATGGAATCTCACACAGCAGTGTGTAATCCAGCCTGTGTCAACTGGTAGTGCGCACGGGGGGTCTTGGTGACCTCGTTACCGCGCGGGATAAAAAGTGCAAAGTTGCGTTAACTGTGCCTGTTTTGCATCAAGCTTGCTGGCGACACAAGATGTGTAAAATGAAAAATTCTTTTTTCCCGTGCAAGAGCAGTCTCTCAAGTGAGTTTTATGCCCTTCTTTTTGGCTGTTTAAGCGCGGGGGTGGGTTACTGTCAGCCCTTTTCTCACCATGCCACCACGAAGAAAACTTAGCACCTTTGACAAAACCAGGGCGATTGCGTGGATACAAGATGGCATTGCAAAAGGCTGAAGTGGCGCGACGACTTGGTGTGCATCATTCAGTTATTGTTAGACTGAATCAGCGTTTTAGGGCGACCAACAGCGTTGAAGAGAGAGGCCACGGTCAGGTCGGCCTAAGCAGACTACTCCCAGAGAAGATCGTTTCATCGAGAGGCAGGCCCTATTGCAGCGGGATACCACTTCCACCAGCATCCAAAGGCAGCTTCGTATGGCAAATAACACCATCCTCAGCCGTCAAGCCATACGAAACCGTCTTCACCACTTCGGCCTCAGATCATGTCGCCCAGCTGTTCGACACGACTGCTAGCAGCCCATAGGCTGGCTCGCCGAGCTTTCTGCCATCGTCATGTGAGATGGAACCAACAAACAGTGGTCCCAGGTCCTCTTTTCAGATGAGTCGCGGTTTAGTCTTGAACACACAATGACGGCCGAACTAGAGTTTGGAGGCGTGTGTTGGTGAACGTTACATTGATGCAGCTGTTCGCCAGACCAGGGCCTTTGGGGGAGGATCTGTTATGGTATGGGGTGCCTTCAGCCTCCACCACAAGACACCACTCTACCATATTGATGGAAACCTCACAGGCATCCGCTATCGGGATGAAATCCTGGCGCCTTTCGTTGTTCCGACCATGCAACGGATAGGACCCATGGCAGTCTTCCAAGACGACAATGCTCGGCCACATAGGGCCCGGGTGGCCCGAAAACTTCATTGTGCAGGCCGGCATCAACAACAGGATGATCTTCCCGGCG
>JADBJO010000585.1:57500-65000 GCA_016801955.1 Conus betulinus
GCGCGAGCAATCGCGCGCGCGCGTGCGCGCGCGCGCGTGTGTGTGTGTGTGTGTGTGTGTGTGTGTGTGTGTGTGTGTGTGTGTGTGCATCTCTCTCTCTCACTCTCTCTCTGTCTCTCTCTCTCTCTCTCTCTCTCTCTCTCTCTCTCAACACGCACAAAGGCGGGGAGAGAGAGAGAGAGAGAGAGAGAGAGAGAGCAAGCAATCCCACCTCTCATTATGTTTGCATGGTCGTCTTATACGCCTCATAATACAATATAAATTACATTCTCTTTATCTGGGGCTGAGTTACAGACAAGCAAACAAATTTAATCTACTTGATCTTCCTTTCCCTCACAGTAATATAAAACTCTCTCTCTCTCTCTCTCTCTCTCTCTCTCTCTCTCTCTCTCTCTCTCTCTCTCTCTCTCTGCAGAACGCATCAAAGTCTGTTTCGATACTGCCCATTCACGCGGGAAATGGCACAAGCCGTCACTCACACGTTTATCGCCCCCTACCCCAACACTTTGACACGCTGCTCGCTGATGTCACAACAGATAGCCAGCAGTCCCTATGATGTCAGATAGGAGTCGAGTGACGCGGTCCCCCCACCCTCCACCCCACCCCCTGTGACGTCACAGCTGCACGCGCCACCTACGCAGGCAGAAAGCGACTACGTGCTAGTAGGGATGGGGGGTGCGGGGTTGGGGGTGGGGGGGGGGGGGTGGGGGGACAATCAGTAGGAGGAAGGGAAGCGAGAAGCATGGGAAAGGAGGGTGTGGAGAGTGTGGAGGTGGGTATACATGGGGGAAGGGGGGGGGGGTGTGGAGGGTGTGGGGGGGGGGGGGGGGAGATGGAGGAGTAGGGGAAGAAGGAGGGGTATATGGTGGGGTGCCTTTGGGTGGCGGGTATCGTGACATCTTTGTCGTGTTTACAGATGTGGAGCACTTGCACTCCCAATGGCGTCTGATAGCATCAGATGCAAAGTCGGGGGGTGCAGCATGCATACGGCTTCTGCGAACCGAAGGTAGTGTGTGTGTGTGGGGGGGGGGGGGGGGGGGGGGGGGGGGGGGGAGGGAGGGAGAGAGGGGGAGGAGGGGGGGGGAGGTAAGGGCTGGGGCAGAGGCCGGGAGAAAGAACTGGGATTACTTTGGTGGTGAGTATGATGGGTTTGCAGGGAGTGGGGTGGTGGGGGGGGGGGGGGGGGGGGACGGGGAGGGGAGGACCTGTGGTGTCTAGAGGTGGTGTGGGTGAGGTGACGTGGAGGTTGATAATAATTATGTTTTGACATTCTCTCTCACCACCACCACCACTCCCACACTGCCCCCCCCCTGTCTCTCTCTCTCTCTCTCTCTCTCTCTCTCTCTCTCTCTCTCTCTCTCTCTCTCTCTGGTTGAATTTTGTTCTCATGCTATTCGCAGATGATGTAACACTGTTGTCAGGCATTGCTGTGGATCTCCAAAGTCAGGACATAGATTGAAACAAGAGGCAGATCATCTATTTCTAAGTGCTAACCTTGAGAAAACTCAAGTCATGATATTTAGAGAGGGTGGCCACCTCTCTCGTTATGAAAAATGGTTTTACGGTGATATAAAGATAAAAGTAACTAACGCTTACGAATATTTAGAAATGCTGTTCACGGCAAAGCTGAGTTTGGATTTGACCGTATCAGAGACCTGTAGAAAAGGAGAAAAAAAAGGTCATAGAGGGTCATAGAAATTGTAGGAGCTTTACGTAAACTCAGCTGTATTGATTCTAGTGTATTCTGAAACTTTTTAATGCCAAAATCCAACCTGTTATTGTAGATGGTGCCAAAAATAGGGGTCTTCATAACACAGATTTAGAAAAAAAAAAAAAAACTACATACATTTGCAAAAAAAAACAGTTTTTAAATGTTTCGCTGCATATTCAAATGCAGTAATGTAGGATGAAACTGGCAGATACCCGTTATACATTAGGTGTAATTCAAGTGTATAAAATACTGGTTAAAAGTATCAAGATTACATGTCTCAAGTCTCTGTGAACAAGCCTATAAAAGGTTATTAAACGGATATGAACATTCGGGGAAAGAAAACTGGGTATGCCATATAAAGAAGATCTTAACTATGCACGGATTTGGGATTGTGTGGATGTGCAAGGAAGTTGGATGTGAAGACGGATTTATTTTTCAATTTAAAGACATGATAATAGCCTCTTATAAACAAAATTGGCACTCTACAATGGAAAGTACAGAAAGATATAATTGGTTCTAAAGCTTTTTAAAATTATATTTGAAACAGAGAAATATATTTCGATAATACGAAATGGTGGTAGAGAATTCGTCTGGCTAGATTGAGATCAAGAGCTCTTGGCTTAAAAGTCCGTAAGAAATGGTTCCATACTGAGCCATCCTCGTTGTCGCCTTGCACATCGTGGTTCCTTTACGGAGGATGACACGCACTTTTTGTTTCATTGTAAAGAAAACAATACTATTCGTAGAAAAAGGATAATTGTTGGAAAGACTATTGCTAAAAATGACAACACAGTCACAGAGCTAAAATTGAACAATGACGATGACAAGGTTAAATCTTTTGCAAAGGCATACTGCAGAAGCGTTGAACATCCGAAAGAAGAAGAATTACTCAAACCGAGTTGTTTTAAAGATATACGAATTTTAAAGGAGAAGGTAAGATATTTTAACTTTGATTGTTAAGACAACGAGAATTCTTGAAGATGCTTTATTCTGGATGGTTGGTATTCAGGCTTATGATGCTTAGAAGAGTAGCATTGTTTAAATTAATGTTCGTTGTGGATTTGCTGTTCACGTTGTTTTGCACCCCCATGTCAACAAGACTGTAAAGCCTACGACATTAAAAGTGTTCAGTGTTCTCTCTCTCTCTCTCTCTCTCTCTCTCTCTCTCTCTCTCTCTCTCTCTCTCTCTCTCACACACACACAATCATTTGCAATATCCGTTCAAAACACAATCAAAAACATATGCAGTCGTGATGATTGCAATTGTAAATGTAAATGAAATATACAGATCACTGTACTTATTTGCAAGTGGGCATATTTGCTTAACTGGATTTTTTCCTTCCTTTTTTTTTCTCTCAGCCTTTACCACTGTCACTTCCGTCATCATCAACACGATTATCAACAACGCAAAAGATCGTTATCGTATGGTTTCTGTTGATCCTTCAAATTTTGCAAAAAGTGTGTGTGTGTGTGTGTGTGTGTGTGTGTGTGTGCGTGCGTGCGTGCGTGCGTGCGTGCGTGCGTGCGTGCGTGCGTGCGTGCGTGCGTGCGTGCACGAACGCGCGCGCGTGTGTGTGTGTGTGTGTGTGTGTGTGTGCGCGCGCGCTTATACCTTCTAAAGGTTTTCATCATCTCTCTCTCTCTGTCTGTCTGTCTGTCTGTCTGTCTCTCTCTCTCTCTCTCTCTCTCTCTCTCTCTCTCTCTCTCTCTCTCTCTCTCTCTCTCTCTCTCTCTTTACGATCCCTCCCGACTTTCCGTCTCATCCTACCGCCCCCTTGTCTCTGTTTGTCTGTGTTAGTCGCTCTATAATGTGAAAGTATGCACCCGTATTGTAGGTCTATGAGCATTATATATTCTAATAAATGTAAGTGAATTCTTTTTAACTCTCCATATATCATTATACTTTATATGTATTTATTAGTTTAGCAAAGACACGAGAAGAGCAGGTGATGATTAAAATATCAATCCTCAATTGAATACATTTCTGAGTTTTGAGTTCGTTCCCCCCCCCCCCCCCCCCCCCCCCCCCCCCCCCCCCCCCCCCCCCCCCCCCCCCCCCCCCCCCCCAATCCATCTCTCTCTCTTTCTCTCTGTCTCTCTCTGTCTCTGTCTCTGTCTCTGTCTCTCTCTCTCTCTCTCTCTCTCTCTCTCTCTCTCTCTCTCTCTCTCTCTCTTATGTTCATCTCTCCTCCTCCCCTTCCTCATTCTTTTTATTTCTTTATCTCTATCTATCTGTCCGTCTGCCTGTCTGCTCCTTGGTTTATGCATATTCTCCACAAAAAACCTCCGCCCCCTCCAAGCCACGCTCCGCCCCACTTTCCACACACAACTACCACTCTCCCACCCCCTTATTCATTTATTATGCTCTCCTATTTCTCTCCGTTTAATTTTTAGTATTCATTATTCATTGCCATTTCATTCCTTGTCCTCTGTTATTTGAAACAAAGCGGGAGTGTAGCTGAAACGAAATAAATCACACTGAAAAAAAAAATGATATGGAAAGACATTTTTATTCACAAGTGGTAGGCTGGATCGTTTTTATACATGAATATATCACATACTTATAGTAACGGTTACACGCATACAGAATATAATAATGTATCATTAACAGGTTTTTTTTTTTTTTTTTTTTTCCTTTTGGCGAATGATTGATATTTCCGACATGTTGAGATTTATGTCGAAAGGACAGACGATGGAAGCAGTAAAAACGTAGTCACACCTTGGGTCCACGTAATCCATCCATCACCCCCCCCCCCCCTCCCCCCCCACAATCCTATCTTCCCCTCTCCTGTAGTTCCCTTCCAGCCTCCATTCTAGTCCTCAAATAGGTGAATCAGTCACACCTGGGTTCTCTCTTCCCCCTCTCCTCCCTTTCCCCTCCTCACACAAACACATCTTTCTTCCCTTCCTGCTTCGCCCCACCCCACCCCCTCCGTCCCCCCCCCCCCCCCCCTCTCTCTCTCTCTCTCTCTCTCTCTCTCTCTCTCCAAGAGGAGCTCTACCACCCCCCTCCCCATTCCTCACTTCTGATTCATCTCAATGTAAAATAGTCACATCCATAATCCCACTACCAACTCTCCTCACAACCTACCTCCATCCCCCTTCTTCTCTCTCGCTGAAACATACGTACACACAGACACACCACACGCGCGCCCTCCCCTCCTCTTACCTCCCTCTCCCCTTGCCTACCCTTTCTAACTGACCGCTTCCCCCTACCCTCCGCCCACTCCTTCATTCCTCCTCACACCTCCGACCCCTCCCGTCTCCGTTCCCCACTCCCTCCCTTCCCCATGCCGCATTCCCCCACTTTGTTGTCATTTCAAACTCCCTCGTAGTCCTCCACAAGTTAACTCTCTTACAGTCCATCACAAGGTAAAACAGTTATCCTACTTCACTCAGATATTAACTGGGCTTCAATCATCAATGGAGATAATTTGCATGTGACTGCCAACCGTTCTTTCTACCAATGGCAAGAAAGTTTACAGAATTCGGCGTATCACACGTTGCCCAACACACATATTACAATTTATCAATAACAGAGACAGCGATGAAAACAATGACGAAGTTTCAACAGTTTCTAATTCGGCCAATCTCCTACAGTACAATTCTCTTCAGCTTCGATGAAAAAAACAAGGTGAATGGTGTGTACGGTCAGAGGTCAAAAAGGAAATCTTGTGTATCAAGTTTTTCTCGTGTGTCAAGTTTTTCTAGTGTTTTTCCTTTCCTTTGGAATGTCCTAGAGAGATATCTCTCTAGGTTTTATCTCATCTCCCTCCCCTTCCCTCACCACCAACCCCAAATAGTAACACCCTCTTATTGGTGAGAAAGCCGTCGATAATTTACTGTTCCGGGGCAGAGAAACCCACAGGTAAAAAAATACTAAAGCAAAGCTAGGAAGTTCTGACCCACCCCATAGGAAGATGAAAGGAACTCCAAGAAATACAACGGAGGAAAACAACATTCACCACCATCACCATCGAACAACAACACCGACCAACTTCACCATGAACCAAGGCATCCAAGACTACCGCGTAAGAACAACTTGTCCCTGAAAGCTTTTGTTGTGAGGACGTTAAACTCGACTGTATCTAAGGTGGGAATATTGATCGGAGGGGATGAAAGGGTCGATATTTCGAACCAGAGGTTCTTCAAACGCCGTCGCCGTTTTCTGTTCCCTAGAATCAATGTTCCAATCTTTTCTTTTGGTATTGCGTTTACCTGTTCAGATTTTGCACACACCTGTAAGAGTTTCTAGCGTTATTTGGAAAAAAGCGACAGTTTACTATACAGAGTTTTCTTATTTAATACCAAAACTGTGTAGGATTTGGAAGGATGGTTGACTGATGTCCAAACTATTTCGCATATGCGTTTGCAATACTGTTCGAATAAAGCGAACGAATGAAAATTGTCGCCTCAAAGACATTAAGAAGCAAATATAAAATCAAGAAACAAACTTACTGGTTCATTTAGCAGGATGTTATGCAAGGTTTGTCTGTTCAAAAAGTTTGCAGCCTCCAACATTTTTGTTGAAATAAACCGGGCCACAAGGTTGATTACATTTTAGCTAACTGTTCTTTTGATAATACATACCGTGAACTCTCACACAGAATACCACTTATTTTACCTCAGAATTTTAACAGAAAAATATAATGATTGTTTGAAAGAATTCAGGTCAGTATTACACATAGGTCGGTCGAAGTCAGTCTTCGATTTGACATATCATTTCAAAGAAGATTTCAACCAATATCCACATTTCGAACGACCAAAGGACACATATTAGACTTTTTGAAAACTGTTTAGTGAGACGAAACACTGTCTCAGTTTTCTCCTTGGTAAATGGAACGGTCTATGACAAAGCAAAAAAACGAAACAAAAAAATAAATGAATAAAATAGGAATCAAACAAACAAACAAAAACAACCAGGTAATCCTAACACTTTCTGTACAACTCAGAAGCAACTCAAAACAAACAATTACTATCGGAATCATTTCCAAATCATCATAGATGATTCAGTAATGAAAATAAAAATGCTGGAGGTTTTCTTTCCCTTGTTTTGTGTTGTCTTTCATTCCGTCTTTTCGTGTATCAAGTTTTTCTAGTGTGTTTTTCCTTTCCTGTGGAATGTCATATTTTATTCATACATTAGGATTCCCTACAATTTCCAGCATTTCAGCATTTATCAACATAAGGCCTTCTTGAAGAAACATTATGCGTATAATGTTATCTGTGCATATAAATCTCATGGTCTGTTAAAAGTGTGTGTGTGTGTGTGTGTGTGTGTGTGTGTGTGTGTGTGTGTGTGTGTGTGTGTGCTTTCCTTCTTTTTCTTGTAACTTAATGTTGAAAGAAGTACATCCATCAGGACCACATCCGAAAACAGTCAGTTGATGACGACAGAGTATAATTCCCGCCCGTCAACAAATTCAAAAATACACACTTACAGACAATCTACACTATCAGTGTATCCGGAAGTACGAACTTGCCCAACTTCGACGACATAAAAACCACCATCCCTCCATCACCGCAAACTCTCTTCTTCCTCCCCCCTACTACTCTTTCCCCTTCTCTCCCATCCCTCTACACTCCCTCTCTTTTGTGTATGTTTGTTTATGCGTGCATCGGGGGGGGGGGTGGGGGGGTGGGGGTGGGACTAGTTATTTGTATATAACCACTGTAGGCAACCATTGTGGGTAGTCATTCGTCGTCTGATACGAGCAGACCTTCAGCTCCGCAAAAGACGGAGACTTGCGGGTTGTAGGAAGGTCCGTCGGCTGTCCCTGATGTCGTTC
>JADBJO010000585.1:72500-75000 GCA_016801955.1 Conus betulinus
ATTCAAGCAGTTATTTCCACGTCCCGTGGAAACACTTCTGGATATAAACCATGAAGTAATCAAATGAATTATTATCAGTATAAATGGAGCCTCTAATATCTGCTTTTGTTTGTGTTTGACGACCATATAGCCCTAATTATTGTTCAAAAACTTTTCGACGTTTAACATACCTGTATCATACAGGACTAAGTACACGGCAGACTGGACTGTCACCTTAACAACGACAACATAACTCGTCATTATGCATTCCCCCCCCTCTCCCCCAACCCCTCTATCCCCTTCCCCCCTAGCTGCCTCCTTCCTCCCCCTCTTCCCTTATTTTTGTTTGCTGGTAGATGAATCATAACAGACACTAACTGATACTAAGCAGATCAAAAATATTAACAAAAATTGAATCTGAACATCATTTTCCATGCCAAACAAGTGTGGATATTTCCTTGTTTGTTCTGTGTGCTCTGTGCTGTCATATCTGCTAGGCGATTTGGTGTCGTAAGCAGCGTTCCTTTGGAGTTGTGGGCGCTTCTTTATTAATTCATCTTGGGAGCAAGAGTTACCTTACTTGTTTGTTGTTTACTCTTTACTGTTCCCTGCATCATTTCATGTTTTCTTTCAAGTGTACTGAATGTTTTACTAGAATAAAATCAGTCACATCTAATTAATTTTCTTCGTGTTTTCTTGTGTCTTTTTTTTTTCTTCTGAAATTTTACTGTGCCATTAGAGGAGCATATTTAAGAAACAACTCAGACAGTGGTGAACATCTATGCATAACATTAAAAATATTTGAAAAAACAAAACGAAAGAAAGAAAAGAAACAAAGAAAAAAAAAAACAGATATATGATTATTACGCAGTGTATACTTATCGGTCATTAGTCTCACAATCTTAGCTCATCAACCTCAGACAAACGTTTATATCGTATGAACCACGTTAGTTCCGGTTTCATGGTAATACTTTAAATAATACTGGAAGTGTGCTATTGCGGTATCTTGTCATCTATTTTCAATTAATTATAGATTTTTTTTTTCAAATTGTAGACATCAACATCAAATCAAATATCTCGTTTGACACAAAATTCACATCATCACGTCCCAGCAAAACAATTAGTCGCAATGAGAGGCGATTGCATCCGGAAACCTAAACACATATTTAAAAGTGCTGTTGTCTTACTTTTTTTTTTTTTTTTTTTTTTTGGTATCTTTATCATCATCATAATCATCATTATGATTATTGCGTTCAGTATCATAATTATCAATACTATTTTTTAACTCGCATTTTCTCCTTCCCGACGGCCGCGTTTTCATTCGACACCCATCTTGCGCCGAATTTGACCAAGATAAGTGATAGCTCGTTCTCCATTGTCGTTGTCTTGAATGTGTTGTTGTTTATCTTGCCTGAAGAAGACCTAAGAGGTCGAAACGCGTCGTGTTTCGTCTTGTGATTCGTTTTTCTCCATGTTGTTCGGCGGAGTTATTCTAAATACATTTTAAGAATTGTTCAAACAAAACAGTTAATTCTTTCAGGCGCAGGTGCGCAGCATGAGTACAGTTTACTTTGCATCCTTGCAGAACTGCTCTCAAAATTAATGTTCTTAGATGCTCACAGCGCCACAAAACATGCTGTACACCGTCACGTTCAACATTAGAAAAAGAACAAGACCCATCTCTGACAACATTTGCCTTGGATGACTTTGTATTTGTTGCATGTATGAGTCCTACAATTCTGATGAAAATCCATTTTGATTTACCTTGGTAGATTTACAATGTTTTCGTACAAAAAAAAATCCCCTGTTAGTTTCTAGATTAGTCTGGTATTCCACTTCATGCAACATTTGGCAATTTTCTTTTTGTTTCAGTTAGTACACTGTAGTAATCCTGCTCCTTTGCACACATTCAACATAATTTTCCACACATAGTTTGCATCAGTTGCTCTGGTGTTGTCTTCACCTTACACTCACTGTCAGAACTTTTCATAGCCTGAATACACGTCCTAAATACGAATAAAATCAAATGACACATCAAAACAGTTTTAAACTGTACATACGACAAAATTCCCCTCGGTGTGCAACAAATACTTTATTTAACAAACTCCACTATCAAACCTTTTCTTCCTTTCATTTTCTTTTATATTCTTAAATGAAGTGTTCTTTCCAGCTCTTTAGATATCCTTATAATAGTTGGTTCAGAATCGACTAAGACTTTCTTTGCGAACACTTTATCAGCTTGAAATATGTAAATGCACAAAGGGAATTTCAGACCCAAACTTTCAAAACTGATTTATTATTGGGTAGTTTTCCAGTGTAGTAGATCACCATTCAAGATTACTTTTCTGTACGTTTTGTAGCCAGGTGAGTTTTAATGCCGTTAGAGTCTTTTTAATATCAGGTGTGTCTATCCCTCCACTGTCAATGCCTTTCTTCTTTCTTTATTTCTTGCTCCTTTTTTTTTTTTTTTTTTTTTTTTTTTTTTTTGTTGCTTTCTCTCTCTCTTTCTTTCTTTCTTCAG
>JADBJO010000585.1:80000-85000 GCA_016801955.1 Conus betulinus
GGGGGGGGGGGGGGGGGGGGGGGGGGGGGGGGGGGGGGGGAGCAAACCGTTCCCAGGTCATTCCCACACTGACAGTCAAAATTTTTGCTTGCACACACTACATGCTTTTTCAAATATTTATTCCTATCATGGAGCAGAGACTGAGGGAGGGAAGGTAGAAAGAGAAGGGTGAGTGGTAGCGTGGGAGGCGGGGGGGTGGGGGTAGACTCTTACTGGATTTTTTTTTTTCTGGGGGGAGGGAGGGGGGGAGTGGGGATGATCTGGAGAGATTCCAGTTCCACTGCCCTGGAGAAACAGTGACTTCGTTTTAGAACTAACAGTATGAGGATACATGACTCAGCTTTTAAAGCAGCAACAAACAAACAAACGCTGAGCAATTTCTTAACGCGTATTTGGACGAGTTTACATCGTTTCAGACAACGCATATCATGATAAAACAGGGGGGGAGTGTGGGAAGGGGGTGGGGGGGGGGGGGGGGGCAGGGGGGAGGAAGAGAAAGAAATAAAGAAAGATTTTGATAGATGACATTGTTTTCGGACAACGAAACAAAGCTCAGGAAATTTTATTTATGGGGCAAGACCATTATTCATTCATTCGCTTTGCGCGCATTGAATTCAAACTTCCCGACCCTTGACAACAGAAATGAATTGTAAGAAGAAATTATGGTGAGAAAAAGAACAGCCTGACCTGCCAGCCTGGACAGATGAAACATTCTTTTTAATGTTCATTTACATACTTAAATTATGTTTGCACGGCTACACAAGTGACCTATATTATTGAAAATGTAGGTCAGTGGTTTAGTGTGACTTGAAAGATGGTAGTAAAATATCTTGAACGAGTCATGCATCCCGTCGTAAGGACTGAAATGTGTGTGTGTGTGTGTGTGTGTGTGTGTGTGTGTGTGTGTGTGTGTGTGTGTGTGTGTGTGTGTGTGTGTGCGCGTGCCCACTCGCAGAACTTCCACCCTACCTGTCCTCTTCGCCGCTCCTGTGGAATGCTGCTAGTTCTTTTAATTCAGAGTGTATTGTCATTTTCTATCATAGGATCTGTGTTATAGATATTTTCTATCACTCTCTTTGATTTCTCATATTTTTCTTTAATCCACCTTCCCACTGTTTGCCCTTTTAGTGGCCTATTCAAATGTCTTTGGTCTGTAATCAAAAGGATTTATTTTGCCATGATAATTCATTACGTTCTAGAAAGACTGTTCTGACCGTGTTGGCACTCAGCTTGTACACACTAGAACTATCACTAGTCGTGCTGTCTGCGGTCTTCTCTCTCTCTCTCTCTCTCTCTCTCTCTCTCTCTCTCTCTCTCTCTCTCTCTCTCTGTGTGTGTGTGTGTGTGTGTGTGTGTGTGTGTGTGTGTGTGTGTGTGTGTGTGTGTGTGTGTGTGTGTGTGTCTAATTGCCAAGACTTCTCCGTCGTGGCTCTTTTTTCTTAAACGATTAGATTTTCTAACACCAGTGATTCATTCATCAAGAAATCTCCCTTCCCCTCCCCAGCCTCTCAACTTTTCTGACGAGAACAAAGATATTAACCATTAAAATCGTATATAACACCGGGCTGTCGGAAACAAAAATAAGACTGAACGATTTCGTGAAGGCGTATGTGGCTTAGTGGGTGGGACAGGGTTACGTCAGAACAAGAAGTCTTAGTAAGTTGCAGAGCAGAGTGTCATTTTGGTACCCATGACACATTTTTGGTGCCTGGATACCAACCAATATGATCGCGTTACCTGACAAATTGGTGGGGATGATAGACCAGCGTTTTGGCATCTGTGTCTATTTCGGCCTGGAATCCATTATGGCAGAGTGCCGTAAATTCAGCAGTTGTTCTTTCGGATGTTGGGTGATAAAATGTGAACATATTACAGCATTTGATTTGGTACCGTGAACATATTAGAACCTTTGGGAGAGCGATTCCGCGAGTTTTTAAACTACACTCATACCGTACCTGAACTGAATGAATTAGGCCTAATTATATTGTTCGGAGTTGACATTAATTTCAATTCAGATGAGGTTCTTTTTTCGTTTTATTTCGCTGCTGGCGAAATTTCGATGTACGAATGTTAAACAGTTTTGGCGATTTTCTTTTGAAATATTACTATGAAATCGAAAGGCAAATGAAACAAACTGCAGCGTTACCGGAAGAAGACGAAAAAGCAGAAGAGCACACAAAACAAAGTGTGAAGTAACGCAGTTTAAATGAACGACTCAAAACAGGACAAGAAATTTTCGGCAATATCCATTCCTCAGCGACAAAAAAAACAAAAAACAGTACAGACATTAACATGCGCAATACTCCCCTTGTGAAGCCAAAATCGAAAAATACATGGCCCGTATTAATATGACTTGGAACCGGCTTCAGGCTAGTTGGTTATCATGTAAACCTCTGTATGAAGGTTGATACGCGAGAATGGTGAGAGAGAACTGAAAGCACTGTTTGTGTTTTCAATACTGTAAATGATCGCTCCAACCTGTCAAGAAAACATAAAGTTAACTTATTTTAAATTTGATATTAATTTTCATAGTATGTCTAAGTATTCATCACTTATTGATTGTTTTTTAGATCTTGCTCCTGTAACTAGCTCTTTTATTTTCCTATTTTCTGTTTCACTTTTTGTGCTTGTGTAGATTGCTTCAATGACGGCACGTTCGTTTTTGGTTTTTTTTTGTTTGTTTGTTTGTTTTTGTTTTTGTTTTTCGTTTTTTGGTTGTGTGTGTGTGTGTTTTTGCCTACACTTTATTTGAAACAAACAAACAAACAAGCAAACAGATTAAAAAAAAAAAAAAAGCTTTCACCCACATTACCCTTACTCAAAACACACTCTAAAAGATTCAGCAACCGATGCTCCGACACCACGACGCACATGATACGCTATTTTCCTCAGTTTGTGGAATTCTGACTTAGTGTAAAATCTTAACCGCATGCACCACCTCTAGATTACAAACTGGACTGCAGAAAATGTTTCATGTTTCAACCGTCAGATTAATCTGACCGGCGTTTTGACGCGGAACGGGAGAAAACTCCCCTTTTTTTTTTTTTTTTTTTTTTTTTTTTTTTTTTTTTTTTTTTTTTTACAAGAAGAATTCTTCCCCTTCGCACAGACAACTCGCAATCACCCCGCACGGGAGTGAATGGAACTGCTAGACACGTGGTCATTGTCACAGTGCCTAGACCACCGTTACGCTGCTCGGAACTAAGTCAACTACTGTCACATGCACGATTACCGACAAGTCGTGAAGTGTGCCGTTTGCATAGCCTGAGAGAATTTTTATTTCCGGTGAAACTGTTCAGCTGTCAACTTTGAGAAGTTCGTCTGCGTGCTCAACACAGATCGAGCTAATGGCGTTGGAAGCAGTCATGTCTGCTCCGTTTCTCTCTCTCTCTCTCTCTCTCTCTCTCTCTCTCTCTCTCTCTCTCTCTCCCACGCCGCTCACCTCGGCACCCCGTCCACAGCCACAGCCCGGTCGGCCCCGCCGCAGCCCCGGCGCCGGCAATCCACAGGGAGCAGTCAATGTCAAGTCGTCAAGAGGCAACCCACCGGAGGAGACACTGCACTGCTGCCGAGTCACTTCGGTGGTGTTCAGTGGCGCCTGTTCTGATCTAACATACGCAGGACACCACCTACTAAGCCCCCTACTGACGACAATAATTGCTTAGTCGCGGAGCCGGCGTAAGTGAGCTCTCCCTCCGGAGGGCGCCACCACGTCCGTCCAACGACAGCCCCCATGGACTCGCCGATACCAGTGACCCCGACGGAACCAAACCAAGACCACAGACGTGGAGAGGACATCGAAATTGAGGTCACCCATGGGAGCAGGGCATGAAGGGCCACAGAATTTGACTTTTTTTTTTTTATGCTGATCGATGAGAATGGGGATGATTAAGATGATGCTACGGATTTCCATTTTTCGGTCTGAGACTACATGACAGGGCTGTACTCTACGCTTCCTTTCATAATATATCCCGGCGTCAACCAGGCCCGAGAGATACAGGCACCTGCAGTGTTGGTCAGGAAATTTGAGCAACACTCTCAGAAACGCATCCATTTAGTGGATGAAACTCGACTGTGTGGTCCCAGTCTTCCCAACTGAGCCCGCAGCAAACTCACTCTGGGTAGGAGCCGGTCGGGGCAGAAAAAACCCACATGACTCTGATCGGATTTGAACCCACGACCTCCCAGCCGGGAGTCTGCGACGCTAACCACTTTATTGTTTTTGGAAGTTGCTCAGTTCAGTATGCTCGTTCGTGTGTTTTTACTGAGTTGTACGCGTTTAGTCATTTTGATGTTATTCTTACTAATCTATCAATACTTTTGGTGTTGAATATGTGGTAGATAGAGTTATTTTGGTGTTGTTCACTTTGTAGGGTTTTCAGCTTGAGGCGTGGGTCTGACTGGCTGAGTGCACTGGAGGGAGGTGTTCGTGCTGTCCTAGGCCTCTTCTCCCTGCCGTGGCATTGCAGTCTCTCCTTGAGGCCAGGATTCGCCTTTAATTCCCCAGTGCCTTCCTTTCCAACAGCCAGTAGGCCTGTCTACCTTCAGAGCAGCCAGTGTCTTCCCTGGTATCACCCCCCCCCGACGGCTGACCGGTGATCTTCGTTGTGGACCTTGCTCCCCTGAGCCCAGTCACAGGAGTGGGACCAGTTGTTTCAGATCGTGCTCTTCTGTGCCCAGTCTCAGCAGTGTTTTTCTTTCGTGTGGACTTCCATCAACATATCCAAACTTGAGGTCAGTTCACCTTGAAGTGATTGATGATCATCAACACAAGGAGTGGTGTGTGTGTGTGTGTGTGCGTGTGCGTGTGTGTGTGTGTGTGTGTGTGTGTGTGTGTGTGTGTTTGTGTGTGTGTGTGCGAGACTGCTCCAGCTTGGACAGCAACACACCTGACCAGGAATTGGAATTTCAATGGGATTCAATTCATATTCAGAAGTACTCGCCTATTAACTTTCTTTGAAAAGATGTTAGAAATTTCTTTCGTTGTGATTATTTTGTGT
>JADBJO010000585.1:110000-112500 GCA_016801955.1 Conus betulinus
ACGCATATGCACACTCATGCGCCCACCAAACATTCACCTCTCTCTGGGAATGGGATGTCACGCATTCATTTTCTTTCTCTCCTAACACGACTGAACAAGAATACAATTTCTATGCTACTTATAATCAAACATGAAAATCCAATTACACAAAATGAACAAAATCACACATAAAAGATCAATACTTCCTAATCCCGGGTTATATATAAAATGACTTCTTACCTGGCCAGTTTTTTCACACACACAACCACGCTTTCACACCACACCACAGTTCTTGAAAAAGTCTCTTCACGTCTTCTTCTTCAGCACTGCTTGATGGTGAAGCCCTTGGTTGACTGGCTCCAGGTATCAGGACTGGGTCCTCGTGGTCGTCTCTGGGATCTCGACGTAGAACTCTTCTTCTTTCGTCTCTTTCACCCACCTCTGGGTTCAAATTCAGTTTGTCTGTCTTCACCCACCTCTGGGTTTCAAACTTAGGTTTCTTCTCTTCCAGCTTGTCTTTAACCCTAAGACTTTGCTGTCTCTTCTATCTCCCAGACCACGTTTCTCTTGACCCTAGTCCGTCCTGCTCACTCTCCTCCCTTCTCTCTCTCCCCTGCTTCCTCTCTCTTCTCTCTCCTGGTGTGTGTTCTCTCCCTGACGTTGTCTTCCCTCAGTTTATATAGGGGTGCAAACAAAGGATCCCCCTTCGGGACATGTCCCTTTGTCCATGCTGCTTCTCAACCCCCCTGTTCACAAGTACCCTGAATTCTCCATTCGCTACATTCTTCTACACATGAGCATTTACACACGTCCCTACCTAATTGGTTAGCAAACAAACACTTGGCACCAAATGGACATCGAAAATTCCCGCCGACTTCGGGGGTCACTTACACACGGTAATTATTAGAGAGAGCTACAACAACGTCCACGCGCATTCAACCAGCCTGACAATAGAACCAGCTCAGTGCCCCACGGCAATACCATCTGAACGAGCCCAAGACTCCTGCTCTTCAATTACTGTTTACAAAGCGACCTCAGCTGACTGAGTATGTAGCGCCCACTCGATGCACCGAGGTCCTAGTGGTTACGTCCCCTCCCTCCTCATTATCGGGAAGGTCCGGACCCCTACTACCTTAGGTGTCTACTGTCACCTGACCACTTCGTCCTTCTTGACACAGTTCGACCATGTGCGGTGGGTAAGGCACACTGGTAATGGGTCTATTACCTATTTGTATACTACGAACAACAACGTCCCTTTGCCTCTAAGCGTTTAATGCCTTTTGTGAGAAGTTTTCACGCCCTTGACAAAGTCCCTCCCACTCGAAGACGATGCCATGCATCGGCTAAAACACATTCAAGGAGCTGAAACTCTCATAATTCTCTCATTTAAGCCAACTCTAAGCTAGGCCTCTCATAAGCCTACTTACATCAGAGACCGCACACAAAATATATCTTGCAACAAAATTAGAGAAAAATCAATACATTTACACCAAAACCCAAGCGAATATCAACGCAAATCTGAAATCTCCACCAGCTCTAAGTTGTGTGGCCATATATGGGTAAACATATGTTTTGTGGAAATTCTCTCTCCCTTTCTCTTCATACACGTGGCCCGCAACCAGCCACGTCACGCATAAACGACGCTGCAAAAGACACACACACACACACTACTCGCTAATTCGTACCGACCATTTTTATTTGGCCTACCGCCCCCTTTTTGTGAGACTGGTCTGATCTCCCTTTCTGTACACACGCCTTGCCTACCCCGCGGCATGTGTGCTGCATTGTGCACAGAAAAACGCCTGACATCACCAAGGATGCCGGGCCAGTAGTACTCTCGCGTCACAACCTTTTGTGTGGCCTTTCTACCGAGATGGCCCGAGGCTGACGTCACGTGTTTTTTCTGACATCACCGCCTTTCTGCTGCGGTTTGTGGGCAGAACGATCTTCTTTTCGTCTTCCCCGAACTTGAGTGCGTGAAAGTTCGGTATAATACCCCGTCTCTTCTAGCTCAAAACCGATGGGTGCCCCCCTTTTAATTTTTTCTTCTGTCCCCTGTGAGAGCGAACCTAAACATTTTTCTAAGTGAGTTATCGCCCTTTTGCTCTGCCCGTAAGTGAGTGGGGTTGGTCTCACTAGACACGCTCCAATGCTTTCTCAAGTGTGTGACTGCCTGGGGCCTTTCTCTCCCGTGACTTCTGTTCTCTGATTCAACAGAAATCACGGTCAGGGTCTTCGTACCCACGTGCTCCTGGAAATGTTCCAATCACCCAGATCATACGGCGGCTTTGGAACAGCCAAAGCCTGTACAGTCCCACTATAAAATGGTGTATCAATAAACACCTGAGCCGTTTTGAATTCTGCTACTGTTCCATCTATTTGTCTACACCTCTGTGTTTGACCTGTGAATTGTCCCTTCTTAACCAGGGACTCCTTCACCATCACACCAGTGCACCCAGAGTCTCTAATGACATTAACCACATTGTCCCCTACTCTGCCTTTGTGCACATCCATGTTATCG
>JADBJO010000585.1:117500-130000 GCA_016801955.1 Conus betulinus
TTTTTAATGGCTACACACACAGAAGGGGAGAATGGGGAAAGGGTTAGAAGATTGTCGAACAGCACAGTTGTAGTGGCAACAGTGTTAGTGGCAATAATGATAATAATGATGAAATGATAAAAATAATGATAATGATGATATTTACAAAATACAACAAAAAATAGTAACAGTAATAATAATAAAAAGAAATAGTTAAAAAGTAGTGGTAATAAAGATTATGTCAATAATAGTAATGATAACAACAGCAATAATACTAATACTAGTAATATAATGAGGGAGGGAGGAAGAGAAAGAAAAAAAGCAATATTTCGGTGACAGCACGTTTTCGGTTATCTGTGAACCCTCTAATAAATAGCCATGCCATGGGAAAAGCTGTCACATGGGAAGCTACTCCCAGAAAGAAAAAAATGTAGGGAGCAATGTATGTATGCTAATTTCTTCTCTTTTGGAATTTTCAAAACGATGAAAACAACAAACAAACAAACAAACAAAAAAACAACTATAAACAATAAGTCATAGCATGGTGATTTGAGCATTGACATCCTAATAGTGGATAAGACTGGGTCAATGGGGAGGGTTTAAGTCATTCCCCTTGTTTCATCACCCCCAGTTTTTAATTAAAAAAAAAAAAAAAAAAAAAAAAAAAGAAGAGAAGCATAATGGTAGCAAAAAAACAAACAAACAAACAAACAAACAAACTCAAAAGGGTTAAAAAAAAAAAAAAAAAAAAAAAAAAAAAAAAAAAAAAAAAAAATGCAAAATGGACAGCACATATCTATTCTGGTCGGTAAACGGCAAGAAAAAAAAGGGTTAGGACATTATAAAACAGAAACAGGTGAATTTCACACACACACACACACACACACTGTACACGTGACGCGCGCGCGCGCGCGCGCGCCCACCACACACACACACACACACACACACACACACACACACACACACACAAGTACGTCCGCACGCACGAACACGCGCGCATACATACACAATATACACGCGCTCGAACACTGACACGAAATACACCAGAAACATAAACAAAATACGCGTGACGCACACGCGCATACACACACACACACACACACACACACACACACACACACACACACACACACACACACACACAGAGTCGCCATACATCATGTGGCTCAGGAAGACAATGTCTCTTCCTCGTGTTACTGAGTGTAGGCAACGTGTGTGTAATAGGTCACACACAAACACACACACACACACACACACGCACACACACACACACACACACACACACACATTCGAACAGATTCAAACGTGATTGGTGATATACATTGTTGAAGATTAGTCTTGACTTCAGGGCTTAAATTGTGGTCTTGGCATTTTAATTTTCACGTACTTCTGGTTTCTGACTTGCTTGCATCCCTGATGCGACTGTCGTCGGCTGGATTGAAAACACAAGACTCGACGTCTGTGTATTAGTTCATAGTCACATGTGGAGAGTTTGGGTTTCACTCGGTTGTGCTGGTTTGACAGTGACAAGTTGTCACTTTCGCTGTCGGCTGAGCTGCACACAGCAGACATGACAAGGGATGGGAGAGGAATAGGGTGTTGATGACTTTCCAAAGTGCCACACCCCTTTTTCGTCTCCTCAGTCTTTTACCTGATTCTGAAGACCACACGATTCTCAACGTAAGCATCGTCAGCATGTGTGTATGACTAGCCTTGCTTTAACAGAACTGTACCAGTTAGCAACACAGGTTCTTGCAGGTGATATGCTAAATGAAACTGAGCCACTCGTGCAAGTAATCTGACTTCCTGCGTCATGGAGAGAGAGAGAGAGAGAGAGAGAGAGAGAGAGAGAGAGAGAGAGAGAGAGAATTTGGGGACAGCTGAACATCTTGAAAGAAAAAAGATCTAATCAACATTAAGCTCATTGCCCTTTTACAGAAACACTAACACGCCTAAATGACTGGTGATTCAAATCTTATCGCGCAACAGTTTACTCATCACCCTTTTGAAGACATTACAGCACTGAAAAACGACAAGTGGCCCAAGCCTACGACTTAAGACACACTCAAGACTTCCTTCATTGATAGACGTGCTTATTTTAGGCGTCGGAAGAGTGAAAAGGGAAATAAGTAGGTGTGCGGCGTGGGGGGTGGGGGTGGAGGGGGTGGGGGTGGGGGGGGGTGGAGTGGGGAGGAGAGACTGGGGGAGAAGTGTGTGTGTGTGTGTGTGTGTGTGTGTGTGTGTGATAAATTCAGATGCTGCGGCAGCCGAAAAGATTGGCGAGGCACTGGCCTAAAACAGGGCCGGCGACATCAAACAGCATTCACTGGCCGAGATGTGAAACGGGGCTCTTGACTGGGAGACAGTGGGGCGTTGTGGCGTCACGTCAGCCCTGGGACAAAAGGCGCTTGTCTGACGGCTGTGTGATGCTCCCGACTCGGCTCCATGGAGCTCTCCCACTCACACCCAGGGTTGAGATGATTTGCTTTGATGGCTGGTACCAGCGCCACACACCGTGTGAGTGTGAACGAGTCTTGCTCCAGTCCCTAAACATTACCGCACGCGCCCGTTGTTGATGGTGGTGGTGGGGGTGGTGGGGGTGCACGAACTGACCTAGCCAGATCTACAAGAAAACAGGCACTCAATCGATGTTGAATTGGTTTCAGCCCCCCCCCCCCCCCCCCCCCTCCCCCCGCACTCCCCCCGCCCGCCCCTCAAAGTTATTAGAATCTGATGTTGTGTGATATGTAGTGTTTGTTTGAATCAAAGTTTTCAGCACCTGATTTTCTGTATGACATATAAAGTTTGTTTCAATCAAAGTTATCAGCACCTGATTTTATGTGTGACATGTAAAGTTTGTTTCAATCAGAGTTACCAGCACCCGATTTTATGTGTGATAAGTAAAGTTTGTTTCAATCAAAGTTATCAGCACCTGATTTTATGTATGACATGTAAAGTTTGTTTGAATGAAACGAAGAAAATGAGCGGTAGTATATATATATTTTTTTTATCTTAAGTATCATTCCCTGGCTTCAAAGTATTTTTCAGAGTTAACAGCCCCTGATGTTATATATGATCTGTTCAGTTTGTTTGAATGAAACGAAGACAATAAACAGTATTTTTTACGTTGTAAATATCAGCTAAGTGTAGGCGTGTACACGCTCATAAAAATGACTGACCGTCATCATCTTCATCCGCCTTGTCAGTTTCCTTCCGCTGGGCAGCGAAATTATGGCAAAGCCTCATTTGCATTCGTGATCCTGCGTATTATTTGCCACGTGCGCGTGGAACACGACCGAAACGAAGCGACTCGTTCACAGTCGTCAGAGAGTAGCTATTTTTCTTTCTTCTTGTCCAGATAGTACAAGGACCACAACAAGTGCCCACAAGTAAATACACACACACACACACACACACACACACACACACACACACACACACACACGCAGGCACGCACGCACACACACAGACAAACACACACACACACACACACAAACAAACACACACACACACGCACACACACACGCGCGCGCGCGCGCGCGCACGCATGCACACACATACAGACGCGCGCGCGCGCGCGCGCGCGCACACACACACACACACACACACACACACACACACACACACACACACACACACACACACACATGCGCGCGTGCGAGGTGCTGGGAGCGAATACACACATGCACACACAGAGAGACACACACAGATACAGACTCAGAGAGAGAGAGAGAGAGAGAGAGAGAGAAGGGGTCGGTGGGGAGCTCAGTTCTCGTTCAGTATTCATTGATTTAAAAGAAAGTCCAGACATGAAAAGGCCTCCTGTATTTTAACGCCTACCGTGACTAGAATGCCGATTTGGGGCGCTCTTCTAAGAACAAAGCCGCTCGCAAATCTTTTACGACGGCTGACTTACTTACTTACACACACACACACACCACACACACACACACAGAGAGAGAGAGAGAGAGAGAGAGAGAGAGAGAGAGAGAGAGAGAGGAGTTAGAATAATTCATTTGCAAAATAGCTCATGCAACGCCTACATTAAAAAGGGAAACAGACCAATTGTGAAAACCATTGCCTATTTTGCTTTCAAGTAGTCTTGGTAAAGCTTTGGGAAAGTACATTCGAAAATGTGTTTTCAGACACCAAACGAAAATCAACAGTTTAGCTCCTGCTCAGTCTGGCTTTATTCCAAGCGATTCAATGGCTCTTCAGCTTATATGTATTTTCGAAGACTTCTGCAAGTGTCTGAGTTCTAAAACCATCACCTAAGTAACCTTCTTTGACGTGTCAAAAGCTTTTGACTTGGTGTGGCACTATGGACCTACATGTAAGCTTTCGGCTGTAGATGTTAGGGACAATTACTTGATCGGTTCAATGATTATTCAGTAACCGCGCATAGGAAGTTGCCTTCAAAGGACCTTAGTTTCGCTATTTCTATCTACTTCAAGGATCTGTTCTTGGCCAACTATTATTTCTCGGGTATGTAAATCGTATTGTAAACAATACTGAATATCGTCAACACAGCGCAGGCCTCCAAGGGTGGTACAGGACTGCTCTAAAGGCAGGTGAGAGACAGTGCTTCTTTGGGTCCTTCCAGCACCTTCGGGTGTTTCTTTTTCTTCGGGTATGTAAATCGTATTGTAAACAATACTGAATATGTTATTAACTGTTCGCAGACAACACTAGTGTGTAGCTGGGACTAGAAAATCCCAATATTAGAACAGAATTACTAAATTCTGATCTTGAAAAGATAGCACATTGGGCACTAAAATGGAAAGTTAAATTTAACCTGTCCAAAACAGAACTTACGACAATTTCCAACCGAGTAATGCTGCAAGCAGTTCCGTCGAGGTTTGAAGACGTACTTCTTGAAATAGAATGTCACAAATACATTGGATTAGATTCCCCAATCCAGTCAATTAAATAAAGTGCCGTGTTCTTGTTGCTTGTCTCCGCTCTTCTAAAGATCGACACTGTCGATGATCACTCCAAATTGTGTACAGATCTCTATGGTGCCACTTTTTTTGTTGTTGTTGTTGTTGTTGTTGTTTGTTTTGTTTACGTTTTCAGATACTGTCTGGGACCAAAGACATAACAAATTCGCAGATGATTCGGAAAAAAAAATACCTCGGACGCTTTAAGAACTATAGTTCGCTCAGCAAGAGGTACAAGCCAAAGCAAACTCTACATGGAGTCCAGCTTTATATCGTTGACAGAAAGACATCGTCGTCATGAAATTAGTCAATATTATGTACTCATTAACGGAACTGTGCTCTTCTGTCTTCTTCATAGTCCTCCTCCTCTTGTTCTCCAAACCCACACCATCGTGGACGTCCATGAGAGAGATCTGCTCCATACCGTAGAACAGAGCAATACAAATCCTTTCTCTCCCTCAACAACCGCCTTTGGGAATGATCTGCCCGACGAGATCAAACGACGCAGTTCTCTTAGTCTACCCAAACGGTTTCTTAGCAGTGTGGACAGCTTGGTTCCCAGACATTAACTCTCTATCTGACAGGAAAAATATTTCTATATGAACTTACCATTGAAATGAGTGATGTAAACCATGAGCGAGACCTCATAAACGAGACCTTGTGTGACTGTAGCTGCTGTTCAACTGAAAGTGCTGCTCACTTTGTATTAGAATAACTGCTTCACCGTAACATCCGTGCTCCTGCAATAGATCCTCTACCCGCTGATATTAAGAATGATGTCCTAACTCTATCATTTGGCAAAGAAGGCACAAATCTGAAAGAAAATAGAGGAATATTTGAAGTGGTGGGAAATTATAGTTGCGTTTCTCGACGATTTTTTTTTTTTCTCTCTCAAAATTGAATAAGCAACATAGTGCTCATGCATTTATACAAGTGATCTTCAATAGATGCACACACACACACACGCACGCACACACACACACACACACACACACACACACACACACACACACACACACACACACACACACACACACACACACACACACACACACACACACACACACACACACACACACGCACACACACACACACACACACACACACACACACACACACACACACACGCACGCACACGCACACACACACACACACACTCACACACACACACACACACACACACACGCGCGCGCGCGCGCGCGCGCGCGCGTCGCATTACGTTCCATCACATAAACACACGCGAGTGCGCACACGTCAGGACTTTATCTGATTCTCTTTCTTGGCACGATGTTTACGAGATGCATAGAATAACCTCATGTCTTTGTTCATTTTCAACGTGGATTTCCTCCGTGTGTGTGTGTGTGTGTGTGTGTGTGTGTGTGTGTGTGTGTGTGTGTGTGTGTGTGTGTGTGTATGGTCGTTGTTGTCTGAGTGCTTACTGGTTGTGTTTTCATCGCCCATTTTTCTCTAGCGTTCTTCATATTTCCATTATCATTGTCAATTTTCGACGACGTTAGAAAAAGGTTAAAAAAAAAAAAAAAAGTGTAAATTGAGTTATGTCATAAGCCTTGGGTTTTGTTATATATATATATATATATATATATATATATATATATATTCACAAAATATTGTAGTAACATCGAAAAGAACTGTGAGTATATATATATATATATATATATATATATATATATATATATATATATATATATACTCACAGTTCTTTTCGATGTTACTGCAATATTTTGTGAATAAGATTTTGTTTAAACCAGAGAAAGAGACAGACAGACAGATAAACAGGGAGACAGACAGATCGACACACAAGACACAGACAGACAGACAAAAAAAACCATAAGAGTAGAGTAGAAATTACGAGAAAGAAAATGGGAGAATATCATTAATCTCCATGAAGTGGGAAAAACGCCGGAGGGAGCCTCGCTCTAATCACCGGCCACGAGACCAAAGTGAGAGGAAAGCTGACAAACAAGGGACGCCACTGTGATGGCGTGACTTGACAAGTTAGTGGCATCGTGAGAGAGAGAGAGAGAGAGAGAGAGAGAGAGGGGTTAGGTGGGGGTTAAGTGGGGGTAGAGTGGGTGTTTGGGGGATAGGATGACGGAGTGGCGTGGGGGGGGGGGGGGGGGGGGGGGGGGGGGGGGGGGGAGTCGAGAAGGAAGAAGAAGGATGAAGGAAGAAAGATGAAGCAGATTTTTACCGCCACTTTCATGGGATTGGCTTCGCTCTTTTAGTTCCAGAGTTTAACTCCAGTGGGGCTGCCGTCTGTTACTTGTGGACGTTTGTTTCATAAGCCCGGCCCAGTGGGTTCTGCTCGTTTCTTCGTCAGGCCTATTTGTTTCTATCTTTCAGTCAGGCTGGTGTGATCGCGTTTTGAATGGATATAGATGTGGACACGTGAGTTTGAAAACAAAGACTCTCCCGAGTAAGATGTACCATGATATACGATAGCATTACTTTGCAAGGTTAGCTCTCTCTCTCTCTCTCTCTCTCTCTCTCTCTCTCTCTCTCTCTCTCTCTCTCTCTGTCTGTTTCCGGTATTACTTTCACCAGATTTTTTTTTCTTCTTCTTCTTCTTCTTTACGACGACGACGATGATAATGATGGTGGTGGTGGTGACGACGACGACGACCACGACGACGATGATAATGATGATGATGATGATGATGATGATGATATGATAATGGTTATCGTTATCATTGTCATCGTCATCTTTTTCATTATCACCATCAATATCATCATCATCATTATTGCTGTTGTTATTGCTATTATTGCTATTATTACTATTATTGTTATCATTATTATCATCATCATTATTATCACCATTATCATCATCATTATTATTATGATTCTCCCTGTCTTGTATGACCGCATTCCCTTTCTTTTTAATCTTCTCTCCACCCCCACCCCCCCCCCCCCCCCCCCCCCCATCCCTTATGCATACCTTGTCTCTCGTTCTTCTATCTCTTCTTTCTCGACCTCTTCTCTGAATTCTTTTCTCCTCTTGTTTTTTTTGTTTGTTTGTTTGTTTTAGTCCTCCATCGTGTCTTTCCTTCCTCTTTTTCATCGTCGTTTTCCCCCCTCCTTCCTTCTCCCCCTCACTCGTGTTATTTTCCCTGTCTCCTCCTCTCTTATTCTCTTCCCCCCCCCCCCCCCCCCCCCCCACGCCTGTCTTCTTCTTCTTCTTTCTTTCTTTTTCTTTTTCTGGGTGAAAGAAAAACGAAATGTTTTGGCCTCTAAAGAAAGCCATATGAAAATACCGTTTCTTCAGAAGCCGAAACTTTTTTTTTTCCCTTATGTAACTTTCTTCCTTTTATTGAGCGTATCTGTAATGACAGTGGTTTAGTGTAGGGATATGAATGAGTAGCCTATATACTTATGCACTAGCTTGCTTGCAAATACAAAGGAAAGGAGGGAGTGGAGGCGAGAGCGCGGGCGTCGGGGAGGGGGGAAGGAAGAGGGGAGACATGCCATGGATCTTTCGAAAAAAGAAAAACAAAACAGTATTTCACTCAATTTTTAATTTCATACTGTAAAATCGATCTACATTTAGCGTGAAAGCGTGGATGGGAAAGAAGGCGATTATGGGGCTGAATTTTGGGAAAGGAGGGAGCATGGGCAGAGGGTGGGAGTGTGTGTGTGTGTGTGGGGGGGGGGGGGGTTGTTTATGATTGCTCATTGTGATTAGATACGAAAACCACCGAGATCCGTGGCTTTTACTTGGTAAGTCGTAAACACACGCGGATCACAATCCGCGCCTCGCAGTCACAGATCCTTCGTTGAGCACAGTTAAACACAGCCCGCCAGCGTTAGGAGAGTGAGAATGTTGCAATGTCTATGGAACCAATGAGAATGTTGCAATGTCTATGGAACCAATGAGAATGTTGCCATATTTTGCGCAACCGATCAGAGGAGAGTGAGAATGTTGCAATGTCTATATAACCAGCGAGAATGTTGCGATGTCTATGTAACCGGTGAGAATGTTGCAATGTCTATGTAAACAGTGAGAATGTTGCAATGTCTATGTAAACAGTGAGAATGTTGCAATGTCTGTGCAAACAGTGAGATGTCATAATGTCTATGTAAACAGTGAGAATGTTGCAATGTTTATGTAACCAGTGAGAATGTTGCAATGTCTATGTAACCAGTGAGAATGTTGCAAAGTCTATGTAACCATTGAGAATGTTGCAAAGTCTATGTAAACAGTGAGAATGTTGCAATGTCTATGTAACCAGTGAGAATGTTGCAAAGTCTATGTAAACAGTGAAAATGTTGCAATGTCAATATAATCAGTGAGAATGTCGTAATGTCTATGTAACCAATGAAAATGTTGCCATTTCTGCGTAACCCGTTAGATGGCGTCTGTATGCTTGGTGCAACGGGACAAAAAGAACCGCCGAACAGACATAAAAAGATGCTCTTTGCGATCTGTCGCCGTCTAAGCGACATTTATCTTGTTTGTATAGAAGATAAAGTGGATTTTAATTTGAAAGATTCTGAATTAAAAACGAAATTGTTTACGCTTCCGTATGTGTTTTTGATCTTTGTCTCTTTTACCTACAAAATTTACTGTTATGTCGGGATCCGTGATACGTCCAGTGTTGTAAATTTCTTTGCAGCTGAGACACAGATACTGCTATGTACAGCAGTTATTAGAGGCTGCCTGGTTCAATGGGTTTTGTTTACTGTCTCAGCGATAGAAAACAGTAAATTAACCCATGCACGCGCGCGCGCCACACACACACACACACACACACACACACACACACACACACACACACACACAAGAAAAAAAATAAACTTATGATCTCGTTATACCAACTGTCTAAACAGACCATTTTCGATTTTCATTTCTTGCTTCGATGTTCAGCGCCTTTACCTAGCAATATTTCCAAAGACTACAAATCCGCTCTTTGATACCTGTGACACCGAAGTTTTCATGAGTCTGTTTTTATGAGTCGTCATCATCTTTTCATGAATAATAATTATTGTTGGCATTATGATCACATTTGACCTCCATATCTGGGGGGTAAAAAAGCCAAGAAAACCTGAAACTATTAAACTACGACATGAATGATGATTATTCTTTTTAAGGTGATCACCCTTTGACCTTCATATTTGGGCTAAAAGTGCAAGAGCACAGCGATCAGGAATCAACAACATCAGTGATAATTCTTGTTTACATCAACGGTAATCATTACTGATTTCTGGTAGGAAATTACTGTTTCTCGAAGTATACGCTTCTCATGGTGTCTTTAAGCAGTTAAGCTACAAGTAGAAGGAAACTCTAGGGAAGGCTTGACAGCAGGTCTTCAAAGAGACAGCCCCCCACCCCCACCCCCCCTCCACCCCCCAGACAAGTGCTTTGGTCTGAACTCCTCATACTTGAAGGACCGAGAGCTGCATGCAGTTCATGACTGCTAGATGCCCTTCTGCTGTCAAAATTGCCCCCCCCCCCACACACACACACACAACACACACACCTCCCTGACCCATGCCCCACCTCTCTCTCTCTCTTCCACCGTTTCCCCTTCCGGGGCGGTTCAGAACTGCACTTCTTGGATGGTCAGGCGTCTGGAAGTCCGGTATTTACCACACCGAGTGTTCGTGTTAGAGACGCCCCAAAGAGCGAACAGCTAAAAAATAATGTGATTAAAACGGCGTGAGTTTACACGTCGAAATGAGCGATTGACAAGTGTGAAAAAGCGTGAACCGTCTGGGTCAAAAAGCGCGAATTTTTTTTTCTTGCATTTATTCTTTTTTCCCGCCTCCCCCCCCCCCCCCCCCCCCCCCCCCCCCCCCTCTCTTCGTTTTTTCTTTTTTTTTTTTTTTTTTCTTTCTCCTTTTTTATCAGTACACCATAACCTGTTGCACGTGAATCACCAGGCTAAACATCTTGAAGAATCTCCGCATCGTAAGTTCCGCTGTCATCTTACATCCGTTCGGTAGCAGAAAATATGGAGAACGCTCTGACATGACCAAACAACATACAATGCCATTGGATTTCAACGAATCGTTTTCAAGCTCCTACACAGGTGTAAATACAACAAGAAACTTTTCTACGTTTTGAACTCCCGGGAGAGGGTTCCGGTATGAGAATACATTTTTCCTCCGACGCTGTAAACGACAGAAACGCACACATTGGCCCTGGTATGCAACACACTGGAAAATACATGTTCACACTGTGGGAGAGTTTGCGGGGCGGTTGACTGGATCCCCTGAACATTCGCCTTTTTTTCAACGTTAACATTCTCGATTCGTGACGATTTCAGACCCGCTCTGTTGCATTATGCACTCGATCTAAAAATGACAGACGTTCGCACTGTTCGGATGCATTCGTTCATGTTCGACACTTTCCGGAGCACGTGACTGGACTCCAATCGGAAGACGCCACTATTCATGGTTCGTGAGTAAAAAAAAAAAAAAGAAAAAAAACAAAATACAGTTTTGGAAAAAAAAAATCAGAACAGATTTGAAAATGGATCTCCAGTCCTTGGAATTGATAAATTTTTGCCATTTTTTTTAATCGGGTACCATCTCTTTAGTTTGTTCCTGAACGATTCATTTTTCCCCCCGTTGTTAACACACGGAGAGTAGTGAACTGTTTAAGAACAAATTAACCAAAAGGACAGCTTTTGATCGAGAGAGAGGCCTTTATCCTGCTTGTATGGAAACGAAATACGCAAACCGAGCCCCGAATTTTTATGCAAGAAAAAATGCATCTTTCACAAAAAAAAACAGCAGCATTTAGTTTGCCTTAGTTATTTAGAAATCAAACAAGAAAAAATACATCAATCACGAAAACCGCCACAGAATTTGCTGTAGCCACTCTGAAATCAAACAAGAAAAATACATCAACCACAAAAACCGCTAGACTTTATTTACTCTAGTCACTCAGAAATCGAAGAAGAAAAATCCATCATTTATGAAAACTGCAGCAGTTAATTTGCCCTGGTCACACAGAAATCGAACAAGAAAAGTACATTATTCACGAAAACCGCTAGAATTAATTTTGCTCTACTCACTCAGAAATCGAACTCTTGATAGGCCGATGCGCGCCTGCTGCTTTTCGAGGTGCTGGTTGTCATTCAGTAATGATACACGTCATTCCCGTGGACAAAGCACAGCCAGATTTTCTCACAGAAAGCAGACAGGAGTTCGAACGCCAGATTTGAAAGAGGCCTGGGAGTCAGAATGTCAGAGATTGTCGAGGGGTCTGTTCTATGTCGTTAAGGATGGAAAAGAAAATTCTCTGTGTCCGTTAGTCTTGGTTCTAATATGGTGTATCCTGAAAAGTCGGGTATCAGAAGAAGATAAGTTTTTTGTTGTTGTTTTTGTTTCTTCTTCTTCTTCTTCTTTTTTTTTTTTTGTTTTTTTTGTTTGTTTGTTTGCTTTCATGAGCGATGTGAAAATCTGAAAAAAAACATTGGCGAAAGATTCTCCAACACACTATGTTATTTCATACATGTGTTTGTACATATACAAACTCTATATAACTGCATCAACGACAGATTCTATATCATGTTCTTTCACGCATTATAGATACCTATGCAAAATCGGAATCATTGA
>JADBJO010000585.1:140000-142500 GCA_016801955.1 Conus betulinus
TTTCCCCTTCAGTTGGGGCAGTGGCCATTTGGTTGAGGACAAACCTACGTTCTCCCCTCTCTCTTTCTCTCTCATTATACATGCATTAACATATTCAAGTTTCTTTAGATATGGGCTGACCAGCATGTGGGGGTCATACAGAGGTCAGACATGTGCTAAGCTTCGCCCACGAGCTCTCTCTCTCTCTCTCTCTCTCTCTCTCTCTCTCTCTCTCTCTCTCTCTCTCTTGTACCTCCGCCTATACTTTTCTTTTTTTACTGACCTATTGAACCTACTTTGACCACATGTCACCCCAAGTTGGGATGTGACCCAAAGCTAATGAAATCTGGTACGGGTCTGTGGCACGGATCCAGTTCAAACAGCGGACCTATGATTAGTTAGCAATATTGGTTACACACACACACACACACACACACACACACACACACACACACACACACACATATATATATATATATATATATATATATAGATATTTAGAGAGAGAGAGAGAGAGAGAGATCTAAATATATATAAATATATATATGTGTGTGTATATATATATATATATATATATATATATATATATATATATATAGATATATAGAGAGAGAGAGAGAGAGAGAGAGAGAGAGAGAGAGAGAGAGAGAGAGAGAGAGAAAATGCTATGATATGATATGATATGATATGATATGATATGATATGATATGATATGATATGATATGATATGATATGATATGATATGATATGATAAGTCCTATGATATGATGGGTTTGTCTTCAATTATTTCTTGCTTCTTTGTTTTTGTTTTTGTTTGGTTGTTGGTTGGTTGGTTGGTTGGGTGGTTGGTTGGTTGGTTGTTGGTAGATGGTTTGGTAGATAGGTGGGCTGGTTGGTTGGTTGGTTGGTTGGTTGGTCGTTGGCTGGTCGATTTTGTTTGTATATTTGTTTACTGATATATTTGTTTAGCTGTAGCCCTAAAGTGTTGTGCATCTGGCCTCATGGCTTGGCCGTTGTGGGGTGAGCTTTCATGCTCTAGTTTGCTCGCAGTGGCGTCCCCTGAACTGATATAGATATTATAAACGTAAATTGAAAGTTTATGTATGTGTGTGCATGCACGCATGTTTAGAGACGGTATGCATGCATCTTTGGGGCATACACTCTCTCTCTCTCTCTCTCTCTCTCTCTCTCTCTCTCTCTCTCTCTCTCTCTCTCTCACTCTCTCGCCGCGTATGACATCCGGTGTTTACATGAGTGCCTGCAGTGAAAAGCACGGCAGTGCGTAAATTCGCGCGTATTGAATGTCTGTCCGACATGATGCATAAATGTCGTGTAGTAAATCCTGCGATCAGCGCTGCGCGCGCGCGCGCGCGCGCGTGTGTGTGTGTGTGTGTGTGGTGAATTCGCATAATATATGCTTGCTTCAGGGAAAATGTACATACTTGCTTACATGTGCAGGCAAGGCTGAGATTTACGTCCTATTGGTCGGAGGCCTTTAAGGACACGATATTCTTCAGACCCAAGTCTGCATTTTTCGTGGCAGTTGTCGTTGACAGTAGTGTGTCTGGTTTCGTATGGGGGCTGTCGTCTGTCGCTCTCTCAGCTCTAGTTCCGTGTGAACTCCGGTTCACTTTGTGGTGTTGGTCGGCCGACGGTGGGCGTCGCTTTTTTTGTTTGCCTCTTTCCCCCTCAAAGGTCTGTCTTCAGGGCCACCAGGCGGCCTTCTTCATGCTTGGGTGGCGATGGTCCTGTGCCGGGTGAGGCCGCCACAAAGAGGGAGCAGGATGACAATCGCTGGAGCACCGCACTGGTCGTCGCAGACTGCAGTCGAGAGGACAATTTTCACTTCAATCCCGAGACGGGTGCCCACCATGTCCTGCCCTGAAAAAAACATGATATCCCAGGTCTCAGTAATTGTAGTCAGGCAGTGCTCCATCGCCGATCGACCCACTTATTTAGGAGCCGTACCCCGGGGACACAGGGCTAGATCCGCAGTCACTCAAGCAGCCGGAAGGTTCGCTGCGCCGCCTGACGTTGACCTCTCACATCAGTGACCTTCAAGAAGAGCTGCCGCCTCTCCGTTGGTGTTATGCCACTGCAGGAAATGTTATATGCGCCACGCAGTCGCACGGAAATTGTTGCTATGCCACCCTCGGAAATTATATGCGCACGCAGTGATGGACGCTTATAAAGCACGTTTCAGGACCTCGGTGACGAAGAGGACAATTTTGCTGGCCAACAACCTGCGAACAGAATGATGTTGAGTGAGAACTCTGGTTAGAGGCCTGCTTAGGTTAGTGGGAAGAATCTGCATTGGGCATCAACGGCTTCTGCGACTGCTGCTGCTGTTGTTGATGTTGTTGCTATGACAATTGTCGCTGCAACGGCAGTTTTTTCTTGTTATCGAAACTGCTGTTCTCTTGTTATTGTTAAAATAGCAACTTCTGCAGCTGCTGCCTTTGTTAAGTTGATATCAAAACTGCTACTGCTACTGGTGTTGTTTTAAAACTAATGCCGTTTT
>JADBJO010000585.1:147500-155000 GCA_016801955.1 Conus betulinus
ATAGAGCCTTCACTGGAGGAAGAGAAAGGAAACGTAACCCTCAGTGCAAATGAGACGATCGAAAAAAAAAAGAAAAAAGAGTAAGGAAAGAGAGCCTTCATTGCAAGACGAAAAAGGAAACGTAACCCACATTGCAAAGGACAGGATCGAAAAAATAATATGGAAATAAACCTTTCATTGCAATGAGAGAATGGAAACAGAGCCTCATCGCAAAGGAGACGATCGAAAGAAATCTTTACTGCCGTGAGAAAAAGAAATCTGAAAGAAAAAAAAAAAAAAAGAAGAGGGAGATGATGGGGGTCGGCGCAGCAGGGTGACAACGGTGTTGACGGCTGCAGCATGGTGTGGGAACACCCCCTCCACATGGGTCGCAGGCAGGTTGGATGCAAGAGAATGAAAACCCCAAGCTTTTCTAACCTGACCCGGAGTAGTAGTCTGATATCAGCCAGCACTGATCCCACTCACTCGACTTTCCCATTCCTTGTTGCCCCGAGTTTTGTGTGTGAGAACGAACGGTTCAAGCCGCTTGCTTGTCTCTAGGAAATGGGGTGTGTTGATTCTAATGGCCTGCCTGCTGTCCTGACTGCAGCTGTGAAAACCATCGGGGATTATGATTAATTTTGCCACGCTCAAAATGCTGTCGGTGTGGGACCGATGGCGGAGCGCCTCCCATCTACTGTGTGTGTGTGCTACGTGTCGGCCTGGCCGTAGCCAGGAAAACATTACTCACTTTGTTTTTTGTTTCCTGTCAGCCAGATTGCAGTTCTTTTTTTTGTAAACAGGAGTTATTGTTCTTTAGGTAACTAAATCTGTGACCATTGAAAAGTCGATCGGAAGTAAGGGTGGCGAGACAAGCATCTGAACAACGATGTTCAGAGACATTTTTTTTTTTTTTTTTCATTTTGTCGGTTGTTTGTTTGTTTGTTTGTTTTTGTTTTACTATTGTTCATCAAAGCCTTCCACTAAGCGACGACCTCGGAATGTTCGACGATGCCCCCGCACTTCCTGTACTAAGTATCCTGGTGCATGCTGGGTATTTTTGTGTGTCCTTCATCAACGAAACGTTGACACGGGTTACAAGACGAGATCTTTGACATGTATATCTGATCTTCTGCGTGCGTACACACAGGAAAGAGGGCTCAGCCGACCACGAGTAGATATGCGCTTATCAGATTAATCTAGGAAACGGGGAAACGTTTCCACGAAGTAAAAGGATGTTAGTTTCACCATTCCCGTCGAAGAAAATCCTTCACATTTTCACTTTTCAGTCGCTAATGGCCGGGCATCGAAGCGGCAACCCTTACATTGTGACTGAAGTGATCTAGTCACTTGAATGTCATAGCCAAAATAGAATGCATGAATCAAAAGACGAGATCCGTCAGTATCAACTCGAGACCGTCAACGCAGTTTGCGAACAGTGTATAGAACAACCGACTTTCAAGTGACGGCTAGAGAATCTTGTGACAATACATTATTGTTTATATATATATTGAATAAACTTATAGAA
Source organism: Conus betulinus (assembly GCA_016801955.1). NCBI lineage: Eukaryota > Metazoa > Mollusca > Gastropoda > Neogastropoda > Conidae > Conus > Conus betulinus. The sequence continues at coordinate 149,008 of JADBJO010000585.1, forward strand.
AAATTTGTGTGCGTGTATGCGTGTGTGTGTGTGTGTGTGTGTGTGTGTGTGTGTGTGTGTGTGTGTGTGTGTAGATAGATAGATTGATAGATGGATAGAGAGATAGATAAATAGATAGGTTCACTGATTGGTTAATTGATTGATTATATATCTCTCTCTTCTCCCTCTCCCTCCCCCACCTCTCTCTCTCTCTCTCTCTCTCTCTCTCTCCATTATGCTTATATGTGAACAGAGAAAGAGAGGTGAGCAAAAAATACGTGGGGGTGGGTGTGGAGAAAACACAGAAAGAGTTAGACAGAGAGAGAGAGAGACAGACAGACAGAGAGAGAGAGAGACAGACAGACAGACAGACAGACAGCGTCAACATCTCTACCATTACTACTGCACACACACACACTCACAAAACACACGCGCGCGCACACACACAACACAGACACACATACACACACACACGCCACACACACACACACACACACACACACACATACGCACACACACACACACACACACACACACACAATACCCCAACGTCTAATTGACTCTGGGGAGAAACGATGTTTAAACTGAAGAACAACAAACTCCACCCCCACTCAACAACTTTTGGACTCTGAACTTGATTCGTTACAACAGAACAGGCTTTGCGGCTAATTTCCCCCCCCTCCCCCCTACCCCTCCACCCTTCCGTCCCATACGCTTTGAAGGAAAGGGGGGGGGGGGAGGCGCTCACAAGACCTGATGTTAGAACACCCCCCTCTCCCCCGGACGAAGTTGTGCGCCCCTGGTAAAATGCAGTGGTGCACGCAACATGCTCGTTCAGCTTCTTGTCGTCTCAAACGGTCACCTTCGTTTTGACACTTCCACGCTACATGCCAACTGCGTGTGGCGGACTATATCGCAGCAAAACAGGGGCCCCAAATGCGTCCCCTATCCCACCACCCCTAACACCCATCCTCCCCCCTCACCGAAAACATGGAACTTTGCTCCCGTGGAGAAAGCAGCGTTGTGATTGGCTGTTGTGCCCCGCTAGGCGGAGCCAGCGGTTGGTTTACTGCACAGAGCGCAGCGCGTGGTGTGAATGTTTGTCAGTGGTTGCTTCAGCCATTCATATCAGTGTCGTCTGCTTGCGTACCCTCAGTTGTGTCGGAGCCTCAATAGACCGACTACTACCAGACATCTTCAGTCGCTTCCAGGAGAGTGACGTACGCCAGCTCGATTCTCCTGATCCTCTGGCTGAATTTGTGTGTGAAGGAGACGGGGGAAAAAAAAAACTCCAGTCAGCTTGGTTTTCCTTCGGTTTTGAGGACATCGTTTACCTCCGAGACAAAGTTCGCCGTTCTCTGAATGGCATCGATCCTGATTTTAACTGCGGTTCTTTGAAAGCGTGTAACATTTCTGACAGACTCACAGTTTGAATGATGTACACGGCGGCAACTGAATTCCATTCGGTTCCAGAACTGGAAGTTGCCAGATACTACTCTGTGAAGACTCTCAAGGTTGTAGTGTGTTGAGGACAGCTTGGAGGTAACTGCTTTTTTTTTTCATTTGGCACGTTGTGTGTGTGGTTGCCGCAGCTCCCAAGCCGAGACCGGTAGCGAACACAGACAGACTCGAGCCATGAGCGACAGAGAGAGTTCGCAGTCCCCCTTCTCTCCGACTGTCCTTCCCCGGGCACCACTCTCACCAACCTGGACGGACCCAGTCCACGACAGCCCCCACTCTCCTGCCTCCTGTCCACCGTCACCTCCTCACCCACTCTCCCCCTCAGCAGCCTCACCGGCCGGGGCGGCGGCGGGGACGCGGGGGACGGGGGAGATCAGGGAGAGGAGCCCAACAACCTGCAGATCCAGGAGGCCGTGTCGCACGTGCTGGATGGCTACGACTGGTCGCTGATCGCCACCCCCCGCAGCCAGAGCGGCGAGAAGCGCAAGACGCACATCAAGCGGCCCATGAACGCCTTCATGGTGTGGGCCCAGGCGGCCCGCCGCAAGCTGGCTGACCAGTACCCCCCAGCTGCACAACGCCGAGCTCAGCAAGACCCTGGGCAAGTTGTGGAGGTGAGTCTTGGTCTTGGTGGACTGACTGTGCATATGCCGGTGGCTTGTGGCGCCAGCTTTGTGGCCGTGTGGGTCAGTGACCCTCGCCAGCCTGTGTAGCCTACCTGTCCCAGGGAGAGGTTTTTTTTTCCCGTCCTCTCTCTGTCCTTCTGTCTCAGTCTGCCTCTGTCCCCCCCTCTCTCTCTCTCTCTCTCTCTCTGTCACGCACTTTGTCTCTGTCTCTTCTTCTCTTCGTCTCTCTCTCGCTGTCTTTCTCTCCCAGTGTCTCTGTCTGTCTGTCTGTCTCTGTCTGTCTGTCTGTCTGCCTGTCTCTGTCCTTCTCTTTCTTTATGTATGTATATGTAGGGGAGAGAGAGAGAGAGAGAAGGGGGGGGGGGGGGGGGGGGGGGGGGGGCAATACTACCATCTGCACTGACAATACTATGCAGCGCTAGACGGGTTTTGACCTAGTTACCAGCCATGATACTGGTTTCACAGTCACTCTCGATCCTTCAGGCAAACATTGAAATCCATGTTAAGGTTTTATCGGGTTACACTTCACTATGATGTGTGAAAGGGGAGCTTAACCAACGATCGGCAATGGACGTTTCGGTAGTGGCTGGGACGTACTGATGAACGACCGTCAAAACCATGCCCGTCACAGCTGTGAAATAAAGGCAGACAGATTGTCCAGTTGACGTGCCCCCTAAACATCAAAGGCAGCTTTTTTTTTTCTCACTCGTTTGTGACAGAGAACGATCGAGCGACTTTTTCTTGCATGAGGGGAAAAACGCTGAAGAAAATCAAGTTTTGCCTTTTTTTTTTTTAAACATCCGGCCCCTCCATATCGGGAGTCATAAAGAAAATACAAGAAGATTATGTAGATGTTGTAAAATGTAGACTTTATTAACAGAAAGAAGAAAATCAATGCGCACGAAAGAATGAAGGAAGAGAGAGAGAGAGAGAGAGAGAGAGAGAGAGAGAGAGAGAGAGGAACAATTGATACGCCTTAAGGAGTTACTGTTACAGCTATTACAGCTACTATCTTATATTACTATAGGCTGCTGCTGATGCTGTTACTGCTACTACTACTGCAGCTACTGGCGTATATAAACTATCAAACAGAATTACTGCTGCCAATACTGCTGCAGCTTCTGCTTCGTCTTTTCTTACGCCTCCATTTCCTGCCGCTATTACCACTGCTGAAACTTGTACTTCGTAACGCTTCATGCTGTAATAAATGACAACAAGAGTGAAGAGAACAGAACTGTTTCTGAAGATCGCCGTCAGTATAGAGAGTTCATACTGACGCATATGTTTTAACCGCTTACACACAGCGAGTAGGTTGTTGCTTAGAGAATTGGTGACAGTTGGAGGCAGGTTCGATGCATTTTGCCTGGAAAGCCTGTCCCATACACATCATAATCATACCCCTATCGTTCTCTCCGCGCTCCAGTGTTGCAAGTTCGAACCGCGCGAGTGACCGACAAAAAAAAAAAAAGAAAAAAAAAAAAATCTTCGCTTCCCCATTTTAACATATTGTCGTTCTGGCGGGCTCCGCGTAGAACTGTTGAATAGCCCCCCCCCCCAATATAGCCCCCCCCCCCCCCCCCCCCCCCCCCCCCCCCCCCCCCCCCCCCCCCCCCCCCCCTCCCCTTTGCCTCCCACCCCTCATCCTCCATCCGCCGACTTTTTTTGTTCCGTCATCCACCCATTTCCTTTCCCAAGACCATACCCACCCCCTCCCTTGGACCTCCCTGCCTACACCTCCCCTTACCACCCTCCCCACTAATTATGCAGAAGCGTTCTCCCTGTCTGCCGTTTGACTCGATCGAGGTGAGTGTGGGTGTTACTGATCGACCTGAATCTGTCAGTCTTCTGGTTTTGTTTGTTTGTTTGTTTTATCTTTACCTGCCGGGATGAAATAGAAACGTTGTCACATTGACCAAGTCGTTCTGCTGCTTTATAGTTGCCATACTAGTGTGGTGTGTTTTGTTGCTGGCAGTTCTGTGGTTTTTTTTGTCACAACCTATTGAATTGGACTACATTATGTTTCTCACCTAGAGTACGTAGAGAAGTGAAGATGCTTGCTGGTCGGCTGCTTCTTAAGCTGGGCCGGGTGATTGTTGCCACAGCGTGACGATTCGAACTTGATGATTATGGGAATTGGAACGTGGCTTTTGATCGTGATGATGCTGTCTTAACCGAGCTGGTCTTTTGTAATCAGATGCAGAGGAAAATGTAGCGCAGTTGTAGAAGACAAGTCTGGTTTGATTCCTTGAGGTTGAATAGTGCATTTATTGTTGTTGTTGTTGTTGTTATATTATTATTATTATTATTTCTACTACTACTACTACTACTACTACTACTGTTATCATTGTTATCATTCATTATCATTATTCCTGCTATTGTTACTATTATAAATCGGATGACCGTGTCTGTTGGCTTGTTCGCTTTTTTTTCTGTGGGCATGATTACATGTCAACTGCTGAACCTGTTTTTAACAAAGTTTGGTTGTGGAAAGATGGAATGTGGCCCAAGGACGAATCCGTTAAATTTTGGTGCGGATCCTTGGTGCGGATCTCTTACAAAGGGCGAAGATCCAGGATCCATTAACTTAATTAGGAAAGCGAAAAGAGTAGACAATCCAGGATACAACCGATTTTAACGGAATTTGGTGGAAAGATGGAATGTGACACTGGGATGAATCCTTTAGTTTTTGGTGCCGATCCAGATCAGAGGGCGGATCCCAGATCTGTTCGACTTTGATGAGGTCTACGGTCTCCTGAACAGACTTTAAGTTATGATGTTGATGATGATGATGATGACGATGATTAATGCTGCCATTGTATTCCTTTTCTTTACACACATGCATTTGTCATGTAATGAGTGTACATAAGGGTAAAAGATTTTCATGCTTTAGATATTCGTTGCATTGTTTCGATTTCCTTCTCAGAATAACGAACTGTTTGTCAATTGAACACTCAATTCTGTTAACAATCTAAATTACTGGAGACTTAGAAGAGCCATATCTACGAGTCATTGCACGGAATGACAGACAGACAAGTAAAAAGCGTATTAAAAATAATCTTTTTTTTAACATAATTATAACGGAAATGGAAAAGCCTTTTGAAATGTCGTGTAGATGGAAAATTGTTTTCAATAACGCAAACACACAAACACACATCCTTCCCCCTCCGTTCCCTTCCTCCTCCTCTCCTCCCCCCTCTGTCTGTCAACCTCCTCTCCTTCCCTCCCATTCTCCCTCCCCCTTGTTTTTTTTTTTTCTCACTCTCTCTCTATCTATCCCTCCCTCTCTTTCTGTCTGCTTGTCTCAGTTTGTCTCGGTCTGGTTGTCTGTCTGTCTGTCTGTCTGTCTGTCTGTCTGTCTGTCTGTGTCTCTCTCTCTCTCCCTCCCTCCCTGTGTCTCTCTCTCTCTCTCCCTCCCTCCCTCCCTCCCTCCCTCTCGCTCAGACTTCCTAGCATCTATCTTCGTCGCATCATCGTAGTTGCTGGCATTTAAATAACTCAGAAAGTCATCAGTGCCGTATTGGAAGAACCTTTGACCTACTGCTGGAACAACAGACTCAGCATGACGCTATTGTCCGACACGCGCGGCACTCGGTGCGGAAGCAACTCTGCCTTTAAAAAAAAATCAGCTCTGTGGTATAGTTTACTACTACTATTAGTCACGATTCGTTCTTCTTCTTGAGTTTTACTGTTTTTCTTTTTGCTTTTTTTGTTGTTGTTGCTGTCGCTTGTGGTGTTTCTTCTTCGCTGGTTTTCTTTCACTTTTTAAAAAAAAAATCATGATCAATATCAGTTTGTTCGTCTTTTTTGTTGTCCTAGTCGTCGTCGTCGTCGTCGTCATCGTCATCATCATCATCATCATCATCATCATCATCATCGTCACAGTCTTCTTCTTTCTTCTTCTTCTTCTCCTTCTTCTTCTTTCTTCTT
>JADBJO010000585.1:160000-195000 GCA_016801955.1 Conus betulinus
AGAGAGAGAGAGAGAGAGAGAGAGAGAAAGAGAGAGAGAGAGAGCAGAGAATGCTTGAAAATGCTTGAAAATACTCAGTGAGATATTTCTAGTTGAAATACTGGATTGATTGTCGTCGTCGTAGTAGTCGTAGTAGTAGTAGTAGTAGTAGAAGTAGTAGTAATGGCAGCAGCTGTAGCTGCTGTAGGAACATCAGCAGCGGAACACAGATTGTGATAGCAACAAGGGTAGTTTCTAGACTTTTTGTCAGTCATTCTCAAACTCAGTTTTTACTAGATTCCGGCTTCGTTACTATGCTTCATGACTCGCATATCAGAAAGAAAAAACAAAATTGAAAAGAAAAAAAAAAAACCACTATATATGTACATCATTCAGAAGTTTAGCGTCAAATAAAAACTGAAATGAAGCGTGTTGTGTGTATCCTATTCCAATCTGCCGGTTCCCGTGCGCATCGGGATCTGAGAGACTTTTATTGTGTGAAGGAGGTAGTGTGGAATGGAAGAGCATGGGTGCATGGCTCGACCGAGGTGTGCGAGTTTGTTGTCTCGGTGACAAGACGAAGGTCGACAAGACGACATTGCCAGTGAACTGGAGAGGGTTAGGCGCTAAGTGAGTGAGTGGGCTGCCCTTAGGTTAAAACGTGGCGAGGATGTTGCGTTTGCGCATAAGATTAACCTGTATTTTTTTTTTTTTTAACTTTGATCATTCTATATTTTACCTTGTGTCATTTATTGCTGGCGTGTCCTGTTTTGTCAGTTTTGATTTAATGGTTATCTCTCGTTGAATCGCTCCAATGTTTTTTTTTTTTCTATTTTGGTGTGTGTTCCTGTCTTTTTGGTGTGTGTGCCTGTCTTGTGTGTGTGTGTGTGTGTGTGTGTGTGTGTGTGTGTGTGTGTGTGTGTGTGTGTTCTCTTTTCATCAGTCTGTGGCATCTTCGGTTTTGGGATATTAATCCTTATCTAATGCGTTTAAAAAATGCTATAGTATTCGTCAATCCTCTCCCCACCCCCCCCCCCCCCCGGCCCCTCTCAGTTTTCTGCCTAGAACGAACTGTTATGAACGGTAACAGAAGCAGTGGCCTGGTGTGACAGAATGTTGCTCACTAAAATTATTCTGTCAATAGGCAGTGTTTCGAGTCGGTGTGAGACAGGCTATTGGGAAATGCAGGCAGGTCGTTTCTATTTGTTCGTTTCTTTTGTGCTTTCCCCTTCCTGTCTCATTCTTATCATCGGTATCTTCGTCAGTTGCATAAACGTTTGTTTATTTACTATAATTTTTCCTGTACATGCCCTTCTCTGTAATACGTTGTGTGTGTGTGTGTGTGTGTGTGTGTGTGTGTGTGTGTGTGTGTGTTTTCTTCCCGTAAATCATTAATGGCGTTTAAGAAGTTTTCGAAATAAAGTCTGTTTTACGGAGAGACAATTTATAAGTAAATGGATTGCGATAGCATCATCTCCCTGCTGGTCATTTATAATACTAGTCATATAAGTTGCGATGTGTAACATCACAGTGGTATTTTGCCGCGAGCTTCGGTTTCAGTTTCTTTCAGGGAGGTGTCACTGCGTGTGGACTGGTCCATATGCGCTACGCCACATCCGCTAAGTTTCAAAACCATACTGCGCATAATTTAAAGCTGGTGGATAAACGAATTAATGACTAAGATGATATCAGTATGTTGAAAAGAGGGTCAACACTTTGCCGTAAGCCACCGATAATCGGAGTCACATAACGAAAAAGCTGTGTTGTTTTGAAATGCTTGCATTTTAGTAGTGTGTGTGTGTGTGTGTGTGTGTGTGTGTGTGTGTGTGTGTGTGTGTGCTAAGGGGAAGAGATGGGTTGAAACCATTCGACTTTCACACGGTTACAGATAGTTTTTTTCGTGTCTGTAATTATCTTTCTGTTTTTAATTTAGAAGGACATAAATATGTCCAGCGTTATCACCTCGCAAGTGGAAAGACAAAAGAAGCGGTTTCATACTTCCGGCAAGTCGCGGTGCATGCTGGTAATCGGCGCATCATTGGCCGTCATACGTCACGGCTGTGTGCGGAGTCCTCGCCATCAGTTTTACTCACACACGTCAGCTCTTGTTTGTTTGTCCCCCTTTGCTTGTTTGTTTGCTGCCCGTTTTTGTTGCTCCCCCTTATCTAGGCTCAACCCATGCATGGTCGGCCTTGTCAGGTGCGAGCTGTCAGCCTTGTTTGCTTGTCGTCGCTGGTACACCCATGCTCCTTCCCTCTCCTCCTTCACACACACACACACACACACTTTGGGTCGCAGTCGTACACGCAAATTTCGCTCGGACACATACGCGCAGTGTCACACACCGGTCCTCCTCTTCTTTCTTTACTATGTGAAGAGTAATCGGAGCGCCGCACCCACTTTATACCAGGTCGTCCACCTCTGCAGCTGTGTGCCAAGACCTGCAAATGTTTTCCATACATCTACTCTGCAATGTTGGAGAGCCATCGGGTTTTTTTCTTCTGTCTTCCCCTTCGTCTTCTTTCCTGAACTGCTTCCCGGAGGATTCATATTCTAACGAGGCCAGTGAAGCATGTTGCATGAGCATACCGAAGTTTTTTTTTTTCTTTTAAACTGATCTCCATGTGGCTGGACGTGTTGCAGGATGGATTGCCAGACTTCTTCATCGATGGATATGATCAGTGTCTCTGATGTTTATTACCTGGCGGCAAAACCTGATTCCCACGGCTTGCAGTCTTCTTTCCAGATCGCGTGTGAGGTCCATGTCTTGCATGCACACAGGAGGGAATATACCAGCGCACGTTGGAGCATGTCTTTGTGTTTCATGGAGATGTCATTGTCCTTCCATACTGGTTTTCGGTCTGGTCAGTACTGAGATCTTTGCTGCCGTTGTGAGCAGTTCTGGACTGAAGCCTTCATTGCTAGTGGTGGATGCGGGGTAGGTGAACTGTTCTTAGCTCTTACCTATTGACCGTTATATTAGTATAGATAGTGATGTTGTGATCAACGATCAGCTTGTTCTTCCCGAAGCCTGATTCCCATGCCACACCTAGAAGATGGAATATAAAATCTCTCTCTCTCTCTCTCTCTCTCTCTCTGTGTGTGTGTGTCTCTCTCTGTGTGTGTCCTGTATGTGTCTCTCTTGTGTTTGTGTTTGTGTGTGTGCACGCGCGCACTTGAGGAAAGGGAGCTCTGTTGGGAGGAGAACAGTAGTGCATACAAATGTATATGTGTGCACGGCGGAACATGACCCATTTCATCCCTATACAAAGCTGTTGAACCTTCCACCCTATGACTAGTGTGCTGATGTGCGTACCAGAATAGAATACAGTACGAATCACACCTGATGACTGCACGCATCAGGATACCAATATCCGCAACCATCATTACCTCCTTACTCCCACCCCCTCCCCATCCACGTCCCCACGCCCACTCACACACCCATATCCTCTAGGTCACCCCCTCTGTCATTGGCAGAGACATGCGCACATCTGCCTCGCTCAGTCAGTGCCGGAAACATCCCACGGAGAACGGACGTCGACACACGGTGCAAAGCACTTCGGGCAGGTCACAGCGATGTCCTCGTACTGCCGTGACGGTGTTCACGAGATGCAGTAGTTAGCTGGACGTGAGGAGCCTTTTCATGCGAGGAATACGCCGAGCGAGCTGTAGCTTCCGTCGTCTGTGTGCAGAAATCGGTGAATATCGTGTTCGGGTTGGTGGCGGTTCGAATTTACACGGGACAAACTAGGTCTTTTTGTCAGTGGGTCGGGAGTTGGACCGGACCAAGTAGAGCCTGACTGCGCTGTGTGTGAGCTAACAGTTCACTTACAGCACCACTGTCCCGGTTAGGAACGGTTGTCGTGTCCTTATTGGTATCGGGATCAGCATAGATGGGACCAGCTCCGGTGGACTTGTGTGTCGATAGTGAAAGTCATTTTACCCCTGTTTTGGTTTTTTTTCTTTACGCTGCTAGCCTGTGTTACATCTGATTGCAAGTTTGTTTATATATGCATATAGATAGATGGATAGATAGATACAGATAGATATAGAAAGAAATGTGTGTGTGTGCGCGCTAGTGTGTGTGTGTGTGTGTGTGTGTGTGTGTGGTGTGTGTGTGTGTGTAGCTATGCAGGGATTACCAAAACGATTGAACATGCCACGACAGTATCGAGCTTGTCAAGGTCCGCTGGAAGAAAACGCTTCCAAAGAACATTCAGACATTCCCTCCCATGCACCTTCCTCCCCTTCTTCTTTACTTGTTACAGTCCCCACCCTCAACCTCCAGACCGCCTGCCACCCCTCCCCCTTTTCTTTCCGCCCTCAAGAGGAGAGGGAGAGAGAGAGACGGAGGAGGCTAGGACTCTTCGGGAGCACACTGTCACATTTGTTTCTCCCTTTTCTTTTCCAAGTATTGCTGTACTATTCAGTTACAACTGTGTGGAGTGACTGTTTTTCTTTCTTTCTTTCTTTCCTTCTTTTCTTCCTTTTCGTTTTTCTTTCTTTCATTTGTTCTTTCTTTACTCATTCGTTTGCTTCAACTAATCATCCACCGCTTCAGATCGGGCTTTCTTTCATTCATTCTTCCTGTGCTCATTTGTTTGCTTCTATTCATTCCCTTGCTTTCAGATCGTGCTCCGAGTGTGTTTGCCAATCATACAGGACTGTGATCACTCTTTGATCCCTGGCCTGGGCCTTTCGACACTGTACAGTTGAACGAGGACAGCTCTTGACCTTTTTTCGAGGTACCACAGTGTCATGACCCCCCCCCCCCCCCCCCCCCCCCTCCTCCTCCTCAACCTCCCCGTCCGCTTCCAGCGAGCTGCTCTGTCTTCTTCGCTGGCTTAGGCCAAGTCTGCTCAGTCTCCAACCACGCGCCATCTCTGTCATCCCCACCGATGGCTCCAGCTTGTCTCGACTCACCGGAAGGGACAACTTGACGGCCATTATCTGACGCAGGAGGCGTCTGACAATGGCCAGTTCCGCGTGGCCTAAGTGGCGTGTTGTCACCGAAGTGGTGTGTCTTCTGTTGACGATCGTTCTGAGGTCCACATGAAAAGGACCGGTCCGGGAGGGTGAAGAATCGCTATAAGAGCCGCCCCCGAAAGCGAGGGGATGTACGCGTACTTCACATCAAAGATTGGCGGTGATCGGAGGTCCGGAAGATGCTGGGGTCACTCAGGTCCAGAATTTCACAGTCCTCATCTCTCTCTCTCTCTCTCTCTCTCTCTCTCTCTCTCTCTCTCTCTCTCTCTCTGTCTGTGTGGACAGATCGTAAGACCAGACCATAGCCTTAAATCTTCAACCTTGCGTATTAAGGATCAATCAGTAATCTAATCTCTCTCTCTCTCTCTCTCTCTCCTCTCTCCTCTCTCTCTCTCTCTCTCTCTCTCTCTCTTTTGGCAGACTGTAAGACTAGGTTTGGCCTTAAATTTTCATCTTTGCATATTAAAGATCAGTCAGTCTGTGTCTGTCTGTCTGTCCTCTCTCTGTCTGTCTCTCTCTCTTCTCTCTCTCTCTCCTTCTCTCTCTCTCTCTCTCTCTCTCTCTCTCTCTCTGTGTTACGAACTACTTAAATCAGTTTGTGCTCCCCCCCCCCCCCCTCCCCGATAGTCTGATTTCCGTTTTTTTTTAGGATGCCAAGGCCATATAAATATTAGGTCTAAACGGTTGACCTAAGTTATGACCCGGAGCCACAGTCTGTCTGCTGGCGTGGTCAACAGTCTGATAGTGTGTACTTGATTTCTCGCAGTTTCTGCTCTTGGAGCTCGTGTCTTTGTACGACGAATCAAATTTACTTTATAGCTCCGAACTTAAACTCTCTCTCTCCTCTCTCTCTCTCTCTCTCTCTCTCTCTCTCTCTCTCTCTCTCTCTCTCTCTCTCACACGCGTGTTTGCGCGTGTGTGTGTGTAAATATAGTAGTGTCCAGTTTGATGTGAAGAGTCCCTACAGACCTCCACTGATTGAGCGAGCAAGAACAGCGTCAGAGGATAGGGACAGGGGCGGTGTGAAACATATGAACTTGCAATGGACCACCCACTACGAAGCCTTCACCGCGCCTGCGAAGGGGATGGGGACTGAGCCCGAGGCTTCCATACCGCGCAGTACATCGCTGCTACCTAAGGCCTGTACCACCAAAGTATTTTGCGAAACAACAGTCCGCGCCGAAATGAACGTGCAACGTCGTTTCCCGTCCTTTTGGATCGACTGTTGCGCCCAGTTTTTTTTTTTTTTTTTTTTTTTTTTTTTTTTTTTCGCGATGTTCATCACCCCCAGTTAGCTCCCTTTTGTTCCCCGCCCCCCCCCCCCCCCCCCCCCCCCTCCACTAACCACTGTCATCCTTGCGAACATTATCTAACATTCAGCTGAAGGCAGACACGACAGCTGTTGTCCTTTCTTTCTTTTTCTTCTTTTTTTTTTCTCTTTTTTTTTTTTTTTTTTTTTCTTTAATCATTATTGGTCAATGGAAGGAGGTGCAGTTTCGCAGTTTGCCATCAGAGACCCTCCCCCCCCCCCCCCCCCCCCCCCCCCCCCCCCCGCGCGCCTCCACTCCCACCCCGACCACCAAGCTAGTTGAGGGAAGCTTTAAGGCCTGGCCTCTGAAGTCCCCACACGCCGACGTGATGATGACGTGTCACTGTCACGGATAACAAGGCACAGGAGAGATGGGGACGCTGGACGCGCATTGTCGTGTGGGCGAGTGACCTGACAAGGGCTGTAACTCGATCCACTGCCGCTGGACTGTTCTCACGGGGTTGTCGTTTCCTGCTGATGCTCTCTCTCTCTCTCTCTGTCTCTGTCTCTCTCTCTCTCTCTCTCTCTCCTCTCTCTCTCTCTCTCTCTCTCTCTCTCTCTCTCTGCTCTCTCATCTCCTCCCCTCTTCCCGCCCCCATGCTGTCTGTTCCTTTCGCCCGGACTGGGGTCAAGAGAATTAATATTTTAAATTCCCGCAAATCTCCCTGTCCCTGCCATTCAAAGGATATTGCTATTTTTTTGGTGCTTGAGGAGAAACAGTGACAGGTGAACATAACTAAAAAAAGATATGGTTTGAACAACTCTTATTCAATTAACAAATAAACAGAATATAATCACATTTATCAGGGGCAAAAGAGCAACAACAAGCCCTTGGTTTATACTGTGCTCAAATATAACGTTGGCAATGTACTAGCGATTACAATACATTTAGGGTATACTACACGTTCACCACAGAGTTAGGACCTTTTTTTTTTTAATGAACATCAAACGGACAACAGAAGAAGAAAAATGAAATGAAATAAAATGTAAATGGGAGCAAGGGAGGGGAAGCAACAATCACATCATCAAGAAGAAGATGCATGAGAATTGGCAAACAAGAGGATTAATGTCAGTGAAAAATATAAAGTAATTCAGAGTAGAAAACGTTTTCATAAATAATATGTTGAAATGACATCCAGGTAGTTCAGTTTAGGTTTTTTTTTTGTTTTGTTTGTTTTTTTTTTTTTTTTTTTGTCTTTTTCCTTCTTTCCTTGCGACTTACGTATCTTTTTTAATGGTGGCGGAAGTCGAGAATGCAGTTTGTTTTCAGACAAAGAAACTTATTTTTTTCTATTAAATTGTATTTCATCTCGTTGTTGTTTTAATGTTTGCTTGCATGATGATTTATCCTGTCATACAAATGATTGTCATCCATATATCATGTTGCCCCTATCTGTTAAAATCCTAAGCAAAGAATTATTTACTGTCTAGTTATGACTGCGTTTTGTCATGCCTCACAACATACATTTCAGTAAAACCTGGAAGAAGAGATGCATGGGACCATTTTTTAAAAACCATTTTCACCCTTAATGATGTCTTAACCATTCAAAGCTAAAATATAGCTGTTTCTCGTTGCTTTCATTCATGATTAGGTTCCCACCTCGAAATCAAAGACAGGACCACTTCGTGGTGCTTTCTTTGTGGTACGCGGTGGGCGTTGCTATTTAGACTACATGAATAATAACGTATGTTAGCCAAATCACTTTTAAAACAAAATTTGTTTACCCAAGTTGCCCTTTTTGTGCTTTATTGGTTAATTTCATTTATCTGTTTGTTGGTTGATAGTTACTCTTTATTCGCATTCTGTGGCTGCCCACATTTTTTTGCCCGACTTCCTTTCATTATTTTTGTGTTCTTTCTTTCTTTCTTTCTTTCGACTTCGTTATTTTGCCTTTTGTCCTTTCCTGTCTTTTAAAGCAGAAGCAGTTGAGAGAGAACGGCGTGTAAGCTGTTCAGAAACTCACGTGGGGAATGAATAGTAAGTAGAATGGGAGCTAGGCGGAGAGGCGTGAAGAGAGAGAGAGAGAGAGAGAGAGAGAGAGAGAGAGAGAGAGAGAGAGAGATCTGCTGCAGTACACACCCGTGTCCGCGGCAAAGAAGAGAGAGAGAGAGAGGGAGAGACGGTGACTTTCACACTTCACCAGTCCATTCTGGGCCTACATGACAGCTTCGGCTATTCAGCCCCGCGCCTTCCAACAAAATTTAATGCAGATTGAAAATCGAGGCCCATAATAGCGCCGTACCCGTTCGCCACCCCCGTTTGCAAGGTGGTCACGACCTTTGTTGAAACACCGTAACGGCAAACCCGTTTGTTAGTTAGCTGGATCGTCGGCATTTCCCCCCTCCCCCCCCCCCCCCTCCTCCTCCCGGCCTTCCTCCTACCCCAGACCACACAGGCGAGCGAGGGCTTATTCGATTACAGTCTCCACAATGGACTCCCAGGAGGAGAACATAATTATTTTTTTTCGCACGGTTTTCCTCTAATTATTACAGGCGAGCGCCAGTGCAGTCCGGTGAAGTGTGAATGTATTGACACTCTCCCGACTTGCCGGTTACACTGTCAGTTTATTGTACTGTGGCCGAGCCGACTGCTTGGGCCGGCTGGTCGGGGCTGTCACCACGCTGAATATAGAAAGTCCTGACTTGGAGAGAAACAGAAACACGCACACACACACACACACACACACACACACACACACACACACACACACACACACACACACACTGCAAATTGACAGCCACAAAAATCCGGCACTATATATGGCAACTGTAAACATGGATCAAATCATCAACTGCGAAGACAAACGCCTGTAATGTAGTCTGCATTGCTCTCTCTCTCATGAGAGAGAGAGAGAGAGAGAGAGAGAGAGAGAGAGAGAGAGAGAGAGGGAGGAGGGAGGGAGGGAGGGAGAGAACACAATAAAGCTGTCCTTTAATCGTCTCCAAACTCTGCGTGGCCAGTGTCGACGTACGACCCTTCAGGATCCTGCATGACGGGCGATTCAGCTGTAGACGTCCTCGCTTTGTGCACTGAGAGACAGAAATCAATCGGTTCAGTCTGTGTCACTTTTTGGCCATGTTTCCTTCCAAGTTTCTGTCATACTGTAGCTCGTCAAATTTCCTACCATCATCGCGAACATTCTCCAACGTATTCTGAGAATGTTTGTATGTGTGGGCGAAATACGTTTCGTTGTTTTGAATGACTGCTTCTTGCACCTGTACTCTTCTTACGCGGTTTTGTCGCAAACTATCGGCGATTACATTACCTTAGCAACAACTGGACGTTCTGTTACAGGGTAAATAGACAAGTAAAGCTTTAGTCCTTGTTTGTAGTCATCACAGTTTGCGTGTTGAGTTACGCGATTTTTCTCCCTCCCATCTTCTTGCCAGGGTGTTCACTCTTGATCAAAAAGCAAAGTTTAAACTACCATTTTTGCCTTTTTGACACGAGGTGTAATCGGTTTAATCCGTTTATATAGCAACAATCTTATTGAAACAGGAGCATAAAAAGCGTTTGAGTGCAAAATCCGATCTGCTTTTCAATCAAAATATTGTTTTTAATCAATTAGTCATCAGAACAAAGCCGACTTGCTGTTTTGTTTCTACAGGTCAAATAGTACAGTATTATAAGGGTGAAGAAATTCATTTAGGCGCACGGGATACATTCGCATGGCGTTCTTCTTGTTTTTGTTTCTCTTTGCACACATGAAAAGTAAAATATTCATTTGTTCACAAGGCGTATGCCCATGCTACCGTTCCTAGTATCCCCACTATTTCTAGTGCTGTGTGTGTGCGTGCGTGCGTGCGCGCATGTGTGTGTGTGTGTGTGTGTGTGTGTGTGTGTGTGTGTGTGCGTGTGTGCGTGTGTGTGTGTGTGTGTGTGTGTGTGTGTGTGTGTGTGTGTGTGTGTGTGTGTTTTGAGTAATTGGTTTTCAATTCTGTGTAGTCTTTGAGATATACAATCAATGGGAGATTTCCAGGTTACCAAGGAGCTTTCTTTCGAAGGGGCATCCGAACACTTATTTTCTTTCCTGGTCGTTGTCGGTATCATCCCGTCCAAATCTGCCGTGAGAGGCCCCGTTTCACGTGCTCACAGAAGCATTGAGTCATAGTAAATGCTCTCATACCAGTTCGGTCTGCACTGTCCTGTCTTCCTTTTTTGTTGTTTAGGCTGTTCTTTGCTAAGGTATCCGCTCTGATTTTTGTTCATTGAACTTTGGAGTTCGAGGGTCACACACACACACACACACACACACACACACACACACACACACACACACACACACACACTGGCTCACGAGAGAGAGAGAGAGAGAGAGAGAGAGAGAGAGAGAGAGAGAGAGACAGAGAGAGACGGAGAGAGAGGCGTTGGAGATTACGGACAGGAATGTATACAGTATATTTTATTACAACGGAGGCTGTTTGGGGTGGGGGAAACAGGCAGACAGACAGACAGGGGCTGTTTGGGGTAGGGTGAAGACAGACAGACAGGAAGAGAGATGTGTGTAAAGTACATTTTATTACAACAGTTTTTCGGTTACCTCCCCTTTTCTTCCGCCTTCCCGACGCGTCCCAGTGAAAGTGTTTCAAATGCAAATGTAAACACACGTTGTAATCCCGTAACACAAAAGTCTGCCGCCCAGAAAAAAGAAATTAAAGAGGATGGGAAGCCACCGCGCGACGACCGCCCCCTCCCCCTCGCCCCTCCCACCCGAAGCCCATCAGGGTGCCATACCGATATTCCAGGAGACTTCAGCTCCGGGAGCGAACATCTCGGGGAGTTTCTCTCTTCATTAGCCCGTACCTCGGCGTCGCGGCTTTTGTTGCCGCCCAGAACACGCCGTGTCTCTCGGGGTGGCGGCCTTTTGTGAGTCGATTGAAAACGATGGCGAGGTTCGCTGCGGGTCGAGTCAAAAGACGGGCGGGAGCGCCATTGTGAGCTGTGGAGGCCCCTGAGTGCGTTATGGTGCAGATTGGGGGAGGGGGAGAAGACGGTGAGGAAGGGGAGGGGGGGGGGGGGGGGGGGGGGGGGGGGGGCGGAGGGGAGAAGGGAAGGAGAGGGGAGGGGCCAAGGTTGGAGGTAGGTGGAGATGAGCGTTCGTAGCGGGATAGAGGTCAATAACACGGAATGGTTTCGTCGTTGGCTTTGCTGTCGTTGTCGTCATCGTCACGCGGCTAGGGAATAGGAGGGGGGAAAGTAACGTGAGAAGTTTAAAAAGGAAAAAAAAAAAAGATCGTTTGAAGCCTTGGTAAACGTTCCGCTAGTCTAGTAAGTAGGCCTAACTATGTGAGATCTTAGTAACAGATTGGCTATTATGTTATGAACTTGTTGCATTCGTTTTGTTAACAGTTTTATTGTGATTATAATTGCTTTCTTTTCTGAACAGACTTGTTTTCCCTCTTGTCATGTCGACGCTGAAAGGGCCTTGTGTGCTCGACGGGGCAGGAAGGAAACTGAAGCAGAACTCGCAGATTGAAAGTTTGTGTATGGACCGCTGTGCTGTCTAGGAAACTTGTCTTGTGCACAGTATACTTGAGATAGTGGCGCCTTCGGTCGAGAGCGACTGTGTGTTCACTGCTGGCTTATCGGCAGCCAGTTTACAGAGATCAACACAACGTGGCACCACTTGCCACTGCTGTTTGTATCAAGGATGAATCGGTCGTTCGCAGGTTACCCGCATTGAATGATGCTCCTTTGGGTGTACATTCTATCAGGTCTGCTTACTCTGTGATCATCCCGCTAGTCCTTAGTGATCAACAGAACCTGGCACAGTACCCATTTCCTTCGTATAATGCATTGTTTGCTGTTAGTTCGCAGACAGATCGGCTCTGGGACCTTAATTTGAATAGATGCTCCCACGATTAACGCTAGAATCGAGGGAACGGGCAAAGCGTTAGGGAACACCGACCTTAGAGAGCATAACAGCTGAGAAAATTTGAAGAACTTTTCAAAACCAGTTGAAGGAGATGCCCTGGAGATACGACGTTAACTTTCGCTGTTGGTCGTGGGTATTAATGGACTCCTATTCATGATTTTCATTAGATATTTAAGTCGGTTTTTAAGCTATCCCCGCAAATTTTATGACTTTGTCAATAAAGCAAGGCCCTGCATTTGTACCAAAATTTCCTTGAGAAAAAGTGTAGGTCTCTGGAGAATCATGACCAACGGCAAGCCTTTATTCCTTCACTTAGGGCATGGGTCACTGGAGACCCACGACATATGGCGAGGGTTTATTCCATACTTAAGGCATGGGTCACTGAGACCCACGACATATGGCGAGGGTTTATTCCTTTCTTAGGCATGGATCACTGGAGACCCACGACATATGGCGAGGGTCTATTCCTTACTTTAGGCATGGGTCACTGGAGACCCACGACATATGGCGAGGGTTTATTCCTTTCTTAAGGCATGGGTCACTAGAGACCCACGACACCTGGTGAGAGTTTACTCCTTCACTTGAGGCATGGGTCACTGGAGACCCACGACATTTGGTGAGGGTTTATTCCTTCACTTAAGGCATGGGTCACTGGAGACCCACGACATATGGCGCTCGAACTTTCAGGCGACGCATATACAGCAAAGGCCGAGACGAGAGCAGGACGGAGAAAACAATGGCGTGATTCTCGATTCCACCAGTGTGTTGTGTGTGACTGAACCACACCAAGGAGATTTGCCCGTGGAAAGTAAACCTGTCCATTTGCTGTGAGGTACGAGTGCTGTGCGAGCGTAAAGTGACGTTTTCCTGTTGTTGTTCTCCTCGCAATCGTCTCGGCCCACCTCCCCTCGTCAGTCTTCCTCATCGCCCTATCTAGGCTGTCCCCTGTTTCCTCTGCCTCTTAACGGTGACGTATCTCTTCATCTGCTCCTGCTGGCGCGGCCGACCGACCCGGCTCTCGGCGGTTCCGTCACTGGGCCGGCGTTTTCCCAGCAAGACACAGTCATGAGGACTTCGAAGAAAAAGGCGGCGAGAAAGCGGATTTGTGGGCGGCTAAACTTGCACGTACTGGATGGGGGGGGGGGGGGGGGGGGGGGGGGGGGGGGGGGGGGGTGCTGCGAGGGTGTCCATAGTCTTTGTCGCACAGTGGTAGTAGTCATCCATGCATATGCATACATGCTAGCCGTGTTGCAACTTCATGGCTACCCCAGAGAATGTTGTAATTAAAGATAGCAGACGCGCGCGCGCGCACACACACACGCACGCACGCACGCACGCACGCACGCACACACACACACACACACACACACACACACACACACACACACACACATGCACACGCACGCGCGTGCGCTCGCACACACACAAACACACACACACACACACACACACACACACACACACACACACACACACACACACACACACACACACACAAACAAACAAAACAAATAAACAAACAAACAAACACTCACGTGCTTGTGCACAAGCACGTACCAAGTGTTTTACAAGGAGATAGTTGTCTCATTTTAAGTGGAAAAAAAAAAAAAAAAAAAAACACAGTTTTGTTGTTGCAGGTTCAGTCATGTGATTATTTCACGCACTGACAGCTATATTTTGAAAAACAAATCAGTTGGTATTTACTCTTGGGCTTCTGTAATTTCGCTTCCTATCGATAGTGAGCCAGTGCTGTTCGTTTCGAACGAATCTTGAGGCAGCTGGACCCCAAAAGAAAGAATGGCGAAAGGAACAACCATGTAAGATGGTACTGCATTCTCTTCATTGGCTTTTGTTATACGTAAGTTACGAGGATTAACACTTTCATTAACATAGTAATATGTCTCAGGTAACGGTCGTCAGTCTGCCGTTCCCACATCCGTCAGCATGCCTATGTGTGACGGTAGGTCCTTTGCTTGATGAACTCAGTGTGAGACCTATCGACGCGGGACTGGTCCCAAGTGTTCTCCCCTGCTGTTGACTGGGTCTGAAATAAAACACACACATCAAGCCGTTCTATAAACAAACTTCCCTGCTGATCTGACAGCTGCAAAAAAAAAAACTACTCTCGGATAAAAAAACCTCACCGTTATGGACCTATTTCGGTTTCTGATACCAGCTGATAGATGGAAAAAAGGACCCCACCCCCCCGTCCCTCATTCCGCCCCATCTCCGCAGGGGGACTGGGATACCAATTGCGAGTTATCTCCCTTTGCAAACACCTCTCATCCCAGCGTTCCCATCAGAAACCTCGCCAAGAGCCAAGATGGCGACGTGGCGACTCCACGTCTCTCTCGCATTGCAAACGGTTGTCATTCGGTAACATAAGTTTTATTTCTTTATTTTTTTTATATCCCCCCCCCCCCCCCTTTTCCCTCCTCCACCCCTCTTTTCTCTCTCTCTCTCTCTCTCTCTCTCTCTCTCTCTCTCTCTCTCTTCTTTTTGACGTTGGACGCTGAAGCTGCACGTATCGGGTACCCGTATCACCCGGTCCTGTTTCTCCGACGAGGGTTTAATTGGCCTCCCCGCGGGCGGCAGCCATCGGCTGGCGGCATCAGTCTGCGACACGGCACCGCAGGTAGCCCCGGTATCGCCCCCCGGCACAACTCTTTGCCAGCCCCGTTCCCTCAGGACTTTTTGTTTCCGCAGTCTCTCTCTCTCTCTCTCTCTCTCTCTCTGTCTCTGTCAGTCTGTCTGTCTGTCTCTCCCTCCCCCTCCCTCCCCCTCCCTCCCTCTCTCCTTCTCCAGCCCCCAATTCCATCCTCCAAGTTTTATTTTGCTCTCTCTCCCCATTCTCCACATTATCCTCTTATTCCTTCTCTGGTGTACTGAGTGTGTGTGTGTGTGTGTGTGTGTGTGTGTGTGTGTGTGTGTGCGAGCGAGTATGTGTGTGTGTATGAGAGAGAGAGAGAGAGAGAGAGAGGGCCCTTGTATTTACATAAGTGTATGCGTGGATGCGTGCGTGCTTGCATATGTGAGAGAGAGAGAGAAGAGAGAGAGAGAGAGAGAGAGAGAGAGAGAGAGAGAGAGAGAAGAGAAGAGAAGAAGAAGAAGAAGAAGAACGAGTACGAGAAAGAAGATCAAGAGGAAGAAGATTAGCATAAGTCACGAAGACTTGTTTGATTCGAAGGAATGCTGTAACAGTAAGACAAAGGAACAAAGGAAAAATGTTTATGTGTTGATTTGTTCTTCTTTTTAAAAAAAATTACATTTCTTTCTCTATCGGGAGTCATTTGGATTTCACTGTAAATTTGTACCAGATGTTCTTGGAATTTTACACGATCAATTCACAGAATTGAATTGATATAATACCTCACAAAACAAAAAAAAGAAAAAGGGGGGGGGGGGGGGGGGGAGCCTGAAAAGGTAATGTTTCTGACGGCCGGGAAACTTCTTATATAAATCCCCCTGTGCATGACTTGGCCGCTTTACATTATGTGTACTCCGATATTTCAGAGATGCTGAGCTGTTTCGCCTGGCTAGTACAGTTTTTGAAATGTTGTTTAACCAGTGATCAGATTAATCGTTCTGGTGTGAGTAATTTCCATGTAGTAATCGGTTTCAAAAGTTCTGTTTTGATTCTGTCACATGTATCCAGGAACCTGTTTTCATGATTATCATCTTGAAAGTTAGAGGAAATCCTCCTACTTCTCCCGGGGTGGGAAACGTCGTTTTTTTTTTTTTTTTTTTTTTTTATGACCACCTAATGTCTGTCCGCGGGATTTTGTGTGTAGATTGGCATACGGAAGTTGACATGACAAACGTGTCTTGAACAACTCATAAGTGTCAAATTCATCTTTTCCATTAAAACTGAACGAAAACCAAGTATCTGTTAACATGTGTCAGATTTCTACGAAATGAAAGCAGTTTGATTCTCTCTCTCTCTCTCTCTCTCTCTCTCTCTCTCTCTCTCTCTCTCTCTCTCTCTCTCTGTGTGTGTGTGTGTGTGTGTGTGTGTGTGTTATTTCTGGTTATGCGAGAGAAATGTGGTGCACGGAAAGGGAGATTTATGAGTCTGTATCGAGAAATGAAAAAAAATCCATTCATTATACGGGGGGGGGGGGGGGGGGGGGGGGGGAGCAGGGGAAGGGTGATGAAGAAGAAAATTAGACGAAGAAAAAAAAATACCCGTCACGAGTTACAGCGATGACTTACGAGTCTCACCCTTCATTAAATAAAGATTCATCCCTACCCCCCCCCCCCCTCCTTCTGTAGCCCACCACCACCACCACACACAGAGTGATAGGAAGGGGAAGGGGGAGGGTGTGTCTTCTGGCAGGTTGTATGACACAGCGGTGGCGGGCCAAGGGCCCCCAGGTGCAGTGTGCTGTCTCCGTGCTGACATCGCTCCGCCACTGATTGGGACAACGGCCGTCAACTCGTTGATCCCCCTCATGCGTCATAGCGGGTTCTGCTGACTGGAGGGAGTGACTGCCCCCCCCCCCCCCCCACCCCCCCCCCCCTTACAGAGAGATGCTGCCCGCGTCCGTTGCAGGGTGTCAGTGTGTCTCTCCCCTCCTTCCCTAGCTCTGATTGCCCCCCCCCCCCCCCCCCTACCCCACAGGTACTGCCCGGACATCCAGTGGTTTATAACTTAGGCAATCCAGTTGGGGGGGGGGGGGGGGGGGA
Organism: Conus betulinus; assembly: GCA_016801955.1. NCBI lineage: Eukaryota > Metazoa > Mollusca > Gastropoda > Neogastropoda > Conidae > Conus > Conus betulinus. The sequence goes on from JADBJO010000585.1 coordinate 176,837, forward strand.
GGGGGGGGGTTGCAGGGCTGACATGCGTTCTAAGCAACTGTTCTGCGGCAGATATCATACAGAATAATGCAGTGTTAATTCAGTCTCGAGGCTCCCCCACCAAGGTGCCCGCTTCTTTCATTAGCGGTTGAAGTCCTGACGCCGTAATCAAGACAAATTTCGGGAACGCCTCCCGGTTGCTTTTAGTTTTAAATGCTTGATGTCAAGGTGTATTCCAGAGTTGACGTCGAATGTGCAGCATTTGTGGTGAATAATTTTGCATAATCGCGCGAGCGTGCCAGCAATGTGTGTGTGTGTGTGTGTGTGTGTGTGTGTGTGTGTGTGTGTGTGTGTGTGTGTCCATGTAATCATCTTCTAATATCTTAAGCACGGTCTTTGTGTGTGTCTGTCTTCTTGCTCTCTATACAAATCCACGTTTTTTTTTTTTTTTTTTCCATTTGATCTCAAATTTGACACGTTGGCTCATAACCGCATCGGCCAAATCAAGAGCGAATCGTGTTGATGCTTTACACTCTTTTTAGTCTCTTTTCTAATGCGGGCGACGAAGCGATGTTGGATTTGAAGCGGGTCAAACACGACTGATAATTTACATCCGTAAAGATTGAAAGTACGGTGCTTACTGTCGGCCAGATCAGCTCGGTCGGGAGAGCATTAGACTGAAGATGGACAGGCATCAGATTCAACCCTGGGGAAGGAGAGAGGCGGTGAAGGGAGCGTGTGATTTAACTAGTTCTATTTATTTGTCAGTTGAGTTGATTATCATAGTATAGTCCTTTTATTATCTAGCATCATTGATGCTGGTGGATTACGATCATGATATTGAATGCACAGTATGTGCAAAGCTTATTCATGTTATAGGAATACTTTATTGTTCGTTTATGCAGATTAAAGAAAAAAAAATGTTTACATTTTGACGCCCTGATTGACTGACCTGACATCATTTTCTTTTGAGGATTTTCACCGCCATTTTGACGATACGTGTGGTGAAAAACCACGATAACAAGAGAGTCTCCAATGACCTAATCTGAGAGGGGAACCCTCTCCAAATCTGACATATATAGGTACTGTATGCTTCATGTACGACTGAACAGATGAACTGAATTGAGCTTCTCAGTTACAATACGGAGCGACAACTTGGTATTGTTATTTGAAATCCTGGACACCCATCCTAAATGTGGCAAATTTATTTTGACGTGTTGTCGTTGCTGTGGTAACGATAACGATGTGTATGGGCAGACCAGTCAGCTGAGTAAGAATTTCGTGGTACTAGGTGACTGTGGTGCCCGGAAGTCGTAATTCGCCTGCACGAGAGAACGGTACTCCAGCAAAAGTGAATAGTAAAGCAAGCGAGACAGGATACTTACCCTGCCCTATCTACAGTATTGATATTTATCTGTGTGTGTGTGTGTGTTCAGCTTCATTTGTGGGTTCGGCATGGCACGAGCGCAACCAAAAAGAAGTACGGGTCATGTTTAGACTCAGAAATGTTAAACGGTTGCTCATTTTCGTGTGCTGTTGCCAGCTGCTGCGTGTATTTGTCAAGTGAAAGGTACAAGAGTATAGTTGCAGCTTTCCGTTTTGAAGGCCCTCTACCTCAGAAAGAACGAAGAAGTACAGAAGTGCCAGTTTGTCTCTTCATATCTGCCCGCTTCTGTGTTTCCATCTCTCCGCGTGTCTTTTTTGTTAATATCATAATTATTTTCCTAAACCGTATGAATGCCATGCTCAAAATTAATACCCGTAAGAATTGAACGATCGCGTGTGTTCATGCATGAATCTCACTTGATCTTAACCCTTTAGCTTTTCCAGAAACGGGAGTTCCAGAGAGGGCAGGGGACAGTCCTGACCGAAGAGATGAATCCAGATGGGTTGTTAAACTGTTGATTGTATAAGCCATGAATTTCTGATGTTGGTTGATAATGTCCCTAGAAGTAAGTCTACGTCGCGCTTGAAGTTGGTGGCTTTTGAATGTCTTAGGGGCAGTCCCAGAGAGGGATGAAGTTAAGGCAAGTACACCGGAATTTGACCGAAATGCCATACCGAAAGCCGTCAGCTTCAAAATGAAGTGTTCATATTCACGTCTGCAAATCTAACCTATCTTCACATCTGCTCAGCCCATCGCGTCACGAAGAAGAGATTAATGTCGGGCCTGCCTTTGACGTCGGGCGACACGAATAAGTCTCTTAATGTGCTACTTTCAGCGGAGAATGTGCCGGAATACGAATCGGTGGTTTCACCCAGTTTATTGGGAACTTGAAGATCCCACGTCCACTGAACTGCTGAGTGTAACAGTGATTTAGCAGTTTCCGGGCACTCACGACATCAGAGAGGAAGTAATTAGTCTTCAGGTTTTTCACACTAAGACAAGAATTGCGTTTCCAGGTATACATACAAATGAAAGTATTGCGTATCTGTAACCCCCCCCCCCCTCTCTCTCTCTCTCTCTCTCTCTCTCTCTCTCTGTGACAGCTATAAGTAATGAAGGTTTAGTCACTGCAAGGGGTACTTCCTGTAATCTATTCTGCAGTGCTGTTGGTTGATATGGCTTTTTACATGTATTTCTATTAAAATGATGTTTCTTTCTGATGATTTTTAAAAAAATGTATCATCTTATACTGCTAAACATAGTGGAATAGGCCATTTGACACGAGCGCCTTAGATTTAAAATGTCTGAAATTAACATGAACATTTGATGTAGCTTTTCGTTTACTCATCCATCATAGCAGTGGCTGCTCTGTTTTTCGACCAAGTAAAAACGAAGAGAACGCTCTGGTTCCAGCCCCGAATGGGACGATTGTCTGGGATACAGTGAAACTGAAACTGGTCGCCCACAGGTCCTGATAATGAAGTTCATGCTTTCTCCCGCCCGCCGTACTCCTGTGTGAACAGAACAACAGCAATTTGGCCACACTATCGCCTTTCGAACTGTTGCCTTGGGGAGGTGGGGGGGGGGGGGGGGGGGGGGGGGGTGTGTGACTGGTTTTAACGGTAGCAGATTCCCCCCGCTTATATTCGGCGTGTTCAGAGCTGTATCAGCATGTAGGCCTACAAGGCGTCAGGAACTAACCTTTGCGGACAGATCTGGGCAAGAGGGGGGAGGGGGGAGTGGGTGTTCATGGGATTATTAACTCGGTGCTTTAAGTTCATGACGCGTGCGAGAAGAGCTGCTGTTGAGACTGAGAGAGAACCGGACGGGTCGGGGAACGAGCTACGATTTGAGTTGACGATATAGAGCATAGCAGTGCTCATGAACGAAGTTTATAAATATTATATAGCAAACACACACACACACACACACACACACACACACACACCGTCCCCCCAAACACGTGCACGCACTCATACACTCTGAAAAGCAACCACAGAAGCGACTCTTTCTCTTTCGCTGGCACTCGCTCTCTCCCTGTGTGTGTGTGTGTGTGTGTGTGTGTGTGTGTGTGTGTGTGTGTGTGTGTGTGTGTGTGTGTGTGTGTGTGTGAGTACAACCATGAGTCAGTCTGACAATGAATTGGTCTGTCTGTGCGCGCTCGCGTGCGCCAGTGCGCGAATGCGTGCGTACATATGTGCAAAAACGGAATCACTAATTTCGGAATGAAATCTTTCCAAGAACTCCGAAAAAAAAAACAAGTGACAAGTGATCGTCGTCTACGCAAGAAAGGCTAATTGTAATTGTGGAAATTCCCACATGAAGACCTGGTGTACTGCACACAACAGGATGTAGACTAATCTCCTGTTGTGTTTGTCACTCCGGCAGACGTGACCCCACAGTCTGAAGCGAAACGTACGGACTCTATCTATCTATCTCTCTTTTTCTCCCTCTGTCTGTCAGTATGTCTGTCTTTCTATCTCCCTCTCTATCTGTCTCTCTCTGTGTCTCTGTGAATCGTTATGTATTAATTGTGTAGTAAATGTCTCGATGTGCAGTTCTGTGCGATGCTTTCTTTCAAAATTTGCAGATACGTTTTCTTTCTTTGAGGGCTGGATGAATAATAAAAAAGGCACTGACTATGCTTATTCCTCTCCATCAATGGATAACATTTTGTTCATTGTTTCTCTCTCTCTCTCTCTCTCTCTCTCTCTCTCTCTCTCTCTCTCTCTCTCTCTCTCTCTCTCTCTCATACGCACACGGGTCGTGTGCACCTGCTCACTTGCTCGAAGACACAATCACAGGTGATGCAGGCGGCCACTGGATCCGTCATTGGTCCAAGGACGTTGCAAGCACACACTAGGTGGTAAGCCAGAACTTGCAAATAATAGCCTACACGTAGTGGTACTGTCAGCTGTGGGTTTCGTGATCGGCGCGGCTATCAACAACATGGCTTGTCGGATGTGTGTGTGTGTGTGTGTGTGTGTGTGTGTGTGTGTGTGTGTGTGTGTGTACACCAATTCAACTGTTGTAAATGATTTGGGACTGGTTATGTCATTAGAAGAGCGTCCAAATTTGGCATCTATGCAAATGGGCATTTTAATACAGTAGGTCTTTTAGCTTTCTGGAATTAGAACTCATAGACATCATATTACACCACCAGTCATCTCTTTGAAATTCGCATGGGTAGGCATATCACTTTTTCTGTTGTCTCGTGGGGAGAATGCTGCTGCGGAGGCGAGCACTGGGGCTGCCAAGAACGACGCAGTGGCCCTTCTATACAAACAATCTTGTGAGACAAAGAATGCGGCGGGAGATTCGGGCTGCAATGGAGGTTCGTGCTTGCAAACAGTATCTGCTTCAGCTACCAGTCCAGATAAACACCCGGACGTAAACTAAGGTGTGCCGCACGGGAGCCCCCGCTCCCCACTGAAGTTTTGAAACAGGCATTTTCCAGATTTCAGCTTTAAATCGGGCAGAGTGTGTTTGATGACAAGGGAAAGGGGAGGGAGCTGAGATTAAAAGTTTGGGGCTGGGCATCGAAATTCTGACAGGGAGGAAGTGATAGTAGGGAGAAGGAGAAGGATGACGTAAAACGTAATTTTTTTTTTCCCGAAGACTGAAACGTAGACGCTGAAAAATCGATTTCACGCCCAGTCATAACAGTGAACGGGCAGGGGGAAAACTGACACTTCACCCGAGCGGGACTTTGTACCTGACAGTTCTTTTAATAACCCATGCCTTCCACCCAAACACCCCTTCCCAAACTCCCCTCTCAATCTCCCAGCCCAGACAGACTTGTACAAGGTCGGTCCTAACCTGGTTCCTGTCACAGTAGTTTTGTTCTTCTGATGGAAGGTGAACTCCGTGGTCTCCCCTCAAAGTACGTGGGTCCTTCGTCTATCGCTCTTCGGTCCTATCTCCTGCCGCTCCAACAGTTTGGGCTCAGCGTCGTAGCGCCTGTGAGTAATGGACTGGGAGGGGTGAGGGATAAGGGGGAGAGGTACGAGGAGGGAGTTTAAGAGGATGGGGGGGGGGGGGGGGGGGGGAGGGAGGGTAGGATATCAGGGGAAAGGTTGGGTGTGGGTGTGAGACACTGTTGCGATCGACCTTAACATTGGGTACGATGCGTTCTATTCACTTGTTAAATTTGACCGGACCGAGACAAACACACACTTGTTGTGCACACGCGTACGTGCGACAGAGTTATTTTCCGCCTGTCGTTTCTGTTGTTGACAGTGAAACACAAAGTTTCGCTTCAGCTTCCTGCGATCAGAGATCATCTTGACCTGGCTGAAATGAAGGCGACGAACTGTGACTAAATGATTGCCGCGTCGCTGGGCCTTTGGTTGGTTGGTTGACTGGTTTAGTTTCTATTTTCTTTCTCACGCACGTGCACCCCCCCCCCCCCCCCCCCCCCCCCCAGCCCCTACCCCATCTACCCCATCCCTCAAATATTCAGGCAGGTGGGATAGGGGGTACTTTGAATGAAAAAAAACTTTTATCAAAGAATTGCATTTCTTCACCCTAAAAGTGACATTTTACTTGATATGCGCGCAGCATCTAGGCTAAACACCAATCAATCTTTTGCTTCCAACAAGCCAGATGTGAGGCTGTCGCTGATAGACTGACTGGCAAATTAACCCCTCCTCACACTCACACACACACACACACACACACACACACACACACTTTACTCATACCGCCCCGCTGTTCAGCAATGTGAAACTAAAACCAAACAGCTGTTTTGTTTGTTTGTTTAATCTTCCCAAAACAAACCAAATGGTTATTTTCTTTGCTTATTTGTTTGTTTATCCTGTTATATCATGTCAGCTTGACATGACAGAAACCATTTTGTATCGTGAGACAACTTTGTTGTAAATTCAGTGCGCTTTTTGACTCGCTGATTATGCGATTTTTTGTCTGTTCATTTTTTATTTTTTTTTTGCTTTTCGTTTTTGTTTCTTGTTTTACATGCCTGTCCCTTAACTCCTTTCCTGTGCGTTAGGTAGACGTTAGGAACGTATGAATTCCAGTTGTTGTAGGCCAGTGTAATATGACACCCTGAGCTGCATTCCCTAACAGTGGGTGTCGGTAGATAATCTTACGGCGAGGTGATGATGACAGCAAGACTACAGAAACGATAGGAGTGGCGTCGCCAGGCGGTAGCTGATTTGATTGTTTTTGTTCAACAAACCCGATGTCTGAATATGGATACCGATTCGATGGAAGTGACCCATTCATTTTGCGTGAGAGGTGTGATAATGGCAACAGCTTGACACGGCTGGAGCTTATCGCTACGTAAAGTGACAGATTCGTCACATTTCAAGCCAAACACGTCCAAGGTTAGTCAGGAATCCGATTCACTGAGCCGCCATCTTATGGTCGCGGAGCCGCAAAGGACAGAGCATTTTGTGCTGGGTATCTATCACACATATGCCATTCCTGTCACACGAGCTCGTATCTTTTAAAAGGTGAAGAATCTCGGTGGTTTATTCCAGTTGATTGACCTGTCGCTGCTGTAGACATGTTCTTATAGAATGTTGGAACTTGCATGATATCAGACCCTAACACTTTACAGCGGACAGCATGAAAACGTTCAGGGGTGTTCCACCGTATTAAGTTCCTGAAATTGATTTTTTTTTTTAATCTGATCGACGATTTTCGAAAGAAAGAAAGACTCTTGAGCAAATTGTGTGTTTTGAGAACTCTGGTTTATTGCGTTTTGGTTTAAACAAATGCAGCAATGTACGGTCTTGACTTTGACAATGTTACACCCTGATTTGCCCCTTCCTGGTCGCTGAACGATAAACAACATCGAATAGCGAGAGGTCGTAAAGAACTTCCCTTTCCTTTCCCGCTCCTCCCTCAACTCCACACACACACACACACACACACACACACACACACACACACACACACACACACACAAACAAATACACACGCGCGCGCACATATACACACACATACGCGCGCGCCCGCGCTTGTCAAAAACTAAGGAGAATCCTCTCTTGTTTGTGAAAGGCAGCCCTGGTAGGTCATCTGACAGTAGCCTTACGTTCTACGCAGAGCCACACACGCACCCATCCTTGCCCATCCCACCACCCTCCCACTCATACCCCACGTCCTTCTCCCATCACGGGCCACCCGTTCTAGCAATGCCCACCTTGACCCTGGGCTGTGCTGTCTGTCGAGGCAGGCTGCTGAACGAGGGCGAGAAGAAGCCCTTCGTGGACGAGGCAGAACGTCTCCGCCTGCAGCACAAGAAGGACTACCCGGACTACAAGTACCAGCCTCGCCGCCGCAAGCCCCTCAAGGGAGCGTCCTCCTCCTCCTCCTCTTCCGCCAGCCTCGGCCACGACCCCTCGGCCCCCCAGCACTCCGGCCCCCAGCTCAAGGCCACTGCCTCGGCCTCCTCCGTGGCGGGCCGTGACGGTTTCCTCCTCCCCCAGCGACGACTGCTCCAGCGAGTGCTCAAGCCAGCCCGGAGGATCCAACGGTCCCCCCACCCCCCGGCCACCCCCAACCAGCACGAGGCGCTCAGCATGAAGTGCCTGTACGAGAGGAAGAGGAGTTACATGTTGGGTGAGTACAAGCGTGTTTCTGAAACCTGTTACTTTGATATGTTTGCCGTAATCATCTTCTTGCTTGGCCATCAGACAATTCTGCATGTGGTGACAGGGTTTTTTTGTTGTTGTTTTTGCGCTTCAAGAGAACAACAGCTGCAGTTTAAAAGCTGTGCAAGATATTTTTACAAACAAATCGATCTCAGCTAGCACTCTTGTCATGTGTGTGTGTGTGTGTGTGTGTGTGTGTGTGTGTGTGTGTGTGTGTGGCCGGATCTCCGTAGAGTCTTAGATTAGATTGTGTCATGAGCGTAGCAATATAAACAATCAAGAAAGAAAAGAACGGAAACATGAGCAGAGTAGAGGCAGGAAACAATGACAACAATCGTAGCATTCTGCATAGAAATGTATTTCCACGAAGACAGATCGTTTTCTGAAGATGACACGTTGAAAATAGGAGCACTTGACCTACATGCATGTTTACATATGTCCTCTCTTCCAACGCCTTCCGGAGTTCAGCTTCTGTTTCGAATTCCCGTTCAATAACGTGTGGGCGGCGGACCTTACTGCCACTGACGTCAGTGCGGGGGAGACAAAGGAAGGAAAACAGGCTACTGCTTCCGTCAGACATGCGCAGACACTCCACTGTGAAAACCACATTTCCGGCAAGGGCGTCAGCCATGGCCAACTCACACCCATGGAGTGTGAACTCGCATTATCATCAACCAACTTAGTTCCTGTAGCGTAACACAGGCATCGATGCTCAGAAGTGGAGATAATCATGTAATTCTGATGGAAGACAGTAGAATTGGTAGATGGTGACAGAGAGGAACACAATTCTCACATAAATAAACTGAGCCATCTTTATATCAAATTCTCACATGAATAAACTGAGCCATCTTTATATCAAAGTTGAGTCCCCCCCCCCCCCCTCCCTCCCATAAGTGTTCCAGTGAACAGTTACTTAAGAACGCTCATAATAGTTTGGCGTTTAACAGAACAACAACAACAATTCACGCTGACGCTTTGAACACAAAGAAAACTAAATGCTGTCATCAGCATGTCATGACAGCATGTTGTGTGTGTGTTGTGAGGGGGTCGGGTTGGGGTTTTTATTTCGGTTCATCATCAGTTATGGGTTGTCCATTTTTTTTTTGTTTTTGTTTTTTTAAATGAGCCTTGCATTGCTAATTTTCCAACGGTTGCTAAATTGTTATGAAGATCCCAAACTTAAAAGGTTGGTCGTATAAGATGTGATTTTGGTTCATGTGACAATTACTGAGTGGAGATGAGTAGTTGATTTTGTTAGCTGTCGTCTAACATTGCCTATGATGAAAAAAACGTTAAGTAAAACCACGAACTAAACTGAACGCAATACTAGTCTGCAGAGTTTGCCACATTTATCTAATGTTTGGCAAACATGGGATGTGGTACTGGAGAAAGGTTTCCCTCTTGACAAGATATTATTCGCCTGATTACACTATACACGTGCGTTTGTCATCAATCTGCAGTCGAGTGACACTAACAGGCCAATGTGCTCAAACCTGGCGAGGCTGAGGTGTGTGCATACGAGTCTGTCTCGGTGAGTCCATGCGTAGCCGGAAAACCTAGTTGGTCGACGACAACAAACAATAACGTGATCAATACGAGTGTCAGTTAGAAAAAAAAATAATTCGCTTGGCGGCGGACGGCGAGACCACGTACAGCTCCTGAGAAGAATAAGTATTTCAGTGTTTATGTATGATAATCAGCAGTATCTGTTAATGATTTTTTGTCGTCGTTTTTGCATTATTTAGTGATCGCGTTGACGGGAAATACTCCTTTACCTGGTTGCATGCAGGTCGAAGGTCCACACTACCCACAGGCGTTACGGCAGACGGAGATCATCATCCCAAGAGAGTGGGGAAAGGGGACTTGCCTAACTGTACATGTACACAAACACAACCAAACGACACGTTAGGATGCACGGAGAAAATGCCAGTAGCTGTGGTAGACGCCATTGTGATTAGAGTTGACAAAATCTGACTGCGAGCTCGGTGTTCTACCATTGTGCTATCGAGGCTTCCAATATTCATGTTAGCGCGGGGCCTTTGTCTTCCGTTTTCTGATTCTGCTTCTTTACCAAGAGTCTGATTCTTATGTAAACTCGCGCGCGCGCACACACACACACACACACACACACACACACACACACACACACACGCACGCACGCACACACTCTTGCTCTATCATTACCACTCAGTGATTCTATTCGCCCAGTGAATGACCTGTGAAATGTTCGTAGATTGATCATGACAGTGTGCACATAGTGATCAAGCAATTCCTGTTCTGTCGTGGCAAACTGCTCGTCAGATGGCATGGCTGTTCTCTTCTAAATGAGCGCCACCTTTGTACCTCTGCAAAAAGAAAATTACCTCTGAATATGTATTCCATTGAAGACAGACAGCCAGTTCCGCATGAGGTTTGCACTGAACGTTGTTGAAGATTGGATACGTACATGAAAGTGGGTTATAGATGACACGTGGTAGCAGACATGGGATGGAAGAGGATGGGAGTCAACCTCCCCTACATCATAATGCATTACTGGTATAAAGCAGGGAAATAAAAACCGGCAGAATGGTTACGCTATTGGGCATAGGTTGGAAATCATTCACTTTTACCTTGTCTCAGGTCAATTGTACAAAACGGGGAAAAAAAGCATATCATCGGTAAACCTGAAACCTTGAACAGTAAAGAGAACGGCCTGTGTATATTGGCAATTTCTGTGTTCATAAGGCGTAACGAGATGCTGGGTCATGTGTTGCAGATCCCAACGGCCACCCCATCGACTTCAGTCACGTGGACCTCAGCCCTGACGTCATCGAGCCCCTGGACGATCAGGATCTTGACCAGTACCTCCCGCACGGCGCTAACGGCAACCTGCCCATCCCTCACTCCACGCACGCTCAGTCCCATCAGCCCGGCGCTCGTGCCGACACTCACTACCACCAGAGCTACCTGGCCGGCGGCTCAAACGGCGCGGTCAGCACTCCGGGAGGTTGGATGCCCTCCTACAGGATGAACCACGGCTCCACCTACTACAGCATGCTCAACAACAACACCACCGCCCCCAACACGACCAGCACCAGCAGCGCCAGCAGCATGATGCCCACCAGCTCCAGCCTCAGCCCCGGTCAGTACGAGCACCACGCCCCGGACCACGCTGCACGGTCCTCCGCCGCCCCGCACACCTCCCCTCCTTCCTTCCTGGGGCCCCCTCCCACCGTGCCTCCCAGCGACTGCAAGTACCGCCCGGAGAACCCCAGCTGTCAGCAGGTGAAGATGGAGCAGTTCAGTGTCCCGCAACAAACAGCAGCAACAACAGCAGCAGCAGCAACAACAACAACGTTACTGCGACTCCAAATACAACGGCTTCAACGCCAGTACGGCCCCGTCCGCGCGTTACACCGGTGGTGGCATGGCGGACTCTGGAGCGCACTACCCGGCCCCTCCCGTGGCCTCGGCCATGAACGGGACCTACGTCTCGCCTGTCTCAGCCGTCTCGTCTGGGGCCGTCAGCTCGGCTAGCAACAACTACCAGTACGGCATGACCCTGCACAGGTCCATGTACAACCCCATCCCTGCCGCCGTGCCCGCCCAGCAAGGCTGGAACAGGTACACGTGAAGCCCGGCCACCCCCCTACAGGCTGTTTGGGCGTCGTGAGGATCGTAATGAGGACGGCAGATGATGATCAGATTGTCCGAGAACTGCTGGTGACGCGTTGTCAGTTCTCCCTTGACTGACCGTCTCCTGTTGATCGTCATCACTGAGCGACTGTGTTGGGTTGACGAATGACACGAAGCGGCGGCGTGAATTCAATACCTGCTAGTGTTTCACCGGACAAGCAAAACTAACATGCGTCCAGCAAACGTCTGGCTGCCAGGAGAAGAATTGAATGAAGACCCTAAAAGTTCAGGATCCGATTGACGGCGTCGTGGGTCCGAAGTTGCCGACGCTTTCGAAAAATAATTCGGCCAAGATACATCAGTGTCACCATTCAACGTCCGTAGAATAGTATAACAGAACTGTTTACAGTTCAGGGGAGAAAGAAAAGCAGGTAATGACAAAGGATTCCTCCCACTGATTCATGAGCATAATATTGCCCTTGCAAAGTCTGCTTTGTAGACGTTGTCTCATATGTAAACAAAATTGTGTTGGAACATAACATTTAGAAACGTGATATGGGCCTTATGAAGCAATAAAGGCCTTAGTTTTTGTCACTGATGGCTGTATGATTGTTGAAATCGTCATTACGTATTGAAACGGAAATATTCAGTTGCTGTAGAACTTTGTGTGCCATTCATTACTGGTCTTGTTTGTTTCTGCAAGGAAGAGCGGGTCTCTTTCTGTTTCATTGTGTAATGTGCCCCTACCCCACCTACTCCACCACCCTTCTCCATCCACCATCACTCATATCTTGTTGCTTTTGTGGTCAGTTTTATCAAAATATTGTTTCAGCATGGAAAGGTACCATGATTTTTTTATTCCTGCCCAGCGATTTTACTTCCAGTTGATCCCCCTTTTTACCATATGCAACAATTTGAGAATATTTGTTGTTCTTGTTGAAGAGCCTATTTTTTTAATGTTTGGATTGTTCTCCACCCCTCCCCAAAACGAAAAGAACAAAGAACAATCTCTGTCGTCGTTTGCAAATAATAAGTTGTCAACAATTTGCAAGTTATAGTAAGTTTTCAAAAAATTGCAATTTGTAAGCCGTCAAACATACGTAAAAAGGTGAATCGTTTAGCGTATGCGAAATGATAAAGTGTCGAGAATTTCTGAATAGCGATCTGTAAAGCATTTACAAACTGATAAAGTTTTCAAGAATAATGCAAATGGTACGTGATCAACAATTTGCAAATAGTAGACTGTCAGATATGTGCAAAATAGAATATTCTCCAAAACATTATCAAACGATGGGACTGTCCGAGTTCGGTGCCTGTTTTTGTCGTTCAGTCACACACAATTGTTCATGCTGTGGCTGGCACCTGATCCAGGTAACGATCGCTAGAGGTTATGTTTGGACCTCTATCAGAGGCATTCCTCTCACAGTTCTTATTCTACATGTGCCCTGCACAGCAACATCTATGCAAGTTTGTCCCGTGGCAGCCCCAATATCGACAACCCACAAACAGTAAACAGTATCACATCGTCATGACGTAACACATCCAAGATGACACTGCACTGTTTTCGCGGGGTTTCGCTTACTCACAACAAAAATCGTTCCTCGAAAGGGCGCCGCCACGTCTGTCAGCGACAGTGCCCATGAACATACCTACACCGATGACTTGCACACCAACTCACTTCGGGAACAGAAACGGAGAGGAAAATCAACACTGAAGTCAATAGCAGAGTAGGACTGGGGTGGGATGGGGCCACAATCCTGACTTGATTGAAATGAGGTTCTTTTAGGTTGGCGAAAATGATGCTGCAAAGTCGCATTATCATTTCATAATACATAACAGGGTAACCAATCCTTGCGCCGACGAGGCCCGAGAGAAGCAGACACCTGCAGAGTTAGGATATTGAGCAACATTTTCAGAGAAGCATCAGCAGTGTGGTTCCAGTCTTCCTCCTTGATTAAGCCCGCAGCACACTCAGTTCTGGGTAGAACCCAGCCGGGGCCAAGAAAATCTTTACAAATATATGCCTCTGATGGGAGTTGAACTCATGACCTTCCCGCCAACAAACTTGAATTTGTTTCCATTCTTGTGCAGGCAGTGTATTACAAGACCTCCGTTCTCTGAAACAGACTCGGACACCTCAGTTTGTCTTTGATTTTGATCATATGGTGACACGCAGGAATCGAAGCCACCTGCTCAGAGTTAGAAGTCACCACAGAGTTCAAATCGATCTTTCAGTTTCATTGCTTTTTGTTTTCCCCTAATTATTGCTTTACTGCACCAAAGTGTCCGCTCATAGTGAAATTACGCCACGGCAATATTTTAGGTAGTATGTCTAGATAGTCGATTAGATGGTTACCGTTCATTCGTGCGGGTGTTTCATTCAGTCGGTTTGTATGGAGGTCTTAGAAGGAGGGTTGTTGGTATTCTGAACGGAAAAGCGCGTATATATTTAATAGAAAGAAACTCATTAGTCATACGACAGTTTGTGCTTACAGTTGAATTGAAAAGATGTCGAAGATCGCATGCTTATTGACACAGATGTAAATGCAAGCAAGCCATCCTCAGCGTTCTTGACCAAACTTCGAATTCTACAAAGTCTCAGTGCACAACAGCAAACTTTCGTGAACTCTTCATTTTATTTTCCTATATGCTTAATAATGTGCTTTTGGCATTTGTTATACAGAAGCAACTCAGACAGTTTCAGAGGTCAGAGTTGTATAATGTAACATCGGGGATGAAAGGTGAACATTTTTTTCTGGAAGTCCTCTGGTACATAGCTATCACATGTGTGACATTTTGAAGAGCAAAATCTCCGTACACGACCTAAGCCATGACAATAAACACATTAGTTTGTGTGCATTTTGAGCTCCTTCCTGGTTGCCCCAGACCCAGGTTAATGCTAGCGAGCAGTTATCTCGCTTCAATATTGTGTTTTCCAAAAGAGGTGGCGTTCGTTTTAGTAGACCGAAGTTAATTTAATCATACACGTGTCAAGCGTAAAGAAATATATGTGATGACCTAAACCTGTCTGTGCTAGTCATTCATGTGTGTCTCGGGATGTTTTAAGGTGGGTTTAATTTGTATCCAAATTTACGTGGCCGTACAGTTATGACACTTTATTTGTAGAAGAGGGGAGGTTAGGAGACAGTCTGATGACTCGCTTTGACCTATTTCTGCAGGCAGATGACGGTCCGTTCGAAGGTTACTAATTTCCACCCTTCGTTTGTTTGTTTGTTGTTTGTTTCTCTTCCACATCTCTACCGCACTTCGTGAATAGTTATGCACGTACGATATAGTATTTTGCTTTGTCGGTCTGTGGAAAAAAAAAAAAAAAAACAACCTTGAAATGTTTCCTATTTTTATACAAGAAAATAAACTGTGCACTTCAGTTCTGAGATGAACATACTGTCGCGGTGCCTTTCCTACTTTACAGTGTTTGGGATTATTCATATGAAGAAGATTAATGCGTTTCATTGGATGTGTGCCTTACATTTATCTATAGGACCAGATTTAAGCAGCCATCATTGCCCTACCTATGTGAATACAGTTTACAAACAGCTGTCTGTCTCTCTTGCATTAATATTTATTTTCCTCACTTTGGCTTTTCACCCCCATGGCCGTGAACACAACTCTGGGCAGACCTCCCTGTCTCTGTCCAGCGGGTTTCCCCCTGCCTCGTGGCTGTTCTTCAGCAGTTTCCAGGTCATCCCCACGATGTTCTCCCCTGCGGATTGCAGGTGACAACCTGACGGATGACGTTGGATGCTGGCTCCCTGAGGAAGTGACCTATCCATCCCCGCGTTCTCCTCAGGCTGTGTGGTGACTGGCTCCTGGTCTGCTCCACGTCACGGCTGTTCAGTCGTTGCTTTATTTGTCTGGCGACTGGATGTGAAAAAATGTCCAAGGTTAAATAAATTTAAAAAGAAGGCCTGCATCTTCTGTTAACTGTAAAGTGACTTTGAATGCGCGCAGATTTTAGTTTTCTGTTTTGAACAGAAGATTCATCTTGATCATAGCTGTACTGATTGCACCCCGTCCCTTCCGTTTACCACCCACCTACCCCATCGGCGCTTACCTGTCCATTCCCACCCGCGTTCTCTTTGTCTGACAAAGATGATTTTGTTCTGCCAGTAGCAAGCAGAAACAGTGTCAACAATGCTGATGGCAGCGAGTGTGGCTGGACTGGTACTGCCTGTCAACGCCACTCCCCTGGACAGATCACGGAATTGTACTCTGGTATCACGGACTGTGTGTTTATCTGTATGTGTGTGTGTTGTTTGGGAATACAGCCAACCATGTCACTTTCATCACAGTACTCGTTCGGAAGGTCCCCCAAAGTACATGATTGTTGACGTGTGTTTTCATGCTTTGACCATTTGCCTTACTTATTGTTATGTGATTAGAAAGATGCCAACTATGCAGGAGACTGTTTCGAGATGGCTTTGGTTTTTTTTTTTTTTTTTTTTTTGCTTATTGTTTGTTTGTGTTTTAAGTATTCTGTCCGCTAAGAACAGTCATTTACAGTGGGTTTTGTATGTCCCGAATGTTCTGGCGTTCATGTGTGCCCGGACATGAACCACATCAAATACTACATGCAAGATGACTGGCGTCCGTTTGAATTTGGTTTATCAGAAAGTGATAATAGGTTTGGTTAGCCGAATCATGCGAGTGTGTGCACATCAACAGACACACAAACACACGCACGAACGCACGCACGCACACACACACACGCACACACACACACACACACACACACACACACACACACACGCACGCACGTACATGCTAGCGCTCCCACAAACACATACTTGTTGCTTTGTCTTGTATTCAGTGTTTGTTTAGATGCTTTCTTCCAGTTGTTTTGTTGTCCCATCTTCACAGTTAAGGAGCTCAAGGTAACGACTATTTTCAAATGTTGGATGGTTTTTATATCAAGAAATATGCGTTGGATCACTGATGATGAAGTGTTAAATGCTTAATATTCCAGTTTAAATAAAGTCGTCTCATTTTGTCAGAAACAAGTTGATCTATGAGTTGCCTGTGTGCGTTTATATGTATGCGTGTGTGTGCGTATGTGTGTGTGTGTGTGTGTGTGTGTGTGTGTGTGTGTGTGTGTGCGTGCGTGCGTGCGTGTGTGTGTGTGTGTGTGTGTGTGTGGGGGGGGGGGGGTAAGAGAGAGAGCGTGTGTGTGTGTGTGCGTGCACCCTCTCTCTCTCTCTCTCTCTCTCTCTCTCTCTCTCTCTCTCTATATATATATATATATATATATATATATATCTGTCTGTCTGTCTTAGCGAAGGCAGTTACTATTTCTCCTCTTCTTGCCTTGGATTCTTTCACGTCTGCTATGCGCATGTTGCACGCAGTACCAGGGTTCATAGTCAGTCACCCGAAAGTCTACATATACAAGGTTCACAACACACAAAAACCAGGCCAAATGTACTGATGACCCTAAACACAGGATTGCAAGGCCAAGGTACATTCCTGAGGCTAATTGGATCCATTCAAGTACCATTGTGAAAGAAAAAAAAATTGTAAACCAGAAGGACACTTCGGAGAGCGAGGTACTTCGCCCGGCTCAACGAATCCTGGATCTACCCTTTGACCAGATCCCTATGAAAATTGAACAGATGTGTCCTTGTGCCACATTCCATCTTTCCACCAACTCTTACCAACATCGTTTATTAGACTGGTTGCAAAATCCTGCTGACAGACCAACAAACATAAAACTAACAGACGTGGGGTGACAATGTAACATCCCGCGGCTGAGACTGCACGGAAAAGCGAACAAGGCAGAGAGGGCACAAAAGCCATAGCGATATGAAAGGCGGGATTTGAAGGGAAGGGGTAAGGGACTGCAGCCTAGAATTCATTCTGACCCTTTCGCCGCCCAACTTCCACCCCCCTCTCTCGGCAAACCCTCCAAATTCAAAAGATTTTTTTTTTTGGATGATGGTTGCAGTGTTTGTGACCGAGCTGTATTGACAAACCGGTGACACGGTTGGTTTGAATTGCTTGGTGGTTGAACTTCCTCTTGTCACTACTTATACTGCTCTCATGTTTCAAGTGTTCCTATGTGGGATTAGATCCCTGTTTTAACGCCCCCCCCCCCCCCCCCCCCCCTCACCACTCCCTCGCCTCTTTGTATCCTTACATTCCCACTTTCACTTCTTGTACAAACAAATCTAAAGGACACGTAACTTCTCAGGAGTAGAAAGTGAAAGTTGGGATACGGGGGTGGGTGAGGGGCACAAACAAAAAACGTCTCATTTACAATTCTAGATTTTTAAATCACGGTCTTCATATATAAACGTATCCTTACGGTGAAGCAAAAAAAAAAAAGTTTTGAGATCTACACAAATGCCAGCTTCTACTAAATAAAGCTTGACCAATGCTTTTTATGACGTTCCACAGATTACTTAGACTCAAGTGAACAATGTTGATTTCCTTTGAAACCCATGAACATCACTTCATGTGAAACATGACCAAGAAAGGTAAAAAACAACAACAAACAACAACAACAACGAAACATTACTCTCACACAGGATATGACCCCTTGCAACCTG
>JADBJO010000585.1:197500-227500 GCA_016801955.1 Conus betulinus
TGATAGAGATTTCGGTGCGAAAGACATTACTGGAACGTGGGACTGCTGCCACCCCCCTCATTGAGACAGTGATGCGTGTGCAGGTGTGAAACACATAGAATGCAAGAGACGCTTTTCCCTCAGCCGCGTTGATGCTAGCGTGTGATCTATGCAGATGGACGTTATTAAATGTGCTTGGGAGTTTTTCTTCCACTCCCTCCTCGTTTTTTTTTTTTTTTGTTGTTGTTGTTGTTTTTTTTTTGCCGTTTCCCTCCAGCCTGTTAAGTTCTTTTCTCTTATTCACGCCATCCCTCCGTTGCGTTGCTGTTCCCAAAGATGCCGCCTGAACCAGTGACTTTGATCACAACGGTGGATCAGGAACGATCTCCCCCCGATCGAGCACTGTGCGGTTGGTTCGTTCATAGCATGGTTCGTGTTTCTTCGTTGCTCTCGCACGAGAAATGAACCATGAAGAACCGTGAAGGATGGTGCTCGAGAGAGGATGGTGCTCGTCGAGAGTTAGCCGAGTGAAGTTGGTCTGACCGAAGACTGTACGCCCTACGGCGTAGGGCGAACTATCTTTGGTCCGACGGACGGATAAAGGGAAATAATCATGGTAAGTTTTTTTTTGTTTTTCATATTGGACCCATCCTCCTCGCTCGGAAAGGTTTACTTTTTTTTTTGCGGACGCCTATTCAAGAGTTGTTCATCAAAATTAACAGTAGTTGTAGTAGGGGTGATAATGGTGGTGGTGGTGGTGGTAGTGGTGGCAGTAGTAGTAGTAGCAGTAGTGGTAGTAGAATTAGTACTTAGTAATTGTGGTAGCAGCGGTGGTAGTAGTGGGACGGTTGACGGCTACTCAGCTTGGGCCTCCCCATCAACATTTTCACACGTAAATCCAAATGGATCGCGCTTGCCGCTTACAGGAATTCTGTCAAATTCACAAAATAACTCGTTATTACATTTTGTTTTTACACTGTCCGGAAGGTTTATTAAAGGCCTTGTATTTAGTGCACATCAAAGCTAATCAGAAAACAACCAGTTTTTTTTTCTTTTTTTTTTTTTTTTAATTTAATCGCATTGTACATTGTCAGTATTTTGTACGACGGAAAGAAGCGTTTGTGTCGTGGTTTGGGGTTAGGCAGGGCTTGAGGAGGGGAGAGGGAGGGCAGATGGGAGGGTTAATAACTGCGAAAGGAAACTTTTTTTTTAAAACTACAAAAGGAAACCTTTCTTTCAAAACAAACGGTGTTGTCTTTTCTTTCGTGGGATTGATTTTTTCAAAGTAATTGACAGGAAGAGGGCACAGAAATCTTTAGCCAAGTTCTCAGAACTTCACACAAAATTTTTTCAGTGTATGCGGCCCTGCTTGAGAGAGGGGCTGATTTCGGTTTCGTCCAGTTTGAAAACTGAAAATTTTAACTCCCAGTGGTGTCTGAGTGAGACACGGGAGCCCCGCCGATGAACTAGCTAGGGTCAGGCTGGGAGCGGGCCGGGTTTGGACGGGTACTGACCCCGCCATTGAAGACAGCAGTCATTCCCCTCTCTCTTGGTTTGCCTCTTTCCACAGGCTGGTAAATCCTTAAGGACAGGCGTTCCTCGTGTGTTTACCCACGGCAAAGGAACTGGGAGGGGGTGGGGGGGGGGGGGGGGGGGGTGGGAGGGGGGAGGGAAGGGGGGAGACTCAATCCCAAAAAAAATATCAAACCGTTGCCATGCCAGCCAAAGAAAGAAGACCCTGCACGCATGGCTGACGAGTCTCTTCAGTGGTGTTCTCCAATGCTCGCTCTGATTGTCCATGGCAGGGACACCACCACAGGCCCCGTGCTGATGACCACGCTTGGTCAGTTGCCGAGTCTGAAGAAGTGAGGGACTCTCCTCTGAAGCGGAAACCAGCACATAGCGATGCTTGGGATGTGCCTTCAGTGTCTGCCCACACAAGTTTTAACACTAACTCGACTGTCAGGGATTGTCCTTTTTTCTTTTTTTCTTCAACGGATTGGATGACGGACCATGGCAGGATAAGTTACTCTGGCAACCTATAATTAAAACTGACAAACAAACAAAAATCACTACGGAAGACATTTCTGAACGCTGAAGTTGCAGCTGAAAGAAAAAGCAGACAGACAGTAATGGTGTTGCACGAAGTTGGAATTCATTTCTTTTACCCTCGGCCGTGAGTCGCTTGAAATTTTATGCGCGCCGCACATGAGGGTCTTTAATTAAGGACCCATGCTTTTTGTACAGGAATACAGCCTTTCTATACATCGTGGGTCTTAGGGACCCATTGTTTTTTTCCGAAAGAATTAGCCTTGCTGCACCCGTGGGTAATCAGAGACCCATACCTCTTCTGAAGGAATAGCGCCTTGCCGTAGTTTTTCTTCATACTTTTTCCCCTCTTCTTTATTGACAAAAAACAATTTTCGGTACAGATGAGGGGTCATACTTTACAGACAAATCCAGAAACGTTGTGAAGATAGCTTAAAACTGATTCAGTTTCCAAGTGAAGACCATGACTTTGGGTCATGTAATACCCACAACCTAGCGAAAGTTAGAGTCTAAAAATCCACAATGCTGTAAGCAGTTTCATAAAGGTTGTGGACAGAGATACAAAATAACACTTGAAGAATTGTGAGGGGTTGTTATAGGATTACAACCGCCATGTACCATGCGCTTCCTAAACAAAGGCCATACGAAAAGCAATTTTTGAAAAGAATAGATGGGACATATGAAGTCCAGATCTAGATACAGACTACTTCAGTCCATAACTACTTATCCTACTTCCTGTGTTGTTCTTAGCGCACAAGGGATGGATGAAGAGGAGGGGGCTGGGTGAAGAGAAGAAAAAGGGGATTGATATGATGGCGGAGAAGGGCAAGGGGGTGGGGGTGGGGGGGGGGGGGGGGGGGGGGCAGGGAAAGGAAGGGAGGTGCGGGGAGGGTTTGAAAGATTGGGGGTTGGAGAGAACGACAAGGAAGGGAACGGGTAATAATTCCGGTGTTTCCGCTACAAAGCATGCACTTCCTTGCAGAAGGAACAATTTAATTGCTTGCTTGACTTCCTATCCATCACCGGCCGCCCAGAGGAAAACAGCTCCACAGAACTAAACCGGAGCGGTACAGGAGAATGACACGTACATCACCGGCAAGATTAAAATCGGATTTTCTCCAGGATTAGAGTACACGTTCCAAGCGGGTTTACACCCTCTGTGCGTTCATCATGCCACCGGCCCGACGCTTGTTCCGCTGCCAGCGTGGCCCACATCTTCCTCCTCTTCGACACCAGACCGTGTTGTAGTTCCGGGTGAAGAATGGTCTTTAGGCGTGGCACGTATTTCGTACTCTTCTGCGTCCTGGTTTTGTTTTGTAAATTGGGACACGGGGGTTGTTGTCGAGCACGTTTTGTTGGAGACTTGGCATTAATCGAGGGGATGAAACTACGCTTCTTTTCATGGCGTATCTTGTCATCAACTGTCTGAGAGAAACACAGTCACCTGCAGTGTTGGTTTGGAAATTTGAGCGTCTCTGACTCTCAAAGACCTTTTCAGTCTCGGTTCCAGATTGCCTAGGGCATGGGACAAGGGGCGGACTAACACAGACATGGGCACAGCGATCAGTTGGCTGGTGCGGTGGATAGACTCGCAGTCTTGCGTGCTGGGAGGTCCTGTGTTCGATTTCCTTTCAGAGGCTTTTATTGGTAGCATTTTAGGGACTCCAGCCGTCTCATACATAGAGCTGAGTGGTGAATACGTTCAAATGAGAACTGAAACAATCAAAGTTAGTTTCAAATTGAGGTGACCGCAGGCGGTAATTGAAACAAATTTTAAAGAAATTTACAGTAACTCCGCCGTTAACATAGATTAACAGGTTACAGAAAAAAAAACACGACGTGTTTCGACCTCATAGGTCTTATTCAGGCATCATCCCTCGATTAATGCCAAGTCTCCAAAAAACGTGCTCGACAACAACCCCTCGCCCAAAGACCATACTTCACCCGGAACTACAACACGGTCTGGTGTCGAAGAGGAGAAAGACGTGGTCCAGGCTGGCAGCGGAACAAGCGTGGGGCCGGTGCACATGATGAACGCACGCATTCATGACAGTGTAAGCGAAGAACAAGCGATCACGTATCGTATCAAATTCGGCGCAAGATGGGCGTTGATGAAACCTAACTTTTTAAAATTTAAAGACACCTGAGTTTCATCCACCGACTGTCTAAAAAAAGTATTGCTCAAATGCACTGACCAACACTGCAGATGCCTGTAGTTTTTCGGGTATGGGTGATGACAGCATGTATACTGTGAAAAGGGGCGTAGAGTTCATCCTGTCATGAAGTGTCCAGCCAAAATGAACACAGAAGCGGTATCTCCATCATCGTCATTCTTAATCAATATTAAAAAAAAAAAAAAAAAAACTCAGTGACCCTTTATGCCTTGCTCTAAAAAACAATGATCTCCGTTCCGAATTTCTCTCCACGTTCGTGCCCTTGGCGAGTTCAACAAAGTCACCAGATCGGCAAACTCATGCGGACTGTCGTTTGGTGGACGTGATGGCACTGTCACGCTTTCCTCGTCGCCAGATTACCATACATGTAATCCAGCGTTTCATAAACTGTGACAAAAAGCAAGGTAAGACTTCATATAACAAAGGAAGCTTAACCAACGACAAGGCACAGAAACAATGCATGTCAAAACGAAATATAAGACCAAAAAAAAAAGAAGAAAGAAATGGGGGGGGGGGGGGGGGGGGGGGGGGGGGGGGGGGGGTATAGGGGGGGGGGGGGGGGGGGGGGGGGGGGGGCGTCGGAGAGGGGCTTCAAAAAGAGAGACAGAAAACAGTATTCTGAGAGGACAGGGTTATATTCATGCTGAAAGACACACAACCCATTCCATCCTGCTTCGTACCGTGGCTATGATGAGACGATTACGAGTGTCACACTGTTTGGGGAAACCAGAAATGAGCGACTTGAGAGGCGTAAAGAGCCGCAAGAGGGCGCAGATGACACCCCGCCTTCCCCCTCTCCGGAAAATAAACGATAAGTCAATATATAAAGCGTGTTTAACACCCCCTCCACCACCCCCTCTGTGTGTGTGTGTGTGTGTGTGTGTGTGTGTGTGTGTGTGTGTGTGTGTGTGTGTGTGTGTGTGTGTGTGTGTGTGTGTGTGTGTGTGTGTGTGGCCAGTGCAGTATGTTTTTGTTATTGGTGCTACAGATCCACACTTTTCATCTGATCTTCTGACTTTGACATGGTGACCAATTAGCTGTGCTGGACACATCAAGAGCGAGTCCCTTCTGAGCTAGAAAATTGCATTTTCTTGCGACCACAGGGCGAAGCAAAGTGAAGTCCTCGCTTGAAGCGAGTTGAAATGCATCTTGCCGCAGAATTCACACAGATTAAACACATGGTGCTTATTGTCGGCCGGAATAGCCAAGTTGCGAGAGCGTCAGATTGTTGACTAAAGATCCCTGATTCATCCCCAGACACTGACAATTTTTTTTCTCCAAAAGATTCGAAACGGGTCTACCGCAAAGCGAGGAGGGAGGGAATACGGCGTGAGAGAGAGGGGAAAGGGAAGGACGGGGGGAAGAGAAGAGAACGGGTGAAGAAGAGAAGGGTCAATGGGGGGTCGGGGAGGACAAACAGGCGAAGGGGGAGGATGAGACGGGGGATGGGGAAAATGGGAAGAAAGGATAGACGGGTGAGGGAGGAGCGGGGGGAGATGGGAAAGTGGGTCATAGGAGGTGTGTGGGGGGGGGGGTTGGGGGGGGGGGGAACTACTAATTTTTTTTTTAAGTCAATAATAGCAGTAAACTTGAAACCGTTTCTTTTTCTTTCTAAGTGTCCACAGTCATTACAATCCGAGAAGGAATCGAATTGTGCTTATGTTTGTAGTCCTGCCGACTACGAGGTCATATCAAGTCTGGACACTGAACAACAGCGCACATTGATAGCAAAGTCAAAGAAAACTAACAGTGGAACCGCAGATCGAATAACTGGACTAAGGGGAGCGGGATACATTAACCACGCAGTACACTTCCCAGGCCAGCAGCAATCCTGATCCGTGGATGCCTACAATTTTTTTTTGTTGTTGTTGCTTGTGTGCCACCTCAGTAGCAGTGCACCCACGCCTCTCATTCAGACACACCCGGTCCAGACACAGCCCGGCCCAGCCCGTCGCAGCCCCGGCACCGGCAATCCACAGGGAGCAGCCATGTCATGTTAAGACGAAGAGAAAACAAAGGTAAAAAAACTTTTTCACCTCAGGGTAAAATGCGTCAATTGAGGAGACAAAGAGGCTAAAACAGTACGTTTCAGGTCATAGACCCTTTCTCAACTGCACAGGGAAGGGGGGGAAGAAGTAAGAGTAAAATGCTAATGCTATTCACAGAAAAAGAAAGCCATCAGTGGTAGGAGAGAGTAGAGTTAAACAGTGAAAGGAAAACTTAAGGGGGGGGGGGGGGGGGGGGGGTTAAGGGGGGGGGGGAAGGTGTGTGGAAGGTGTGTGTGTGTGTGTGTGTGGTGGGTGGGTGTGAGTGTGTGTATGAGCGCCCACGGAAGCATGTGCACATGTCCGCCCGTATGTGCGTGAGCGTGTGCGCGCGTGGGGTCGCGTGCATGCGTGCGCCTGTCTGTCTGTGTGCTCGCATGGTTGTAAGAAGGTGGAGGGAAAGTGTGGAAGGGAGGAGGGAAATTGGAAGGGGTATGGGAAAAAAGGCATGTGAAAATCACACGCAGTACAGTACAGAAAAAACAGGAGAGGGGGAGGGGGGGGGGGGGGGGGAGGGAAAGGGAGTTAAACAATAAAGGGAAAGGGAGAGAGTGGAGAAGGGGAAGAGGGAGATGAAGAGAATGTGTGTGAGTGTGTGTGTGTGTGTGTGTGCGCGCGCGCGCGCACGCAGATGCGTGTGCCTACGTGTGTGTGCTAGTGTAAGTCGTAAACAGTAAAAGGGGTAGAGAGAAAGCGGTGAAGGGAGATAGGGAGGGAAAAAACACAGACACACGGGGGGGGGGGGGGGGGGGGGGGGGGGGGGGGGGAGAGAGAAGGAAAAAAAAAAAGAAAAAGGTGGGGGAAAAAAAAAGGGGGGGGGGGGGGGGGGGGGGGGAGAAGGAAAAAGGAGTGTGAACGAGTGTGCAAGTCGAGCCGCCGAGTTCATTCCCTTGTGTTCATGCCATACGGGATGCGAGTGCCAAGACGGGCAATCACTGAAGACTCCATAAAGAGCCTGTAGAGTCCTGTCGACTGGTTCTGCCACACTGATGCTACATTGGCGTGGACAACGCAATGGTGCTGCTGGTTGAAGTGGGAGCCCACAGGGTTGTCATAAATTAAGCCGCATGGAACGCAGGTGCTCGCTGAACCGTTCATCAAGGCTGCGGTAGGTCTCACCTGTGTATTTCTTGGTACACAGGGTGTAGGAGATGACGTAGACAAGGTCTTCTGACTGACAGTTAAAACTGGTCCTTACGGCAAACTGGCCAGCAGGTCCTGTGATGACAGTGGAACTATCGATGAAAGGGCAGGTCTTACAAACTCTTGCGGCCGTGGTCTAGTGTCAGGGGGGGGGGGGGGGGGGGGGGGACCATAGGGGCGGATAGAAGCTCGCACCAGATGGTCTTTCAGGTTGGTATCCCTCCTGAAAGCGATGAGGGGTGGCTTAGGAAAGATCTCCCATGTTAAGTCGATATGAGGAAACCCACCGGAGGAGACACCGCACTGCAACTGAGTCACTTCGGTGGTGGTGTTCAGTGGTGCCTGTTCTTATCCAGCATACGCAGGGACACCACTGACTAAGCCCCTTACTGACGACAATAATTGCTTGGTCGCGGAGCCAGCGTGAGTGAGCTCTCCCTCCGGAGGGCGCCACTACGTCCGTCAAACGACAGCCCCCGTGAATATGCCGATACCGGCGTCCCGACGGGAGCTGAGTTACACGCTTCTCTCACAACTTAGGTTGGAATTCATCGACAGTGCGTTTACAGGTTTGACCACGATAACTATTTCCACTTTATTGAAGGAAAGGAAACTTCGCCAGTACTGAACATTATAACTTTCTTCATGCCCCCTCTGTCATGGAAAACAAACAGTGGAGCATGTCCTTAGCTCATGTAAAGTAGCCCTGGCTCAAGGAAGGTACACATGGAGGCACAACCAAGTGCTCAAAGAGATTGCACAAGTAGTCTGGGCTAGTACCAGCACCACAAAAGGGAAAATCAGGACTCCAAAAGCACCGGCAACATTCTTCACGGCAGGAGGCAGCGAATCATGGCCAAGAACAACATTGCCACTCGGAACATGCAGGCAGAGTCTGCTGGACGGGGCAGATGACTGGGAGTGCACTGCAGACCTCCCAGAATGGAAGAGTCACCCAGAGATCATCAGCAAGAGTGGCATGAGACCAGACATAGTAGTCCACTCTCAGTCAACCAAGCAGCTGATCATGATCGAGCTCATGGTGCCATATGAGAACAGAATGGAGGCAGCTCAAATCTACAAGACTGAAAAGTATGCTGATCTGGCAAACAGCCTGAGGAGAGAAGGCTATCAGGTCAAAGTCCTCACAGCAGAAATTGGAGCTAGGGGGTTTGTAGGAACGTCTGCATACAGCCTCATGAAACAGCTCTCAGTTGCAGGGAGGGAAAAAAACAGAGCCCTGAAAGCAATGGCAGAAAGCAGCAGAGAGGTGTTCAAGCTGGATCTGGTCAAGGAGGAACAAAAGTGAACTTCATAAGGCTTAAATTTCCTACAAATATCAGGTGTCCCAGTGGTTAGTAGTGCGCGAGTCATTAAGTGGAAAATTAGCATGTCCAGAAGGGCATGGGTTCGAATCCCAGCCATGGCTCGTCCCAAGATGGGGGAAAAAAAGGGGCAGCAGAGGGACATCCGGAGTCATGAACCGGGTGTGGCCCAACCCCCTAGAGTGTCAGGAGATAAGGGCCAAAACACTTGCTTGAAGGGGGCTTCTCTTCTGAGGACTCTCTGCTGCCACGCTCTCCACGAGTTTCTTTCTACTTAAAAGAACACGAGCTGAAAGTAAATGCATGCGCACACACATACGCTCAAACACACACACACACACACACGCGCGCGCGCGCGCGCTCAAGAACGCAAGCACACACACACACACATACATACATACATATACACATACATGCATACACAGTCTTTAGAGAGAGAGAGAGAGAGAGAGAGAGGAGAGGGAGAGAGACGTGTGCGCAGGAATTCATTAATCTCCCCTCAAACCCATCTCTTTTTTCCCTTCACTCTTCCACTCTTCTCCTTCCTCTTGCTTCCACTCCTCCACCCCCCCTCTCCCCACCCCCCCCCCCCCCCCCCCCCCCACACACACACACACACACCATGTATCTCTTTTCATTTTCTTCTTAAAGGGGAATGAAATCAGTCTCTACCTGTGACATGGTACAGGGACGGGAGGGCAGACAGGTCACATCTCCAGCCACCAGTCAAAGTGTGGCAAACGTGTCTCCCATTTTTCTCGGGAGCCGGTCTTGGGCCCCGGCTTAATCTCTTTCTGTACAGCGGATTTAAGGCGGCGAGGGGGAAACTGGGTCAGAGATAACTCATCCATTTGTGGCTCACTCAGACCCAGGTCTTCTGCCGCTTTGCTTATACAGTGTGAGCCCGTGACGCGCGTGGAGGTTTTGCTCCTCTCCACCAGGGGGCGTTAGTAGTCTGTGGGGAGGTGGAGGAGTGAAAGACCCTTACCACACCGGCCAAGGGTGAACAGTCCCTCCCCCTCCCCCCCCCCCGACCTTCATTATCACTCCGAAAGAAATTTCGAAAGTGTTCGAAACGTGGATTCCGGGATCACACACACACGCACACACACACACACAGAGAGTCATCGTGTGAAATTTCTTTCGCTGCTTATTGCAAAATTATCGCTGAAGGGGATAGGATTTGTTTCCTGCCCCCTCAAAACCCCTCCCCTTCTTTTACTTATTTGAAATAGAATACTACCCCTTTCTCTCTCTCATACCCTTCCTACTCCCTCCAGTTTCCTCCTCACATTGAATCAACACTCGTCCAATGTTTGCCAAATGAAAATAAGAACAATCAGTTACGCTGCTTGCACCGTCCCTCTCCCTCCACCCCTCCCCCCCCCCCCCCCCCCCCCCCCCCCCCCCCCCCCCGTCTTTTCTGTCGCCACTCCCTCTAACCTTCATCGGCTTGGCGGGTGCACACATGTGAAAAGGGAATAAGAATCACCTTCTGGCGGACAAACTGATCCGTCCATTCCCACATTGAATAATAACGGTAACGAAACCGAGTTGGGTGCATCAGCCCCCATGTTTCCAATGTATGAGAACGCATTGGCTGGTCAGATCACAGGGCTCATTGAACGGTTTCCGTACACCAATGGGCTGTTGCGTTATGCTCTGCTCACGCACAGCGTACGTAGTCCTGTTGCCCAGCAATCATCTCCACGATGTGAACGTGCGAATAAAACCATTAAAAGTAACCATTAACAAAGTCTTGGTATTAGACCTTGAATTTATCTATCCCCCAAATCCGTGTGACAAACTAGGCAGGAGATCTGACTAAGAAATTTAAAAAAAAAATCCAGCAAATAGCTACCCGTAATACGTAGACAATGGTAGTGCAGCCATACTGCCCTGGGCATGCACAAGGAAAGACTCACTTAATAGGTATGCGTATACGTTTGAGTAGTGATAGACTAATAGGGAGCTGCAAATCGCACCAGCGGTCAGGCAGTTTTACGCCTGCTGGAGTCTTCACATGTGTGTATTCCTGTTAAAACAGGGTTACACAAGCGCTTCGTGACAGCCGCCACCTCGCTTCCCTTTCCCGTTTCGCAGTTGTTTCCAACTTTTTCGGCACTCTCCACACGCGGAGTGATTTCTCTCGTCAGTGGGTGGGTTTAACGTCCTTTTGGCCGGAGGTCCTTAAAGACAAGGTAAACATGCAGATTGAAGTCTATCTCTCGTGGCGGTTGTCGTTGGCAGTGCTGTGTCTGGTTCCGTATGGGGGCTGTCGTCTGTCGTTCTCTCAGCTCCGTTACTTGTGGACTTAAGTTCACTTTCTGGTGTCGATCGGCCGACGATTTCCGTCGGTTTTCTTCTCCTCTTTTCTCATCAAAAGGCCTGTCTTCAGGGCCACCAGGCGGCCTTCTTCGTGCTCGGGTGGCGATGGTCCTGTGCCGCGCGTGAGGCCGCCTCAAAGAGGGTGCAGAACGAAAGTCGCTGGAGCATTGCACGAGTCACTTCTGTGGTCCACTCTGACTACGGCCGTTAAGGCAGTGTTTCAGCCCGACCCCCGGAGAGGGGTGCCATCACACCTTACCCTAAATCCCAGGCCACGGTAATCGTAGTCAGGCAGCGCTCGATCGCCGATCGCCCCACATCTCTAGGATCCGTCCTCCCGCAACACAAGCAAAGACCCGCAGTCACGCATATAGCTGGATGGTTCGCTGTGCCGCGTGACACTGACTTCTCACATCAGTGTTCTTCAAAGGAGAGCTGCCACTTCTCCCCTTGGTGTTTGCTGCCATCCCACCTCACAGGAAAGGAGAGTTATCTCCTGAGTGTGTACATTTGTACAGTGCGAGAGGAGACATGGCCGATGTCCACACACATACCACTCCACGAGAGAAACTGAAGGTCTGTTAAGGTTCCGAAGAGGACATCACCATACACTTCATGTCGAAGAACTTCGACTTAAAGGGTGACAGTTGTAGGGAGAAAATATGGGCGGGAAACATGCAGACATAGTCTTTAGGAGTGTGAGTGGCCAAGTCGAGCTTTTCATCTATTCTCGACCACATGGAAATGTCGTCGATATGCAGACCTAGTCGTTAGGGGTATGAGTAGCCAAGTCGAGTTTCTTCATCAGCTGTGTCAACATGGAAATGTCATGATAAATCGTTTTCATGTTTGTATTCATTCCAAAATACAGAACTCAACTCGGGTAACCAGACCAGCGGTTTGAACCTCATGTGTAAGTACACACCACCGAAGTTTACATTGTTAGTGGCCTCAACTTTACTGTTGCCCATTTTTGTTTACTCTAAGTGTAACACGCTAAGCCGTGTGCATGGAGAAACAGTCATTCGAATCACGATTGATATAACTGTTAGACGCAGACGAAGCCATCATTTTCAGCAGTGATTGCAGTACTTGAACCCCAAACAAAATGCGTCCGATGTAGGTAATGCTTGTGTACTAAGAGTCCAAATTGCTTATGCCATGCGATGTAGATTTGACAACACTCACACACACACACACACACACACACACACACACACACACACACACACGCACGCACGCACGCACGCACGCACGCACACACACACACACACACACACACACACACGCACGCACGCACGCACACACGCACGCACGCAAGCACGCACATACACGCCAGAAATGAGTGTATAATGGGGGTCCAAATATCAGCATTGGTAAGCCAGTGGAACGGCAGGTGCGATAACCTACTCCATAAAGACAAGTTTCGTTGGAAACGAAGGCAACTCCGAGTGCGTTAGATAGGTGTCGTGATTCGAGAGGCTTCGCCATAATGCAGACGACGCAACGTGCGTCATTAAGGGTGCACTTTCATACACAGGAAGTAGCAGTCAGGCGGAGGAAGGCAGCATACTGAATGAAATATTGATGGAATTGATTCAGACGCAACTCGGCCAGTCGCGGTGGTGTGTTTTCAGCCTGGCCTGTCATAATGCAGGCGCCACTGAATATGCGTCGTCCGCTTACCCGGAAGGGGGTAGGAGACGTAACCTTCATGGAACAAAATATTGCACAGGACCATACCAGTTAAGTAAGGTGATGTTTGTTTTACAGTGAGTCATTGTGAAGAACTTTTTAATTTTAGGAAATTCTTGTTAAAATCCAGCAGCAGCATTCGTTTGGAGTTATATGGGCCTGTTAAGTATTCCATCGTGGGAGCAACAGTTACCGTACTTGTCCGTTATTCACTGTTAACTGTTCTGTGCCACATTGAAGACTTCCTTTCATACCAATCAAACTGAGGCTACCTGTATTTGTCGCTGTTCGCCCGTGTATTTGTTTGGCGGTATTCAGGATCGGAAAGGCTGTGCCAGTTTCCAATGAAATATAATGTTAATTTGTGTTTGTTCATTTCTGCAGTTGTTGGTGTGTAGATCTGTCAGGTGCTGGGTATATGGGTAAGCTTGAATTTTTTTTTTTTTTTTTTTTTTTTTTTTTTGGGGGGGGGGGGGGGGGGTCCCCCCATGTTTGTTCTGTGTACTCCGTGTTGTCATTTCTGTCAGGCCATTTTGGTGTCGTAGGCAGCGTTCGTTTGGAGTTATGGATATGTAATTATGTAATCGTGAGAGCAAAAGTTATCTGCGTGTTTGTTATGTATTGTTTACTGTTTCCTGCCTCATTTAGGATTCCCTTTCATACTAGACAAATTGAGGTTACCTGTTTTATGTTTTGTTACCACTCGTCCGTGTGTTCGTCTGACTATATTGTAGATAGAAAAGGCTGTGTCAGTCTTGAATAACTGTTTATTTCTCCAGTTGTTGACGTGTCAGGCACATGGTATACGGGCAAGCTTGGAGGGACGTCTCCTTGTTGTTTCTCCTCTGTTGTCATTTCTGCTAGGCGAATTGGTGTCGTAAGCAACATTCGTTTGCGAGTTACGGGCCTGTAATTATTTCATCGTGGGAGTAGAAGTTCCCATGTTATTATTGTTACTCTGTTAGGACTTGTGTACATCTGTTAAGGAGATAGAAACCGGAAATGCTACTTTGTTTTTTTCTAGACGACGCAACTGTAGTTATCTGTTCCAGATTTCGCCGATGTGTTAATTACAACTCAGTTTTGTCGTCCCCGATATTGTGGGTCTATATTTGGTCATAAATTGGTGAAGAAAAGAAAAGGGGCTTGGGGGGGGGGGGGGGGGGGGACCATCATTATTCTCTCTTTAATTTTCCATTATGATATTGAGCTATTTCCAGTTACCTTAATCACTACATTCCGAATAGGTCCAATTCTTGAATAAATTGAAAACACCACCACCATCACCACTAACAACTAGAAGAAGGCAAAATGTGCCTGTCATATGTGCGTGCTTCTTTCTGTGCACATACATGCGTGAATCGGAATCATTATGAACTTAATTGTCCTCAAAGCCCAACAGGTCTGGAGGTCGCAAGAGGTTCAAGAGGATAGAATTCAGTGTCTCTTAAAACAGTTTTGAATTCGGTTTGGCGTTGGTCTTGGGACTTAATCCGAATATAATCTGAGATGACCGATCGTCTTGTGTGCGATTGTCGTGTGAGCATTTTTCTTCCTAGCAACTGTCGGCGCGCCGACGCATGGCGTCGATCGACCGAATAACAATGGGAACTTATCTATAAGCTTCTCTTGGTCGGAACGACTTGCATGGAATCTCAGTGATAATGCATTTAGAGTAACACCACGAATTTGAGAACAGACGCCAACTGAAAGCTTTTCTTCAGCGGTAGTCTATGTTAGTTTCGAATAATGAAGTTTTTCAGTATAGATTTGCTGTTTTCATTGGTACCATTCATGGCGCTATCAAGGTCACTCGCAATGCAAGACCTGCACGGAACAGCACTTGCTGAACCACTCGAGTCATAATCAGAATATCATTTATGATGTGATGAGACCTTTCCAGCCCATGACTGAATGACTTGTGAGAAGCATTCGGAAAACCTTTTGGGAGTGAGGGTAGGGGTGGATGGGGGGGTTGAGCGATGGACGGGGGGTGGGGGGAGGGGGGGGGGGGGGGGGGGGTGGAATGTCGGTGTGCTCCGTGAACAGGTGAATGTTGACGGGGTTTTCTCTACCAATGGCAAGAAAGTTTACAGGACTCAGCATATCATGTAGTTTAATATATGTATCAGTATTCATTAATGAAGGAGACAGAAAAAGAAAGACGAGGCGTGAGACCCACTCCATGCAAACAAGATAATGTTGACCATGAGGGCCAGTGGTTAAATAATCAGTTTCTGATTATAGCCAACCATGATTTTTCCCTCCTCAAAACATCGAAAATAATAACGGCCTTTGATGAATAGAAGCAGCAGCTGGAATGTGTACTCTCCTGTTCAGACTTTGTGAGTGGATTGGATTTATCGCGCGCGGTGCTGCCACAAACAAGATCACACACAGACACAGACACACGCACACACACACACACACACACAAAACACACACACGCGCGCACGCACACACACACACGCGAGCGCGCGCGCGCGCACACACACACACAGAGAGAGAGAGAGAGAGAGAGAGAGAGAGAGAGAGAGAGAGAGAGAGAGAATCATAATATGCAAAAGCAAAAGACGCAGACAGGAAGAAATGTATAATTTCATAATGGCTACAAATCATTCTCTATTCACCTACATTGTTCAGGATTTCATGGAGATCAATATTCGAACAGCTTTTATTAACGTAACATTTTATTTCATTTGCCTGTTACCCTTACGCATACTCCATACAGAATTTATTTGAAAAGTTCCTTATAATCGTGCTTATTGGGTCGAATTCATCATTGGTGCCCGGAATGAGTAGCTCTTCCTTCACAGTGAGATGTTTTGCCTTATAATTCATCGGGCTTTTGATTTTTTTCCCCCCTTAATTCCTCTTAAGTTGCTGTTGAACTTGTAATCTGTAATCTGGTGCCAGGGTCTTTGTACACGCATGGCCAAGTCACATTTGTATCCATGCCATTTATCTATGTGCGAGTTCCGACTTTTAAAAAAAATATATATCAACTCTTTCCCCTATCTGTGATGGTTTTTTTTTTTTTTTTTTTTTTTTTGCTGTCTCAACCTCGCCGCCACCTCAGAGGCATGCACCCACGCCGCTCATTCCGACACCCCGTCCACAGCCACAGCCCGGTCGGCCCCGCCGCAGCCCCGGCACCAGCAATCCACAGGGAGCGGTCAGTGTCAAGTCGTGAAGAGGCAACCCACCGGAGGAGACATTGCACTGCTGCTGAGTCACACTTCGGTGGTGTTCAGTGGCGCCTGTTCTGATCTAACATACGCAGGACACCACCTACTAAGCCCCTACTGACAACAATAATAATGCTTAGTCGCGGAGCCGACATGAGTGAGCTCTCCCTCCGGAGGGCACCACCACCACGTCCATCCAACGACAGCCCCCACAGACTGGGCGATACCGGTGACCCCGACGGAACCAAAGCAAGGCCACAGCGTGGAGAGGACATCAAAATTGAGGTCACCATGAGAGCAGGGCATGAAGGGCCACAGAATTTTGAGACTTTTTTTTTTTTTTTTTAATGCTGATCAATGAGAATGAGGATGATTAAGATGATGCTACGAATTTCCATTTCGGTCTGAGACTACATGACAGGGCTGTACTCTACGCTTCCTTTCATAATAATATATCCCGGCGTCAACCAGGCCCGAGAGATACAGGCACCTGCAGTGTTGGTCAGGAAATTTGAGCAACACACTCTCAGAAACGCATCCGTTAAGGGGATGAAACTCGACTGTGTCGTCCCAGTCTTCCCAACCGAGTCCACAGCAAACTCAACTCTGGGTAGGAGCCGGTCGGGGCAGAAAAAACCCACATGACTCTGATGGGATTCGAACCCACGACCTCCCAGCCGGGAGTCCGCGACACTAACCATTTCGCCACGGCGGGCTGGTATGAAGGAAATTTCACTAGTAATGTAAGCAGTCCAGTCCGTTAATATTTGACACTGCTGATGTAGGGAAAGGACTTGTTGAACACTCAACTCCTCAGAGAGAGAGAGAGAGAGAGAGAGAGAGAGAGAGAGAGAGAGAGAGAGTTTAAAATCTCCATTAAAGCACTAAATGTCAAGTGCCATGCCTATTGTGGAATGTGACTGCTGCATCGCATTAAACTTTCAACACGCGCTCACACAAATACACACAGTGCACAATTCGGAGAGGAAAAAAAAACGGTTTTATTTTCTAAACTGAATTACAATACCACGTACTTGTGTACACACACACACACACACACACACACAGGCGCGCGCGCGCACACACACACGCACGCACGCACTCACTCACTCTCCATGCAGGGTTTTGTGTGCGTTTTTTGAACTATTTATGAGTTAACAACGAACGAAACACACGCGCGCGCGCGCGCGCACTCATAAAGATTACAGTGGCGTGGGTGTAAAACTAAAACTACGGAACGGAATTGAGAGAGGCCTACTTTGATCTGCTGGGCCAAGAATCGTCGCACACCCCTTCGGTGTTTAACAAGCACACCACTTGCATTCAAGCAGCGTTCCCGCCTTCATGGGACAGCCAGCATCATAACCCACAGTGTACAGACAGACATCACCACAACCCACACTGTACAGACAGACATCACCTCAACCCACAGTGTTTAAACAGACAGACATCACAACCCACAGTGTTTAAACAGACAGATGCTGGGGGTTTTAAGTAAGCTGCCTTTTTTTTAATCTTCGTTCATTTTTCTTTTTGTCAATAATTTTAACCGCAATCGTTTTGTGGTGCAACTTAAATGCTTAGATGTTTAAAAAAAAAATGCGGGGGGAAGTGGGGAGGGGGTGACATTATTTGTTGACTGCGGACACGAAGTCTACAATTTATTTTTTTTCATCTTCAATGCAGAAGAGTGGTTAGCGCGGAAAATAATTGATCAGTTCCGTCACCATTCACCCTTAATGCCTGCCTGCATGTCGCTGGCTTCAGCATGGGAGGAGGATGGTGGTTGAGGGGGAGGAGGGGGGGGGGTGGGGTGGGAGGTGCAGAGGGAGGGAAGGGGAGGAGACAGGGGTGACAGAGCAAGAAAATGGATGAACGAACGAACAAGTCAACTTAGCCTTGAGCAGAGGTCAGCTGCCAACTTGTTGAAGTCAATAATTTGCACCATCTCCTACTCGTGAAGAGAACTGACGAAAGGGTGTGCCTTGCTCCTTTCCCCTCAAGTTTCTTCCACCCCCACCCCCCCCCCCCCCCCCCCCCCTGTCGAGCCTTCTGCTGTTACAGTGGCACAGGGCAGCGGAGCTCCAAAAAGCCAAAACGTGTCGTTTCCCGCCGACAAGCAATTTCTCTCTCTCTCTCTCTCTCTCTCGCTCAAAATGGCAATAATGTCATGTTGCACACACAGGCATGCGCATAGACACACGCGCTGTTGTTTATAGCCCAGAGGACCACGGAGGCCAGATGAGGGCGCGTGCGCACACATAACACACAAACATACACATACAGAATGCATACACAGAGAACAGACACACATATACACACGCACACACACGTATGCACGCACATACAAATACATACCCCACCCCAATGTCATCACACACACACACACTCTTTCTCTCTCTCTCTCTCTTTGTTATCCACGATTACTTAACACATAGATGACTCACGCCGTTTTGTTTTAACTTTCAGAACAGGAAAACCCTTGAAGTGTCTTTTGTAGCCTACAGACTTCTGCTTCCGTGCGGACAGCAGGTTGTGTAAGGAGCCACGAGGGACGCGTGAACTGTCGGTGATCTCCCTAGTCCTCTCTGCCTTCAGTCAGGCGCAACAGGGCAGAGGCGTTACAACCACTCCTGTCCTCCACGCTGTCGGTCCAGGGCTTTTCCCGTTGCCTCTGGCGAATCCATCCTCACCTGGCTGTGTAGGATATGGAGTCCCAGACTGACGCACGTTAGTTGGACAAGGGGTCATACAGATGCATGCTGGTCGAAGGACAAGGGTCATACAGATGCACGCTGGTCGAAGAACAAGGGATCATACAGATGCAAGCTGGTCGTAGGACAAGGGGTCATACAGATGCACGCTGGGTCGTACAACAAGGGGTCATACAGATGCACGCTGGTCGAAGGACAAGGGGGGTCATACAGATGCACGCTGGTCGAAGGACAAGGGGGTCATACAGATGCATGCTGGTCGTAAGACAAGGAGTCATACAGATGCACGCTGGTTGAAGGACAAGGGGTCATACAGATGCAAGCTGGTCGTAGGACAAGGGGTCATACAGATGCAAGCTGGTCGTAGGACAAGGGGTCATACAGATGCAAGCTGGTCGTAGGACAAGGGGTCATACAGATGCATGCTGGTCGAAGGACACAGGGGTCACACAGATGCATGCTAGTCGAAGGACAAGGGGTTACAGATGCATGCTGGTCGTAGGACAAGGGGTCATACAGATGCATGTTGGTTGCGAGACAAAGAGTCGTACAGATGCATGCTGGCCGTGGAACAAGCGGTCATACAGATGCATGCTGGTCTTGTTATGAGGGGTTACAGACAGATGTATGCTGGTAAAGGGACAAGGGGTCGTACAGATGCATGCTGGTCGAAGGACAAGGGGTCGCACAGATGCATGCTAGTCGAAGGACAAGGGGTTACAGATGCATGCTGGTCGTAGGACAAGGGGTCATACAGATGCATGTTGGTTGCGAGACAAAGAGTCGTACAGATGCATGCTGGCCGTGGGACAAGGGGGGTCATACAGATGCATGCTGGTCTTGTTATGATGGGTTACAGACAGATGTTTGCTGGTAAAGGGACAAGGGGGTCATAGACAGATGTATGCTGGTAAAGGGACAAATGGTCATAGACAGATGCATGCTGGTAAAGGACAAGGGGTCACAAACAGATGTATGCTGGTAAAGGGACAAGGGGTCGTAGACAGTTGCATGCTAGTAAAGGGACAAGGGGTCATAGATGCATGCTGTTAAAGGGACAAGGGGTCACAGACAATGTATGGTGGTAAAGGGACAAGGGGCCACAGACATGTATGGTGGTAAAGGGACAAGGGGCCACAGACATGTATGGTGGTAAAGGGACAAGGGATCACAGACAGATGCATGCTGGTAAAGGGACAAGGGGTCACAGAGAGATGCATGCTGGTAAAGGGACAAGGGGTCATAGATGCATGCTGGTGAGGGGACAAGGGGTCACAGACAGATACATGCTGCAAAGGGAAAAGGGGTCACAGACATGTATGGTGGTAAAGGGACGAGGGGCCACAGACATGTATGGTGGTAAAGGGACAAGGGGCCACAGACATGTATGGTGGTAAAGGGACAAGGGGTCACAGACAGATGCATGCTGCAAAGGGACAAGGGGTCACAGACAGATGCATGCTGCAAAGGGACAAGGGGTCACAGACAGATGCATGCTGCAAAGGGACAAGGGGTCACAGACAGACGCATGCTGCAAAGGGACAAGGGGTCACAGACATGCATGCTGGTAAAGGGATAAGGGATCACAGATAGATGTATGCTAACAATAGGAGGACGAGGAATCATGGATACTTGCTGGCAGTGAGACAAGGAATCATATACAGATAACCGTTCTCCGTTTTTGGCCTTCCTCGAAATACTTTTTTTTTTTTTTTCGGAAGATCGTTTTAATTTTCGTCGAAAGCGGGAGAATTGCATTAGTGAAGTCATTTGACATTATGACATGCAAGTTTTAAACTTTGATCTTACTATGCAAATTTAACAATCGAACTGGTTTGTTAATCGAAAATACTGATTTTTTTTGTACCTGGCATCAAGACTAAGTTGCTTTTGGACTGTGTATTCCCTTGGAAAACGGAAAAATGTGGTTTCCAAAGCGAATTTTGAGTCTTGCCATAACATAGTAAGGGCGATACTCTTTTTGAATCTCCCTTGCCTGAACTGGTTTTTTTTGTCAGAAAGGACTCATAAAACTTTTGTTATGGAACCACAACCATGATAAGGATTGAAGATGATCAAAATCGCAGGCATACGTTAATTTACAGCGAAAGAGAACATACACAAGCACAGCACGACACACAAGATCAAGGCTATCGAAGAAGAAAAGCATCAGCGTTTTGTAAGCCAGCACACACACACACACACACACACACACACACACACAGAGGGAGAGAGATAACAAAAGTTAAAAATAATTGGACTCCAAGACCAGTCCACCTTGCGATCACTGCGACTCCATCCGACAGCGCCCAACTCTGCAATGAAGCGTCGTCCTCACAAGTTACCGAGGCAGACATATTTCCCAAAGTACCTACACAGACAATCTTTCACAAGGAATCCATGACGAAAGTCTTTCCCAAAATAGCCATGAAGACTGTCTTTCCAAATTACCCCTACTGGCTATTATTCTCAGACAGCCTATGAAGACACTTTCCCCAAAATACCCATGAAAATTCTCTTTCCAAAAGAATCCATGAAGACTATCCCTCTCAAAGTACGCACGAAGGCATTTTTTCCATTTCTATGCATGATGACAGTCATTCCCAAAGAACCACGCAGACAGTGCCAAGGTAACGATGAAAATTATTCTTCCTAAAGAAACCATGACGAGCGTCCTTCTCAAAGTACCCATGAAGAGAATCTTTTCAAAAATTCCCATGTAAGTTCCAGAAAGTCTTAAAACTATTTCCTAACAAACAGCGATTTTACTCCCCCTTGTGAGAGAGAGAGCTGCTCTCGCCGCGACACAGGGCCGCCTTTGGACTGCCTGCCTGTGATGTTAGTCTCTCCGTTTATCTGTCAAGCAGTCTTCGGCACAGAGTATATCTGTTACCGTGGACTCTTTGACACCTGCTGATTAAAAAGCAAGTGATTGTTGACGCCTTCTTGTCAATAAACGGAACACCGACGGGACTCTTTACTTAGGAGACTAAGAAGAAGGCCTTCATCTCTTTTCTTGCCTTTCCGACCACCTGGCACCAATACAAACATCACTTACGGCTATTGTTGGATCTGCGACACGTGATATTAAAAAAAAACCCTCTTAAGATCCACAATAAAAGCGGGAAGCGTCCCTTAGAAAGTCTGTGTCCTTCATCCTCAACCTTCAAAAGCCGACCACAATGTCACACCAAGGGATTCTCAAGACCCACACTTAAAAAACAAAAAAAAAATAAAAATAACCGAGTTATCAAAGCATCTTCGATTCTAACCTGACATCGGTTTTGATGATGTACGGCTCTAAATCATGGAGGCAGGGCAAAATTATGCAAAAGAAGATACAGACGACATTCATCAGCACCTGCTTCGGGTGTCTGTTTGACATCCGGTAGTCAGCGACGAGTAGCATACAGACCTTGAGCAGGAAGTGGGGTTGGATAGAACACGCCCTTTGGAAGCCAGCATCCGGCCATCTGTTAGACATCTGTCACGTGGAGCCGGCTTGGCTGAAGGAAGAAGGGATGACCCAGAAACCGTCGGAGATGAGACGCTGACGTAAAGCGGAAGAGGAAGGGAGCCAAGAAGACCGAGGCAGACAGGACAGCCCTGGGTGGGAATTCACTGGAGAAATGTCGTGGATGCTCAACTCTGCCTAAGGGGCGAAGGGATCAGTTACAGATATCAAACCGAGACAACCTGCACCTAGGTCCGTAGCGGTCAATACTATCAGTCTAAAGCTTCATGACTTGTCTTTTAACCCGATTCCAGCCCCTCGGGACCTAGCAACTCCGAGCAATGAAACGATCGACTGTAATCAAACAGCAAGTGAACACAATCGCCTTGAACAGGACTGGCATTGCAATTACATCCCTGGGACAGTGGGTCGGTTCGGAAGAGCGGGCGAAAGATGGAGGGGGAGGGAGGGGTACAAGCTGTTCAGGTTCCACACGCCTACAGCCTCATAAACCATCCCATTCATGTCGACTGAAGGAAGATCTGACGAACATCTGCAAACGTCACCATGAACCTGCAGATAACAGTGGGCGGGGTGGTGGTGGATCAGTCTGACCAGGAAGTAAATGCAGACATAGGAGGAACAAGCAGCTTTAGGTGAACTACACTGATCTTGGACATTCCTCGCCCCGATCTGGCTTTAG
Organism: Conus betulinus; assembly: GCA_016801955.1. Classification (NCBI taxonomy): domain Eukaryota; kingdom Metazoa; phylum Mollusca; class Gastropoda; order Neogastropoda; family Conidae; genus Conus; species Conus betulinus. The sequence goes on from JADBJO010000585.1 coordinate 220,298, forward strand.
TTCCAAAACCACAGGTGTTCCAGGCTGATGTAGGACAAAAGCTCGCTGAACAGACCCTCACCGAAACACTGTGCACGGAAATATTCGCTCTTCCAGACGTTTAGTTTGCGAAAGAATCAGAGACAAGTGATCTTTGTATACAGCATGTGGGAGTGAAATGGAGCGTGGATGCATGTGTGTGTGCGCCATGATCATGTAGCTGATAAATTCTAGACCCGGTGCGTGAGGTGTGTGTGTGTGTGTGTGTGTGTGTGTGTGTGTGTGTGTGTGTGTGACAGAGAGAGAGAGAGAGAGGGGGGGGGAGGGGGCATACTAGCTGTGAGTTAATATTCGGACGTGCACACTGTAACGATGAGCAAGTCTGCCCAGTGGGTATTCATCCCAGCAAGGATACCTCCGAGATCATGTTCTCCGCGCAAGACTCCCTCTCTCTTCACACCCGCCAACGGCCTACGGCCTTCCAAGGAGCATCCAAAGACAGCCTGCAGCATCGGCCCCATCCAACCGGCGATGACCGGCGACGCAGGACGAGGAGCTGCGGTCGACGACAGTCTGTGTGGTGTATGGTTTGTACAAAACTGGTTTTTACAATGATCTCAGACTTCGAACGATCTGTAGGATCAATGTGAAAACCAGCTTTGTGGATCAGCTTCATCTGTGCCGCTTGCCTCGCCTCCTGCACACTGAAGACATGCACAGGTAAATGCATTCGTAACGTATGCGTGCATTCGTGTGCGCTCTCTCTCACTCTCTACACACTCTCACGCACACACACACACACACACACACACACAGAGTTCTTGAAATCTAGACTACAGACATTTCGTTGTACAATTTTTTTTTCCAAACACAGACAGACGCATACAATTATACCTGACTCTCGATAAGTACATGAATAGAAATCCAACATTTCCAAACTGTACCCTTGTCTTGGGGCAAATGCCAAAATGTATGATGACAATTACTCACGTGTCCTGGCAGATAAAGCGGTTGCGAGTTTCCTCGCGACATCTTTTACTTGTTGATGAGACAGACAGCGACAATCCAAAAACACCTTGGATGATAATCCTAGGCGGAGGTTAAATTCTGTTTTCACCTCGTAAACCTGTCAGACATGGACAAACCAGACTAACTAATTGTGCCCTTCCTTTTAGTGATACTGACATCAACCGCTCGTTAAAAAACTGTACGGATCACAAACATGATGAAAAAAACCCACAAAGGCACTTGCGAAAAGACGCATTTGAATTTCAAAAGAGCTCGAGCAGTGATGAATCATGTTTTCTCGTTTCTTTCCTTTCTTCGTAAAAAAAAAATTCCACGTGAAGTGTATGGGAAGAACAAACAATAATCTGGCATCGTCTCCCAAAATAGAAGTAAGAAGTCGTGTATACTAAGCAAGCAATGCAATAAAACTCAAGGCTAAGGTCAGGCGTTGACCTGAACCATTTTAAGTCGGAGGTGGCCTTCGAGATGCCAGAATGTCACAGTGGGAGAAAGCACCGAGTTCCTCATCAGAAGTTGTGAGTTCAAATCTCACCTGTGCCCAACACCCAAAAATGCCATTTTCAGTGATCACCCTCATGTGGTGTCTGGTGAAGCAGTGTAGGCCCTCCCCCCACTCTCTCCGGATGGGTATACCCGTCTGCTCTGTCACTTTGGGTGGTACTGGTTGTTAATCCTGAATGCAGTGAACTCGTAGCGGCCCAGTGGATACCTTACTCGCTCTGGCAACGAGAAAGGTTCGAGTCCCCCGACTGGACTAAACGTGGTGGTAGCATATATGGATCCGTCTGTATGTGGTGACGTTTGCCTTCTTGATTGACAGTGAAACTAATCTTGCATAGAGAGTCATCCGTCCCCTCCCTCTTCTTCGCTTCTCACCGCCCCCCCCCCCCCCCCCCCCCCCCCCCCCCCCCCCCAATTCCCTTTGGGATCAAACGGTAAATTGAAGCTATGTTGTAGCATGGGGCAAATGAAAGGCTACAAACAAATGAAAAAAAATATACAGTCGCAATATACAATTGTAATACACCCCAAACTTCCTATGACATATCCGCAGTTATTGCGTACGTAATGTGGCGTATGTAATGTTGTGAAGGGTCTTTAAAAACGTTTCGTGGTAAATTAAAAATCAGCACGTCATAAAAAAGTGACACTCTGATCTGGCAACGTTTTGATTAATTTTACAGACTTGGTGAGAGAGAGGAAGGGGGGGGGGGGGGGGGGGGGGGTGTCCCATAAATATACTAATCTTTGGGATCGCAAAAACATCAGCCACCATATTAGTACCCACTCCGGACGATAGGCACATCTCGAAGTACCCTCACTATGGACTCGCAGGAGCTCTTCCAGCTTGAGGTCATCCACAAGAGAAGATCCCGCATCCAGACGAGTCCTGATTCAGTGTGTCTAATGGTGTTTAAAAAACGAGTCGACCCGGAAACGTCGAGACGGAATGTTTTAGCACGGAGCACCCTCACAACATGACCGCTGCATCTCATTCTGGACAGCGTGAGGCACCTCCTTGGGTTGCAGTGCCCAACTGCCGCTCAGAAGACCGAGACGCTTCATTCCAGGATATTCCCCACACAAGTTTGGCACTGTCACTGCCCATCGGAGAGTGTGGTCCTACTGGTAGGAATATATAACGCCAAATGGATCCCTTCATCATCTGCTTTCCAGGGCCGGTTGCCCTGACTGTCACTTCATCTGAGGGGAGAGAGTGGACGTTACACCTGATTCTACCACACTGGCGGATTCTGCGCTATGGGTGTGACAAAAAAAAAATCATCATCATCATCCATCGGAGAGTCCCAGACCACATGACCTGAGTTAGTTAGACCCTTCAGGCCCTCGCTCTGTCAGCTCTTCAAGCCATCGGATCCTGAGGCAAAGGTTCAGGTTGATAACACCCTGCCCGTTTCCGTCAATGTCTGCCTTCAGCAACACGCTGTAACAGTCAGTCAGCGAAGATCTCCAAGCGGCTTGGCTTCCCCGCCAAGGAGAGACAATCCTCACTCTCCAGACGATTCTCAGTAGTTCCCTTTTCTTCACAAGGTGTTAGGGCCATTCTCCACCAGTGATCATGCTCACGAGGCAAAATATGCAAACGATTCTTCCCAGTAACTTTCAAGCACGTTCATCCCGCGCCAGGATTTGCTCCTGCATTCTTGCAAGTATTCCCTTTAGATGCTCTTTCGGTGACTGCGTTTAAATTACTATTTAGTTTATCAAATTTTCCGAAGCCTGATGTAAAAGCAAAACAGCATCCCTCCTCCCTACGTTTCCGCTCTTCCCGGCAAATATCAAGGATTTCCACTGAGAAACACTCCCTCTTTTCAAACTTGTGTCAAGACAACATCATGAAAAATGATTATTGTTTTCAATCCATGGTTTCATAAATTCAGTTTCAAAAATTCTGTTTGCTTCAGTTATAACGGATCACAACAGCAACAAAAAATGAATAAAAAAAAAAAGAAAGAAAATGGTGTGTGGACGAAAACGAAGGAAAGTTGTGTGTGGACGAACTTATTGCTACTATCAAATGCACATAACAAATGAAGGAAACAAAATACAATCCCAAAGGCGGCGTCATTTCCTTCTCACCCGGGAAGTATACGACCGCTCATGTCCTCGGGATTCCTTCCCGTCGTCTCGTGAACAAGCCAAAATGACATCCCAATCATGAATATTAATGCTAATGGTCGCTTTGTAAAGTCGGTCCAAGAATCCTTGTTTAATGCCTTTAAGCTCTTTGTCTAGACGAAACAGAGTTCTTTAAGGGGCAGTGGTGTTGGCGGCTGCGAATAAATCGTTTCGTGCTCTAAACTCTACCTCGGTATCAGGTAAAATTCAATTTCAAAGGAAAGGATTTTTCACATTTGCATACCCAGTGCCTTCTATGTGGGACAGTTCACAGCCCTCCAGCTGTTCAGAACGCCATAGAGTAATAGAAAAAAATCATATAAGCAGTAGCATTTTTATCGTTTTCAGGTGAAGCAGCCATGTACTTCACGTGCATAATACCTTGTCAAAAGCCGATTGTCAGGACTGTAGTAAATGATTTGGGGGCTGGTGGGGTGGGGAGGGGGATGCAAGTAAATTTTCATCTGTAAGGAATTAATTCAAGTCGGCGTGCTTGCTTGTCTGTGATGAAATAGCAGCAACAGCAATAGCAGTAGTATTATATAACAGTAGTAGCAGCAGCAGCAGCTTCACGTAAGTTCTGCGATTTCTGACGAGAGAGAGAGAGAGAGAGAGAGAGAGAGAGAGAGAGAGTGATAGCAGTGATAGCAGCAGTAGTATTATATTAGTAGTAGAAGTAGTAGCAGCAGCAGCAGCAGTAATAGTAGCGGATCAGGAGCTGGGAGGGGAGTGTGTAGAAGTCACCGTCAGAGTATATGAACCGGCCACAGAGGAAGGCAGCCAGCCGAAATATATAACATGGGAGTAAACCAAAATATTTACACCACCCCACCCTCCCTGTATGTGTGTTAAGATAGATATTTCAGTCTCTATTTCAGTCTCTATTCTAGAATCTTGTACTATGCGGGGTATGTTTGCAAACGACACTGTCTGCATGCACGATACTTTCGTATCATTAACAATACAAATTTGTGCTATCAAAAATCTTTGTTGTTGCCGTTGTAATTGCAAACCGGAGAGACTTTCGCTCAAAGACCGGACCTCACAGTATGGACCCTAAAGTATGGATAAGAATGAACGCCGATCTGAAATTCTGTTTTCCGTTTCAGCGAGCATGGGCAGAATGTCAGTTCCATACAGCCCAATTCACCTTCATTGACCCTCACAAGAATCCACAATCAAAAAAGAATTTCATAAAACTGTTCATGTGTCTAGGAAGGAACGGGTAAGAAAAGCGCGACCCACGCATCCCCTTGCAAGCCAGTCTCCCGTGTCTGATTCTCCGAACATCGTGGGAGGAACCCCTCACTATCTGAACAGGCTTGAACAGAAAAGTGCAATACTTTTCACCTACTTGAAAATTCCACATCGAAGACGGAGGAGGTCGAGGAGGAGAAGAAGGAAGAAGAGGAGGCAGTGGTGGAGGAGGAGGAGAAGGATGAAGAGAAGGAGATTTCATGGAAAGAACAACAAATAAAAAGATGGAGAACAAGAATTTAAAGGAGAGAGAGAGAGAGAGAGAGGGGAAGGGGGGGGGGGGGGGGGGGGACTTTCTCTCCGACTCATTTCCGGCTGTGTTTCATGGTCGACACCATCAGGGAGACCGGTTGAAGACTGAGAAGGAGCGAGGGATGGTGGTGGTGGTGGTGGTGGTGGTGATAGGGAAGTGGGTAGGGTAGGAAGGGGCGCTGTCCAAGGTGAAGTCGTAAATACGCTTTTCCACTGTCCATCACTGTCATCAGGGCAGCCCCACTGCCCATCACACGCTTCTCGCATCCCCTCTTCTCCCAGTGAACCCGGTGCACCTCTCCGTTTTCCTCACTTCACTGTCCGTGTTTACTTAGGTGGTGTTTTTTTTTCTCATTTCTGCCCCCAGTAGAGAGAGAGAGAGAGAGAGAGAGAGAGAGAGAGAGAGAGTGTGCGCGCGCGTGCGCGCTTGTGTGTGTGAGTGTATGAGTGTACGCGTGCGTATGCGTAGCGGTGTTTGAGCGTGCGTGCGTGCGTGTGTGTGTGTGTGTGTGTGGTGTGTGTGTGTGTGTGTGTGTGTGTGTGTGTGTGTGTGTGTGTGTGTGTGTGTGTGTGTGTGACTACGTGTTGTTTTTTTTTTGACTTAGATCAGTTTTGCACAAAGATATGAGCGAATAATCGCATGCACACGATACTGTAAAAATATCTCTATCACACACACACACACACACACACACATAGATACACACATGCGCGCGCGCGCCATTTAGTCATGTATTGCGGGGTTTTTTTTTTCTTGTATAGTCTCATTCGAAGGACTGTATGAGAAATGGAGTCAGAACCAATGTTAACTCCGAGGTAAAAATCCCCCATGTACCGAAACAGACCGGCGATGACTCGAACCCACAACCCCAGGATCGCCAAGATTACGAGTCCGGCGCTCTGCCATCGACCTTTTTTGCGGCCCCCCATTTTTTCTTCTTTTTAAATCATGGGATCCCTATCTCATGTCCTCAACGCTTCGCTTTCCCCTCTTGCCCCACCCAAGATCTGCGCCACAAAAACGGAGGGACCTTACTGTGAGGTCTTCGGAAACATTCTACCATGCGTAGAGAGATTTAACAAAAAAAAATTACAGGAGTGAGAATGGGAAGGGAGTCAAAATGCATGACCCCTCCTCCCTTCCGACCCATTTTCTTCTTTTCTTTCCTCCTTTTTTTCTTTTCAATTTTTTAAAAATGTTTTCTTTTTCTGTTAAACTTTTTTATATTAAGGCTACATTAAGACTAAACGGCAAAAGTTGCTTTTTTTCTTTGTCTTCCTTCATTTTCACGAGAAAAGAGTAGCTTTACGTTAATATGTCAATAACTTAATTTCAAAGATTTGAATCTCATGTCTGCTTCAAAAAGTAGCTGTTAAATTCCGTTTTGTTGGAACAGAGTTCGTACTGAAGAGAATATAACCACAAAAGACATAAAAGAAAGAAAAAAAGAAAAAGAAAGAAACGAGAAGAAAAGAAAAGAAAAAAGAAAGAAAGAAAGAAGCATGGAAGGAAGGAAGAGGAAGACGGGAGAAAGGAAGAAGGAGAGAAGAAAGGAGTAGTGAAGAAAGGAAGGAAGAGAGAAGAAAAGAAAGCGGATGAAAGGTTTAGTTTCAATGCAGCCCAGCCGTCCACACGAAGTGCCTGGGTTCAGAGCAGCACAAACAGAGCGACCACGAAAGACAGGGAAAGACTGCATTTCTCTGCACAAAGCAGGATCCGGATAAAAACCTGGCCACTCTCCTTCCATCATGTTCGGCAGGGCGTTTCCTTTTCACGCCCAAATCCCTTTGCCCGTGTCCAGGAAATGAACCTTACAGAGTTCATTCCACCCTATGTTCGCCGCACCAAACGTATAATCTGCGCGGGGAGTGGAGGAAGAAAAGAATTTTACGTGTTAAAGGCATACGCGCCAAGTCCACGTGAAAGAAAGGGAGGGCTATATAGAAGAGCGGGGAAAGAGCCAACTCGATCTCCGCCAAACTACACTGTCCCTGAGTGAGAATGTCGAGGGCTCCTCTTCACACTCCGGAGACGCACGTAACGGA
>JADBJO010000585.1:232500-235000 GCA_016801955.1 Conus betulinus
CACAACAGAAACGTCACACAAGTAACACACACACACACACACACACACACACACACACACCCTGCCCCCCTTCAATGTTGCCTCCTTGAAATGTGTAGACAGAGAAAAAATAACAACCCGCAACAAAAACATGACACAGCAACACCAACACACACACACACACACGCGCGCGCGCGCGCGCACACACACACACACGAAAAGAAAACAAACCAAACCAAACACACCACCACCACCACCACCACCAGACGAAGCGTTTAAGTGCGGGTCGCGGTGGGTGGAGAGGTCTCTTGCTTTTCAGAGACAGACAATGGTTAGAGAAAAGCTGGGCTTTGGGCGTGTGCCGCTCTGCGGGTAACATGATCGGACCCAACCCTCTCTTTAACTTAATCCCATCTCTCCTCTCTCTCTCTCTCGCTTCATTTTTTAGACCTCCCCCCCCCCCCCCCCCTCCCCCTTAATTCAACGTTTACCGTTTCCACTCAAGCCATCTAAAAGCCATCACTTGCACTATGGCCTTTGAAAAAACAAACAAACAAAACCTCAACCCTGTTACCTACTTTTTAACTTGTTCTTCCCCCCCTGCTCCCTCCCCCATCTCCTTCCCCGCCCCTTCCCCTCCCCATCTTTCTCTCTCCCTCGCGCTGTAAACACACACACACACACTCACACTTACAAACTCACACACACACACAGTGCACTAGTCCAATCCTACCCTTGAGCATTGCTGAACATATGTTGAGTCTGGAAAGGCTAAGTCAATTTTTCCCCCAGCTGACCACGAAGGCTAAAACTAGAAGGCTGGCTGCTACTTCATTAATTGCTCGTTCATTTTCGTTGTCTTGTGTGTTATGTATCTTACCTGAAGAAGAACTTAACAGATTGAAAGGCTTCGTGTTTTGTCTTGGGATTCGTTTGTCTACGTTTTCTTGGCGGTTCGCTATTAATTACATTCAAAATTCATTAAGTTAGCTAACTAGTTAGTTAAGTAGCAAGTTGCTTACGTAATACTTGTTCGTTGTTCCCCAAATCTCTCCTCCTCCATCTCACCCCCCTCCCCAATCCCCTCGTCTTCTCGATTCATGTTTTTGAATACGCAGTCGATCAACATGACACTAAAGAAGCGTTAAAGGTCTGCTCCTAGTGCGTTTTGTTTCAATCTTAAACTGCTCTGCTCCCCACGCTTTCGTTTTTCTGACAAAACGTTTCTCCTGAAAAAAATGCAAACAGTATCTTAAATTCGTATCAACTGAAAACTTGTATTTCTATCGGTTGAATGTAACCCCAAACAATCCCAAACTTGCTATTGCCGAGAGATCAACGTTTGATGTCCCGGTGAGGCGGAAAAGGTTCTTACCTCTTTTGGACTTGGGGTAAGCATATCTTTGTATCGGCTGCGACACAATTTCGACATACAGACTTGCTGTCTCTTTGTTGTATCTTGGCAAAAGTCTTTCTGCAAAGATGTTTAAATGGATTCCTCCTGACTTCCTATACTTGTACGTTCCGACAGAGCGAAAGAGTGAATTCACTTGAAGCGATGACGCACACAGTCTGTTACAGTCTACTGTGGAAGGCGCATTTCAAACGTACCTTTGCTGAATTTGGCCGAGAGTTTTAAAAGCTCGGTCATCTGCCGGTCAGCACGGACGTACTCGACGTTGATGTAAGAGACGTCGACAATTTTTACTGGCAAAAACATTTTGTTGCGCGTTTTTCTCTCCCTCAGTCTGAAATTTTGAAACGTATTCGGCAATTTCCTTGCGTGTCTGACGCACAAACGCACTGAGTGGGGGAGACCTGACCTGTGAAACCCCTGTGTCCTGCTTTGGATACATCGTCTACTGACACCACGGGAAGGAGGTAGCGAGGGCAGGGGGGCGGGTGGGGGAACCTGCAAAAGCTAAAAGACACTGGTTCGTCTCTTATTCAGTTACTTACGTGGAAGCAGTTTAAATAGGTATTTCATTCAGTTATAGTTTGGAGCAATGCATCATCCCCCCCCCCCCCCCCCAAAAAAAAAAAAAAAAAAAGTAAAAAAAAAAAAAAAAGTGAACTGTAGCGGTACTGGTACGGTTCTTTTATTTTTTCTTTTCTTTTCTTACGTTTTCTTTTTTTTTTTTTTTCTTGTAATCATTGTTTGTGTTGATCAAGAACATAGTACGGGTGTTTCGCTGTTTGTTGCTGCTTTTCACCTGAGTTTCCAATTTCTTCACAAGAGCCCGAGACACACGTCACCTTCCCTGAACACTTTGAGAAGAGTCCACCCTTCCTTCCTCTCGCCTTTACTCTTTGTAATCCACTTCAAGCCCTCTACTCCCCCCCCCCCCCCCCCCCCCCCCCCCCCTCTCTCTCTCTCCCCTTTTCTTTTTCTTTCCTTTCTCGACTCCTTACTTTTAAACCAACCTACTTACCCGGCTTCACTCCCATCTCACTCCCATCTTATTCTTTCTCCTTTTACGCCCCCCCCCCCCCTGCATTACTCCTCCACCCCCCCCCCCCC
>JADBJO010000585.1:240000-242500 GCA_016801955.1 Conus betulinus
GCGAAAAGCCCGTATGTCTCTTCCCACCAACTCCTCTTCCCCATCTCCGTCTTCCAACACACACAGGCGGGGATGTGTGTGTGTGCGCGCGCACACACACATATTCATACACGGAAGTAACGGGATCGGCGTACTCATGTTATTTTTTTTTCTTTTAATGTAGTAGGGATCCGAGTACTCATGTAATTTTTTTTCTTTTAATGTAGTAGGGATCCGAGTACTTATGTGATGTTTTCTTTTAATGTAGTAGGGATCTGAGTACTCATATAATTTTTTTTCTTTTAGTGTAGTAGGGATCCGAGTACTCATGTAATTTTTTTTTTTCTTTTAATGTAGTAGGGATCCGAGTACTCATGTAATTTTTATTCTTTTAATGTAGTAGGGATCTGAGTACTCATGTAATTTTTTTTTCTTTTAATGTAGTGGGGATCCGAGTACTCATGTAATTTTTTTTCTTTTAATGTAGTAACACAGCTCTTTCACTCAATGTAAATTGGGGGTAATTACGATAACGGCATCAAGCACCACACCAAGAACCCTTTGCACCCTTATCCCAGCTTCTTTTTAATCATGTACCTTTTAATCTGAACTTTTATCACAGAGTTCGACGATTTTATTTGAAGGTAATTACTTGATGATCTTTATAATTACGACTGTACCGGAGAAATTTTGTAATTATGAGATAAAAAGAAAGGTTACCGGTTAAAAAAGAAAGGCAGGTAGGTTTGACGATTTTCTCTCTGATAGGTTGCCTTTCCTAAAAGCAAACCATGTTGAAAGCTATTTGCACTCTTCACAGTCATTTTGATCCTGATGACTTACTTTCCCCTGAAAAAATTAGAGGGAAAAGTACCAGGAGTACTTATTTTTTTGAGTGCTTCTATCGTCTGCATTGTCGGTCGTCCGTTCAGTTCCTCCGCTTCCATTATCTACGTGTGCAGTTGTTCGTTTGTTTCTTTGTTTGCTTGCTTGTTTGTTTTTTCACAACAACAACAACAACAAAAATGTTATGGCGTTCGAAATCTTGTTGTTCGGTCGATTTACCGGAATCCGTTTTTTTGTGTCATTTGTTCGGTTTTTTCTTTGCCCCCCCCCCCCCCCCCCCCCCCCCCCCCCCCCCTTGTTTTTTTTTTTTCAATACTACTTCTTTTTTTCTTTTTGGTCTAACGGACAGCAAGAAACAACTCACGCTTGGAGAGGTCAGCTGGTCACAGGTGAAACTCCCCGGTGACTTTAAAGACTGCCAGCTTCATAAATATCCCCACCCCCCCCCCCCCCCCCCCCCCCCCCCCCCCCCCCCCCCCCCCCCCCCCTCCCCCTGAGTCATCAGCAACAGGCTTGATCGACAGCCTCCGGTGAACCATTAGAAATCGTGACATTCGGTTGTCGGCAAATTTGAAGTTTACACCCCCCCCCCCCCCCCCCCCCCCCCCCCAACACTTCACTATCACATAGACCATAAGTCTCTGAAGATGACTTCTCCTTATCATGTCTTCATGCCGTCATAGATGTTACGTGAAGATGATTAGAACACAACTGGAAGTACCAATTTTCCTAACGACAAACCCCCAAACAACGGCATAGGCTGCTGAATGAAGAGTGTTCCAACTGGACCTGGTCGAGGAGGGAACAAAAGTGAATTTCATGAGGCTTCAATTTCCCGTCTTTGAGCAGATGCCCGACAGCCACGTGTACGAGACATCCGCATCAAAAGGCTGCTGCGCACACATACATACATTACACATGCATATCTGTATAAATGCAAACACTGCAGGCTTTTTCAGCGTAACGTTTTGTTCGACGGAAGAAACGTGATCTAGGGAGGTTTTTGAATAAGGGGGGGCCCACCAGATGCCCGAGACAGTCCAATTCTTGTTGCCCTTCGTATCTTTTTTTTTTTTTTTTTTCTAAGATGAAACATACGAGGCAGTCCTCCCCTTCCGGTTCCCCAACCTTCCCCCACCCCACCCCCCTTTTCTCTCTTTTTCTTTTCTTTCTCTCTGAAAAGTTAACCACTGAAACAAAAACTAATAAAATCTGTCAGCCATTCGCCTGTCAGCCAGTGACGTGCAAACAAGGGCATAAATCATAACATCATTTGTCAATGTGGCCTTCCTGTCTTGGGACATGAAGGATGGAAACCCCCCACCCCCACCCCACCCCCATCCCCCCTCCTTTCCAAGTCCTGTCGTGAAAAAGTCTCCACACGTCAACCCCTTCACCCTGCTGAAACTAATGACGATCACGAGTTGTTAGCCTTCTCTTTTTTTTTTTTTTTTTTTTCTTTTTGGTCGGGGGGGGGGGGGGGGGGGGGGGGGGGGGGGGGGTGTTGACGGTTGTGTTGATGACATCACTTTCTGTGTCGCAGCTTCCTCTCTTTTGTCTCATACCAGTGGTTTCAACCTGCAAATCCTCCTCCACTCCCCATTTCGCTCCTTCTTCCATTTCTTATATATGCAACCAACGAACGAAATAATGTAAACATCGCTTCTACATGGAC
>JADBJO010000585.1:250000-265000 GCA_016801955.1 Conus betulinus
TTCATAGCATTTACAACATAGTGGGACACACACACACACACACACACACACACACACACACACACACACACACGCCACACACACACACACACACACACACACAGAGGAGAGAGAGAGAGAGCGAGAGAGAGAGAGAGAGAGAGAGAGAGAGAGAGAGAGAGAGATTACTATCGGCTTTCGTGACTTAGAAGCAAAACAAAGAGAGTTCTACCATTTTCTTTTGTTGGAGGTGCGAACAAAGATATCAGAGAGAGAGAGAGAGAGAGAGAGAGAGAGAGAGAGAGAGAGAGAGAGAGAGGGTTACTCTTGGTTTTCGGGCCTTCCGAAGCCAAACAAAACGAAGAGAGCGGGACAGACGACGGCACAGGTCCCAAAACATAACCAGAGTAACATGAGAACAGCGGTAGGTAGGTTGGCGAGATGAGGGGATAGAGAAGGATCGGTGTGTGTGTGGGGGGGGGGGGGGGGGGGGGCATGCCGAAGAGAAGAGGGATGGAGAAGGGGCGAGGGACACGGAGGTAAGGGGAGAAGAGAAAAGGGGAGGGTGCAAGTTCTGAAGGGTTGGGGATATCTGGAAGGGATGGGGGGGAGGGGGGGGGGGGGCGATCAGGGACCTGGGGTTCGAGGGACGAGAAAAAAAAAACGAGGAGGAGGTTTACAGTGGGACAAGGAGAGGGAAAGAGAGGGGGTGGGGGGTTAGAGCAGTGTGCTGGTGGGGTGAAGTTGGGTGGTCTTCTTCACGGCTCTTTTCACTGTGTTTGTTGATTTCCAGTACTGAGTTACACTGACACAATCTGACCTGTGTGTACGTGATTCTACGTGCTTGCGTGCGTACGTGTGTAAGCGAGACAACGAGTGAGCAAGCGAGAGAGAAAGAAAGTGTATGTGTGTGTGTGTGAGAGAGAGAGAGAGAAAGAGAAAGTGTAGTGTGTGTGTGTGTGTGTGTGTGTGTGTGTGTGTGTGTGTGTGTGGGAGAGAGAGAGAGAGAGAGAGAGAAGAGAGAGAGAGAGAGAGAGAGAGAGAGAGAGAGAGAGAGAGAGCACTTCAATAACAACAAACCAAACAAAGGAGGAACTACCCGGGTTGCTAGGCCGTGAGAAACACCATAACAACCAAATGTCCCCACCCCATCACGCACGCGGACAGACTGAAGGACGCTTGCTGTAAGTCCTCGAAGCCGAGGGATGACCCCCCCACCCCACCCCCTCCCCGCCCCCAACCCTCGCCCCGTCTCCAAAGATGGCAAACAAAGAAACGAAGACGCAAGAAGAGAGAACACGTTTCAGTTTCAGCTTTTAGCTGTAGCCCGGACGGACCACACAGGGCTCTTTCAGTCACAGGTGGGGAACGAGACAAGACCTGACGGATCAAGGACGGAGAAGACCCCCCCCCCCCCCCCCCCCCTCCCCCTTACGCACATACTTATCTCAATGCAATTTAATTGGAAAACGAGCGTGTCAAACAATCCCACGATAGTTCATATTTGCCCAGAGTCGTCAGAACAAAGCGAAGAGGACCTGAAGGGGTGGGAGGGGTGAGGGGAGGAGGTTAAGGAATGGGAGGGGTGAGAGGAGGTTAAGGAAGGGGGGGGGGGGGGCGGGGGGGGCAGGTCAGATAATGGGGTGAGGGCGGAGAGGGCCGGCGCAGAAAGATGGCTGCCCGATAGTGGGCGGTGTCGGATGTGGTGATGCTTTTGATGTGGTGCGAAGAGGCTCCTCTTGCATTGCTACGCGCCACACCCCCCCCCCCCCTCCCCCCGACCTCCAAACACACACACACACACACGCACGCACGCACGCTCTCGCACGCACGCACGCACGCACGCACACACACACACACACACACACACACACACACACACACACACACACACACACAAACAGATCCTCCAAACTCACAGCCCAGTCGGACATCTCTCTCCGATGCCGCCAGTTCAGGGTCAACAAACAGCAACGCCGCCCGACTCCATCTTCCTTTCAGAGGATTTTACTCTCCCCTTCCCTCCTCCCCTACCCAATCTGTTCAGGGTCAACAATTAGCAATGCCGCTGGCTCTAATTAGCAATCAGAGGATTTTTTTTATATACTTTTTCAGAGCACGGAGGTACAAAGAATGGCGGAACACAACGCCCAAGTTGTTCTCTTCGACCTCTAAGCCTTTGGGGTAAACAGTTATCTTGTTCATAGCAAAGACGAGGTTGGTTTTAAACGGAAAGGATGTTGAATTAGATGGACTGTTTAATAAAACTCCGTCTCATCGCTGTGTCTTCTTCATTAATACCATCGTAGATGTCGGGCTTCGTGTTGTTAATTCCCCTCCAACTGCAAGTGTGTGTGTGTGTGTGTGTGGGGGGGGGGGGGGGGGGGGGGGGGGGGGGGGGTTGAGGAAGGGAAGGGGGGGGAGAGGACAGAGAGAGAGACAGACAGAGGCGGGAGCGAGAGAGAGAGAGAGAGAGAGAGAGAGAGAGAGAGAGAGAGGAGAGAGAGAGCGAGAGAGAGAGAGAGAGAGAGAGAGAGAGAGAGAGAGATCGGACAACAAACGACTCTTATGACCAGGAAAGAAACTTGCGAGTTAGTGAAGGAGAAAATAATCCGCGAGTTAGTGAAGGAGAAAATAATCTATACCCTCCCTCTCACTGTCTGTCTGTCTGTCTGTCTGTCTGCCTCTGTCTCTCTCTCTCTCTCTCTCTCTCTCTCTCTCTCTCTCGGGTGAGGTGTTTTGGGGGAGGGGGCACAGACACGGTGGCGCCAGGGTAACCTATTAACACAACCTTGGCTGGGGAAGGGCGGGGGAGGGGGGGGGGGGGTATCAAGATCCTCAGTTAACAGGTTGCCACTGCCACCAACCACTACCACAACACCACCACCACCATCACACCACCACCGGCCCCGTCACTACGTCTTTCCTTGCGTACCTGAGACATCGTCAGGTTGTTTTGTTACACACACACACACACACACACACACACACACACACACACACACACACACGAGCCCGCTCTCGCGCTCACACATACACACACTACCGGACACATGCGCATACACGCACGCACGCACTCACAAACACTACTGAAAACGAGAAAGAAGAAACGACAGACGAATCAAATGTCCAAGGGTAAGGAACAAGAAAACGACCCTAACTACAAAAGAGCATGGAGGGACGCTGACAACCGCGAAGAACTGACGAATCCTGGATCCGGCCTTCGATCCGGATCCGCTCCAGGAACACACATCGAAAGTAAAAGAGTTCGTCCTAGACTTAACGTTTCATCTGTTCACAAAGTTTCGTGAACAGATGAAACGTTAAGTCTAGGACTTAAGTTTCGTGAACAGTCGGTTGGAGAGCAGGCTTAGCGTCATCTTGCTTCTTTAACCAGACTCCCAGAGCCGCACACGCACCGAAGTTCAGCGATTTGTCACTGGGCCGTGTGCCATCTTTCCTTAAAGTTTTTTGTTCTCTCTAATTGTTACAGATTTTAATCTTTCTTGAGCTCCTCAAATTTCAATTATAATAACAAGCTTTTGTTTTTTGTTTTTTCTTTTTTTTTTTTCCCCCACGATCAACGACTTCTACGCATTACATGTTCTTATATATAAAATTGAAAGAGAAAGAAGGGAAGGAAAATACATATCGCTGAATACATGATGTACACATCACTATTCGGCGCACTGTTTTCAAGTAAACTGTGTTGGTGCAACAGTAATTTCTATGAAGTTCTTTTTAAACATTGATACAATAGGTTTTACGTAATCTTCATAAAAGACAGATATATATCAACAAACGAACGAACGAAAGGAGGAGAATTAGAAAAAAAAAAAAGGGGTGGAGGTTGGGGGAAGAAAAAAAGGTTGCATATTCCCTCCAAATTTATTTCATTCAGGGGTCAACAGTTCGGGTCTCGGTTGTGAAAATCTTCGTGCGATTTCAGGAGTCAACTCGTCCTAGGGATGCTCTGTTTTGCTACTTGCAAGACAAGGAAAAACTACAGACTTCCTTCCCTGGATGGCTTGCCTCAAGAACGACCAGCCATGCCAATGCTTAGGTCCGGTTGTCTTTTCTTTTTCTCGCTCCGCTTCTTTTGTTACTATCATCACCCCCGTCTACCTCTCCCTCCGCATTACTATATTAGTGACCACCGTTTCAATCGGTAGATCCTCAAAACAGCAGTTAAAAAAAAAAAGGTGGGGAAAGGGGAGGGAGAAGAGGGGGAGGTCTCCTTCAGGAACTTGAGGTAATAATTATGAAATCAGCCTCCTTCTAGTGGATAAAATAAAAACGTATGTACAGCAAACGAATAAAATGTAAATAAAGACGAAGAAACCCAAGCGTCTTTAAGACGGTGAACGCTCAACACAGAGGTACGTCACTCCCGCCACAGGAATACCAGACGCACCCTTTCCAGACTTTCCAGACACGTCGCCATCTCCTATGCCTCCCTAATACCTCCCCCTTCCCCACTCTCACCCCCGGGCCTGCATAGTGTTCCCATGGCCAATGCACGTGCAAAATGAAATAACAGATCCAACATCCCCTGCTTCTTCAGATCTTAATCCCCCGCCCCTCCCACTTCTCATCAGGTTACGTAATAGGTCGACAGATAAGCTGGACGTCCATACCCCCCCCCCCCCCCCCCCCCCCCCCCCCTTCCCCTCTCTCAACATTTCTTCTCGTGTGCCACAGCAGTCGACGTGATCAGAAAGCAGATCTAGAATTCCTCCAGAACGCTATCAACCCCGGCCGCCTTCGCAGACACATTGAAAAATGCTGTTTGCATTTTGCATTTGGTGCAAAATAATGTCTGCTTCTCTTTTTTCCTTTGATTGTTGCTTTTGTTTGTTTTTCTTTTTCTTGTCTTTTCCCCGTTTTTTTATTTTAACTCCTACCTTCTTTGTTTTCAGATCTACACATAAAAAAAAAAAAAAAAAAAAAAAAAGTTCCGTTCTTATAGTTATTTTCTGGTGTGTGTGTGTGTGTGTGTGTGTGTGTGTGTGTGTGTGTGTGTGTGTGTGTGTGTGTGAGACGAGAGAGAGAGAGAGAGAGAGAGAGAGAGAGAGAGAGAGAGAGTGTGTGTGTGTGTGTGTGTGTGTGTGTGTGTGTGTGTGTGTGTTTGTCCTGGTGCAAGCGCCCACCTGCACGTCAACTTATTCAACACATGCACACAACCAAACAAACCGCTGGATACATACACGCGCGCGAGCACGGGCACTCAGACATCTTTTTGTTCACTTCAGGGTCTTATAACCTGAAGGCTTAGTGCTTTGACGAATCAGAATTGAACAAGAAAACAAAGCCCCCCCCCCCCCCCCCCCCCCCCCCCCCCCCCCCCCCCCCCCCCCCCCTAAAAAAAAAAGGTACATGAAACGATCATTCGACCTGTCTTCTCTCTCCATATAGCCATGCATCACACACAAACACACCCACACGCGCGCGCGCACACATACACACACACATACACACGCGCGCGCGCGCGCGCGCACCTGAATAACTAGACAGGCGATAATCATAAAAAAACCAATACGCCAAGCATTTATATAGCCAGCGCTAACAAGGCTGAAGACATATTCTCCCCGTGTCAGACTATGTCGGAGGGCCCCACATATTTCCTGCTCCAGAGTTCACGGAGGTTCCATCATCTCTCCCGGAGTTCACGGGCTAACAGCCCCAGTGGCCACGTCCCGCGGTGGATAAAAGACCCGGTAGGTGGAGGCCATATTCTTCATGCCAGACGTTTAGTGGCGCGCTGAGCACTGAAGCCGACGGAAAGCGGGACAAAGGGGGCGTCTTCCTGGCCATTCGTCACTGTCCACTTGTCGTCATGTTTTTTTGGTCATCACCCAAAGTGACGAGTGCCACCACGACACGCGAAAACGCAATTAACATCCGTTTCTCTCTCTCCCCCCCCCCCCCCTCTCTCTCTCTCTCTCTCTCTCTGTGACAACTTTCCTTTTATAGATTTATGATTCACATTTTCTACGTTATAGTCGCACTTGACATAAATATGCACTTTTGAGAGCCAGAGAGTACAAGGCCGTTCATTTGTTCCGGTGAAGGGAGGGGGGGCGGAGGGTGGAGAGAAAAAATACCGAAAGATCACACACACACACACACACACACACACACACACACACACTGATGAGACTAAATGTACCAGAAGCACGTATTTTATGAATTGAATCTCCGCTTCGTGCAACACCTTCACAAATCAATTTTCAACCACAAATACATGAACTGTAAAAAAAAAAAGAAAGCCAACCAAGACCGTGCGAAAACGACAAGAACACACACACATACAAAAATGGAAATAAAAATAAAACAATCCTCATATTTTTCCTCCCAACCCTTTCAAAGGGGAATATTATCTCCTTTCGATGATGACGATGATGACGACGACGACGACGACGACGATGATGATGACGATGATGACATTGACATTTTGCACAATTTCAGGGTTTAAAGGTCAATGATTCCCACAAACTATCGTCAAATGAGGGGGAATATACCTCACGGTCTAAACTGATAACCTGCATGCAACCATTTCCATCACGGAAGTGGCAGCAACCTCAAGCAACAACAAAAAATTACTTTCCTACAGTCACACTATTTTGGAAAATCTATTCCGGTTCATGGGGATTTAAGTCATTACGAAGCAAACTGAAAAAAAAAGCGCTGTTAACTCCATGAAAATCCGATATCTATTTTGAGAGTATGTATCGCAACCGCCCACCATGGACTATTCTTCTGCAAAGGACCAAATGGGATCCAACGTCCGTGCGTGCGTGCGTGCGCGCGTACGTGTCTTGTTGTTGTTGTTGTCGCTGCTGATGTTGTTTAGCATGTGCTGGCAAGTGGGATAATGATCTCCTCGTGTAAGACTGAAGAGAATCTTCAGCGTTGGCACACCAGATGACCATGCTCTTCTTGAATGCTGTAACTTCCATGACGTCAGACATAAGCAGTTTACTGAAGGCTCCATGAAAACCCTGTTCGGGGATTTTCCACTTGATGTGACCTTTGATTTTTTTTGTGGTGAATGTTTTTAACGTCATCATTCATTCATTTGCTGATATGATCACCTAAGTAATTCACTATCATTATAATATATTTCTGACTTCAACGTGGGTACAATCCTTTATGATCGGTTTGGCAATAAGCAGCATCAACATCTGAATTAGTAATCCCTTCGAAGAACAGATATATTTGTTCATCAGTCAGTACTCGCGCTGCTCGAATGGATCGACTAACTTTTTTCCGCGGCCCTCCAGATTCGTTTGATGTTCAAAAACGTCCCGCAGAGTCAACCTCCCCCCCCACAAAAACAAAAAAAAAAAAAAAAAAAAAAAAAAAAAAAAAAAACCCAACCCACTAGCGCGAAGGAGAAAGCCGCCATAAATCTGATTTACATTCCGAATTGAACGCAAAACCGCAAGACGAAGAAACCGCACAACTCCCCAATCAGGCCTGACCTCTCAGGACGTTTTATTGAGAAGGAATCCGGGTCCTTTACTCGCCACATCCCAACCGAAAACAGTTATCATCCCTTCACAAAGGTTTTCCGTGTGTTGTTGTTACTCGTCATGATTAAAGGACACCGGCGACCCTTTGGTCAGTGCCCAAACGCCAGGCTTCTTTGTGGCGCGATTTAAAAAAAAAAAAAAAAAAAAAAAAAAAAAAAAAAACCGACGTCCGGTAGGCCTGATTTAACTGCCCAGTCTTCGAGGCGCTCCTCACTCATCGTCGAGCTGTCGGCGCTGACGGACGGAGACGGCGACAGCCGACGGCCCGGTGGCTTGGCTGTCTCATTAGCTCGCGCTCCGTGTCAGAGGGGAAGTCAGACAGAAAAGGCTTCCGTCACCTTGGTGCAGCCAGGGAGAACCAGATCCCCGATATTAATGAGGAGCCTCCTGGCGGATACCGGCACATGTAAACCCGGGGGGCAGCCCCCCCCCCCCCCCCCCCCCCCACCCCCCTCCGCACTCCTCTGCTTGGCGAGAACTGAAGCGTGGAGTGGCCTGTCACGCGAGGGTGGGGGCGGCGGCGCACGCAGCCATCCGTGAGGTGCACGTGCCCACACTTGGCATTCCTTTGCCTCAACACTGTCTGGGTCCCCCATGTGTACGAGGATGGACGGGTTCGGTCGAACACGGGCTTAACATCTTTTAAATCTTTGTCCTGACAGATTAAGGTTCGGCCATGCATCTTTGGGAATCCTCGCGTGTATAATTGGGAAGGTGGGAGGTTGTACACCTTCCATGGTGAGTCAGCCCGGTCTCGCGCCGTTTGTCAGTGCCCCACGGCAAAAACAACACACACACACACACACACACACCATGGACATGGGTACCGGTGCGGAAACTGCAAGGGAAGGAAATAATACTGTTGACCCCCTTCTTTTTAACTCGACGATTTTTAAAAAAAAACTATGCTACAAGAAAATGTTAGCTTAAGGGATACGATGAGTTTATGTAGCACTGCTTTAAAATCAGTCATATCTTCTTCGTCAGTATGCTACGCAAATTGGAAGTTGGGAACTGTAGCGCTGGCAAAGAGTACCAGCCACAATTTCATGACGTGGCGAATTAGCTGTCACATGGAAGTACAGGTTATCATGTGGAAAGAGCACTGCTGGCCGCTCCCGTAAGGTTTCCAATCAGTTCAAAATACACTGAAAGCCACCTCTTTCCAGAGTTATGCGTTCGTTTCTTAAGAGCCTTTTTTTTCTCCTCAATTGTCTTTTTTGTGTAAGCGGTTTTCATATGTCCCTCACCAACCGTAACCGACTTCCGGCAGCAAAAATATTCGATATGTTTGTTCCAACTGGGCATCGCAGGAGACTACAATTAAAAAACAACAACAACAACAACAACAAAAACAACAACAAAAAACCAGGGCCTGTGCAGACCAGAAAAGCAGCGACATCATCAAGCGGTTTCTGATCCGTTTTTTTTTTTTTTTTTTTTTCACAGACGTAGACGGAGGAGAGAGTCGGTATCTCGTCTCGTTTCTCCACTTCTCGTCCATATCCGACAACTACCGGGCGAGAGAAAATTGTTCAGTAAGCGGTGCTGCCCTCTCGGGTAAGCACGCCTGCCGGCTTCTGCTTGTCCCGCTGTTTCACGAGGTCGGCACTACTGACTGCACGTGGCCTTTACCTCCACACGAACCACCGGGCGAGTGCTTCAAATTTGACACAACCATCAACTGTGAACTGTGGTGAAGAGACATCTAAACCCGTGAACAGGATGCAAATACAGAGCCCATCAGACCCACAGGAAGTGGTGAATGCCTTCAAGGAGCGCGATGGAACTCCAGCTAACAAAACACAAAAGTGCTGATCCTGTCCCTCTACACTTGTTTTTCGGCATCAAACTATGAGTTATGGAGATAGGACTGTGGAGAATGAACCCTAACAGCACCACGGCAGCATCCGCTTGGCACTGACGCAGTATTTGTGCAGCAACGCATGCGGTGCTACTGTTAACCCCCACTGCTATTCATCTAAATGGTAATAGCAACAAACTCACAAACCACTGACAGCATGAAGAAGAAGAAGAAGAAAGAGAGAAGAAGAAGAACAAGAAGAAAGCTCTACATCTAAAAGGTGAAAACAAACATATTCACAAATCAAGCTGTAGACAGAAAGAATAACATAAAAGGTGAAAACAAATATATCACAAATCAAACTGTAGACAGGAAGAATAACAACAACAAAAACAGCAACTATCGTACCAAAAACAAAAAACAAAAAAAAACAGAAACAATAAAAAAAAAATACACGCCAACGAAAACACGTAACAGAAATCTGAATAAACCAACTGGGATGAAGAATTAACTTACCAACGAGAAGGTCCCGTGGTGCCATGGTGATGTCATCATGTATCATGATGCCTCTTGTGGCACACTGCCTGGCTCGTCCTGCAAACATACACAAACGTTTGCATTTTCTTTTCGTGAGGGACAGAAACGCGGCAGCTACATTAGTGCGGAAAAGCAAAGGCAAACGAGGGCCAACAACTGCGCCAGTGGAGATAATACATGTCGGACTTCATATCAGTGTGATGCATATGCAAATGCCATCCCTAATCGGCGCATACATTTAAACCACACTGGGCAGCACTTTTTTCTCCCATTTGCAGATGCTTGTGGATGGGAAGTCCTTGTCTTTTTGCAGATTCCCTCTGAGGATTTCTCTGAGACTGTTACTTCCTCCAACTTCATCCGTTACTTCCTCTACCCATCCTCCCTTCAGCCCCGACACAGCGCCATCCCCCTTTCCCTCTCTTGCTGTGTGTGTGAGTGTGTGTGTGTGTGTGTGTGTGTGTGTGTGTGTGTGTGTGTGTGTGTGTGTGTGTGCGTGCGTGCGTGCGTGCGTGCGTGTGTGCGTGCGTGCGGATATCTTCATGCACGTTCATGGAATTATTTTTCGTTCCATATTTATTTTCCATTAATCAAAACTCAAACGGTCGTTAGGGGAGGAGGGGTAGGGAAGGACAAAGGGGTTGCAGAGTTCCAACGTTCGCTGCATTGGGATTTTGCAGAGTTCCAACGTTCGCTCCATTGGGATTTTGCAAGTTTACAATAGCAAAATGGTCGCCACATTGCATTTACTGGGTTTTATTTACTCCATGTTTCATTCCTTGAGGATTTTGGTCACCGCATCTCAACGTTTTCTTTGAAATTTTTTTCATTCCCTACGTTCAGTCCCATATCCCCCATCCCCCCCCACCCCCCCCCTCCGTCATTTTATTCCACAGGGGATTTTGTCAAGAGTTGCAACGTTTCGTTCTGAAGGGGTTTTAATAACAATAATTGCAACATTTCACTCCTAAGGGACTTTGTCATAGTCAAGACGTTTCGTTCCAATGTCACAGTCGCGACGTTTCGTTCCTAAAGGACTTTTGTCATCGTCGCGACATTTCCTTCCATACGGCAGACTTCGTCGCGCATGAAACGTCTCGGCTTTAAAAGAACTCCGTGTGGAAGCCAAAACGAAAAACAACGTGGCAGCTCTCCTTCTCACGGAAAGGTCGTTTTCTAACCACCGTTTTTGTTTGTTTATTGTGACTGTCCACTGTCATCCGGCAGTCCACACAGTCTTCATTGTTCTATCTGTTCAGAGGATTAATGGCCTCGATGGTGTGTGCAGAGCGCCACGGCAGTGAGAAGGATGGTCCCCATCATCCGAGAGTAACCGCTAACGTGTAACGCGACAGAAAATAATGGGTTTGACGTGCCAAGGTCTCCTCGTAACGAAATTAAAAAAAAAAAAAAAAAAAAAAAAAAAAAAGAAGAAAAAAAAAAAAAACACGAAAAATAATGGATTTGTCTTGCAGCGCTCCTTCTGAAGGAAATTATTCACCGAATACGACAGGAGAGGAAAGTTTCCTCTTGCCAAGGCACTTAAAAAAATCCGTAAAACACGATAGAAATATATGTTTTGTTCGTTAAACTCCCCAATCCCACCCCCTGTCGTTAATCTCCCCCATCCCACCCCCTCTCCAACCAACAACAACATCCATAAATACGACAGCAACTAACCATAAGTTTTACTCTTGTCAAATTCCTAAAGGAAATTATTAACAAAATACAGCAAAATCCAAAATCTCCAGCTAATAACCTTAACAAAATCATACATAAAATACGACAGACACTAATAACTTCTCTTGCCAAACTCCTCCTTCACGACATTATTCATAAAATTTTCGTTTTTGTCTTGCCAAAACTCCTAAACGAAACTATTCATAAAATACGACAGGATCTAAAAGTTTTGTCTCGCCATACTTTTCCTAAACAAAATTATTCACAGAATTGGATAGAAACCAACAGTTTACACTTTTCTCTGCCCTACCCTTCCTTCCCTCTCTAAATCATTCATAAAATTCGAGATAAACTACTGATTAATTTTCCAGAATCCATCCCAAACAAAATTATTCCTAAAATACGACAGACACTAACAAAATTATGCCTAAAATCCTACAGAAAATGCAAGCAAAATTATGCCTAAAATACGACAGAAACTAACATTTTTGAGTCGTCAAAATCCTCCTAATCAAAATTATTCATAACATGCGCGAAAAACTTGCGAAACTAATTTTTCTCTAAATCATTCACAAAAATAAAACAGAAACTTGCTTTGTCCTGCTAAACTCCTTGGGCAAAAGTTTTCACTAAACTATGACAAAGTAATCGCTTGTCTTGACATACTCCTCCATAAGGAATTTCTTCACAAAATACGGCCAGGAAATAGTCTGTGTCTTGTCAAGCTCTTCCTTCAGGAAATTACTAATAAAATTCGACGGAAAACACCGCTTTTTTTGTCTTTCTTCTTAAGTTCTCTCTTTATTATTCAAACAATATAACAGAACATGTGGTTTTTATTTTGTTAAGCTCCTCCCTCAAGTCCTCTTTTATAGCCACGCCGACAATATGGTGGCCACACCAGTACCACGAGCAATGTAAACACGGCTCCATGGTCAAAAACAAATCCTCTACAAAATAATTCGTAAAATAGAACTGGAAATAATGTGCTTGTCTCTCAAGCTCCTTAACCCTTTCGACAACTGTTGTTACGAAATATCGCAGCCTTTCCCGTCATCAGACACACTCTTTCAATACTTCCGGCTGAACGCCAAAACTATGTATGCGCCAAGACCTTGCTTAAAGGAATCGAATCTTCATAGAAAGGCACAATTTCGATTGTTTTGACAATTTATTTTATTGTGTCTGAAAGCTGGTATTCCTCCTTTTCTTTCACAGGCTCATCAAGGTACATACCAGGAGGTTAAGCTTAAGCATAAACGCAGCAACAACACAAACACTTGCTGTATTGCTGTTAATACATAAGTGGTGAATGGGTTAATCAGTTATCCTTAGTTTTTGATATTATTATCATTACTATTGTTGTTGCTGTGAACATTCTTTTTTCCTTCGGAAACTTGTAAACGTTCATAAATTTAAAAGCGTCTTGGACGAAGTTCCCTCTTGTCCTTTTGGCCTAAAATAATGTCCTTTTTTGACCCCCCCCCCCCCCCCCTTAAAACAATGTGTGTGTGTGTGTGTGTGTGTGTGTGTGTGTGTGTGTGTGTGTGTGTGTGTGTGTGTGTGTAGAGAGAGAGAGAAAAAAAGCAGACAAAAATCCAAGCAAACAAGTTTTAAGATGTCCCAAATTTTCGGCTTTAATGGCCTTCTTCTTGGGGTACAGACTGTGAAAGTAAAAACGCTCGCATCCTTCACTCTCGGTCTTTAAGCGTTAATCACAAATTCAGAATATATATATATATATATATATATATATATATATATATATATATATATATATATATATATATTTCTCATAAACATTTTTAAACTTATCAAGTTTAGGAAGAAAATAAAGACAAGTTTGCGAACACCACCACTGAACATCCCTATTTCCACCAGTTAGATGGTAAGGTTAACGTCCTAGAAGTCTGGCGGTCTTCAAGGACATGGTGAGCACTGCCAGCCGCGTGGAGTCGGTCGGCTCCCCTTTCCCCACAGGGTGGGCCACATATTTCACTGGAACCGACCCTCCGGGGCATACGTTACCCACCAGCCACAAGACACCCACAACAAGATAAGACATCTTCTGCCTCCATCCCTCCCCTCTCCGGTACCGTCAGGGAAAGATAAGCCTACTATCTAGCCTATCTGCCGCCCCTCTTCTCCCCCCCCCCCCCCCCCCCCCCCCCAAACCCAGCCAGGCGCTAAAACGGCACGGGCGTTTAAACACTTGAGGGGAAATCACTTTACACTGTTGGTCACGTGACACCTCCCTCCACGCTCCTTACCCTCCCCTCCCTCCTTGTCAAGTGTTGGTCAGCCCTGTGGACTATTGTGGTCTCCGTTAACACGATAAGGGGTCACATGGGGTCAAGTTCTTCTTGACAGACGGGAGTGTGGGAGGGCGTGTGAATGAGTGCGTGTTTCAGGGGGGGGGGGTGGGGGGGGGGGGGGGGGGGGGGGGGGGAGGGGGGGGGGGGGGGGGGGAGAATAGGGGGGTTGCGGCTGAAAAAAGGTAAAAGGTTTAAGTTAGGATTCTGGTTTGATTATACGCCCCCACACCCACCACAAAGGTAACTTCGGCTGACCGTGGATTACTCTCCCCTTGACTGTTAGCAGTGAATATGATCTAATTTATTTTTGTACACCATACCATTCACTAGAACGACAACACGTTTAAGGTGGGATGCAAAAAGAAAAAATAAAAAAAAAAAAAAAAAAAAAACCGGCGTTGAACTTATTTTCAATTTTTATTCATATTGGGCCTGAAAGGGCTCGAGACTCGAACTGACAACGCCTGACTGCGATTTGCTCTTTTCACAGATAATTGGCCAACCAGGCAGACATTAGCCGGGGAGGTAGGCGTGACCGATACACGATACTGCGACGGCTCAGTGTAACGTGGAGACACGTCAACAGTGGTGGCGAGGCGGCCTATCTGGCTCCAGACACCACAGCCTGGGGTATCCCGTTTACCCGATTGTAAACATCCTGGACGGCCGGGTGACGTGACGAGGTCAACAAGTCACAGTCTGCTCCACTGGGTCACTGGCCTGCACCCGACAAGCCCATTCTAAACGTGTTGACAACATATTCAACATCCGACAAGCCCACTCTTAAACGTGTGGATAACATATCTAACATCCGACAAGCCCACTCTTAAAGGGTTGATAACATTTTTTATTTCACCTGCAGCTTCAAGTCCGCTGAACCCCTACGAATGGAGACGTCAGAAACCTTAAAGACAAAGGAGCCCGAGATTTATGTCCACCTTTTCGGAGAATACAGAGAGTTACAAAAAACAAACAAAACAAACAAAAAAACAAACAAAAACTGAAATGAGTAGGTTTTAGATATGTGTTACAGCCTGATCTCTGAAACCTACTCATTTCAGGTGTGTTTTTTTTTTTTTTTTTTTTTTTTTAACTCTCTGTAATCTCAGAAAAGGTGGACATACATCTCGGGCTCCTTTGTCTTTTGCTT
>JADBJO010000585.1:267500-270000 GCA_016801955.1 Conus betulinus
CTTTTCCGAAGGCCGTGGTTTAACAATGAATACAAAGCACTGTCATATTCTCCTCCCTCTCCTCTCTCTCTCTCTCTCTCTCAGCGTCAAGCACTCCAATAGATGGTATTTCCAACCTATCTAAAATCTGATCTGATAAGCTGGATTATGAGTGCTCGTCAGCATTTACACAAGCCTGAGAAAAGAGCACGTGTGTGTGTGCGTGTGTGTGTGTGTGTGAGTCAGACTGGGGGATGGGAGAAGAGAGAGAGAAGGGAAAGGGGGCAGAAGCAAGAGATGGGGGCGGGAGGCGTGTGTGGAGGAGGAGGAGAGAGAGAGAGAGAGAGAGAGAGAGAGAGAGAGAGAGAGAGAGGCACACACACGGCCAAAAATCACCGCTCCCTCCCCTCCCCAAGACAGACAGACAGACACACACACACACACGGCCGAAACTCCCACCCTCCCTCCCCAAGCCACACACAAACGTCCACTAAATATCCTGATCTTTCTTCCCATGAGAACCAAGCCCGATTTCTTGACAAATATCCACAGTCCACACATCGTAACACACACACACACACACACACACACACACACACACACTTCCCGCCCGAGCCCTGTTTTGATATTCCACAAGGCAAATTGAAACAAACGTATCCGTGGCGACCATCAAAAAACAGCGGTGGGCTAGATAAAGAGCGACTGTGTCGAAATCGCGCCATCCCCTCCGCTATTTATCCACGGCCGCGAGCGCGACGAGGCGTGACGACACCCTCCTGAGCGATCGTCTGAGCTCTCCCCCTCAACATCCCCTCCCTCCCAAACCCTCCAGCTCCACCACCACCACCACCACCCCCCCCCCCCCCCCCCCCCCATCCGCCTCCCCTGCTCAGTTTGTTTCTCTCAGGAGTTCAGAGCCCAGAGTAGGACAACATCCTCCTCCCCCGCCGTCGCTGCTGGCTCCGTCGCGGAGATGTTAACTTCGATTTCACTGGCTTCTGTCGTGGCTTGGACTGTTTTCGTTTTGACTACCACTGCTTGATGGATTGGTTGCGGAAGACTGTGTGTGTGTGTGTGTGTGTGTGTGTGTGTGTGTGTGTGTGTGTGTTTATTACGCAGTATGTGCGAACGCGAAGTATGTGCGAGTACGTGCATGCATGTGTATGTTATCTGGTAAATGTAGCACCAGACATTTTCATCCCCAACTGACAGACGATGTAAAATGTGATACTTTTTCCCCCCGTCTGAAGCTGACAGCGTGAGCCGAAATCTACAGACAGTATAAGTGCAGTAAAATGTAGGCAGGGGTCATGCCCCCCCCCCCCCCCCCCCCCCACACACACACACAAATACATGAAACCAAAAAAGGTGCAATTAAATTGCTAAGAGAAATAGCGGCCGTCACACGTCACCTGGAGAATAAAGTGCAGTGAAACGCACGGAGATATAGTACTGATCAAACAATTCATGGAGTAAACAGTGCAGCAAAATGCACAGAAAAATAGTCTAGCATTAGCCATAATACATACACAGAACCAAAAAAAAAAAAAAAAAAGCAGTAAATGCACATAAATATACAGCTGGCCAAACTACACCTGGAGTAAAAAAAAAAAAAAAAAAAAAGGCGCAGTAAAAATGCAGGGAAAACAATAATTCCGCCAGCTGTAAGATACACGGAGTGCACGTGATACACAAAGAGACACACAGAGTGAAAGTGCAGCAGAAATGTCGGGAGAAATAGTACCTGCCACGTGATATACACGGACTACAAACGACAGTCAACCCCTAGGGAGAAGTAGCGTGGGCCTGATGGCACACAGAGTAAGGTGCTGACCGGACGATAAACACAGTTTAGAAAGTGCAGTCAACGCTTGGGAGAAGTAGCGCTGGTCGAACATTACGTGCAGAAGCGGTAAAATGCAAGGAGAAATGTGTGCTGGCCAGACGTCACGCTGACTAAAAACAGTCACACATAGGCAGAGGTAAAAAGCTGGCGGGATGATGCCTAGAGTAAAAGGGCAGTGAAAAAGCTGCAAGTAGTAACGCTGGCCAGACAATACACGGGAGTACAAAGTGCAGGAAAACGCAGGCGGAAGTAGTGCTGGTCGGACGATACATATAATTAATATATATATATATATAGGGCTGGAATAAATTGGGAGCACCAGTGTTAACCCGGACAATACATGGGAAAACGAAGTGCAGTCAGTGAAGTAGTGCTGGCTGGATGATACAAAGAGTTAAAAAAAAAAAAAAGAAAAACAAACTACAGTCAAACCTAGGGAGCTGCAGCGCTTGCTGAACGATATAGGGGTGGGGCGGTGGGGGTGGGGGAGGTAGAAAAGCGCTGTCTAATGTAATGGATGAGAAGTTCTGACTGAACGAAACATGCCGACCACACAGGGCGGGGCCGTTTCAGGGTTGTCACCGAGTAGAAAAGATAAGTCTGTCACTGCCATACCCCCCCCCCCCCCCCCCCACACACACACACACACAGACTCCCTCCTCCCTCTCCCATTAT
>JADBJO010000585.1:277500-285000 GCA_016801955.1 Conus betulinus
GTCTGACTCCCATCGAGAGAGAGAGAGAGATATACAGACAGACAGACAGACTGAGACAACAAACAAACACAAGTCTGATTTTAACACGTGAATGGTGTTCAAACACATTCCCGCCTAACTGCTGCCACCCACAGCGTAACAGCCTATTCCGACACCATTGGAAGGACGTTCACCTTGACAGCCTACAAAAGTAATTTGTATAAAAACACAGAGGGAGGGAGGGAGTGAGTGAGACTGAGAGGGAGAGAGAGGGGGGAGGGGGGGGGGGTAGGGTAGGTGGAAGGAGGAATGAATTGGTTGGACCAAGTAAGACCCGGTGCGCGCAACTCAACTTCCCCCCCCCCCCCCCCCCCCCCCCCCCCCCCCCCGTTTTCAGCACATTCTTCTATTAGCCACCTTCCCCTGTCCCCCACCACCACCACACACGAACACTCACACACAAGGTGTAAGCGCGCACATGATTTTCATAGACAGAGAGAGAGAGAGGTGGTGGGAGGATGGTATGGAAGGAGATAACAGCTAAGAGCGTGCGCAATTGCATGCACCCGTATATTTGATCCGACGAGTACATTTTAACTGAATCAATCATCTGGAAAAGAGTTTTCTTTTTTTTTTTTCTTTTTTTTAAGTTCATTTTGTAATTCACTTGAATTTATTTTTGGTCATTAAGTTAGCTGTTTTTTTTTTTCATTTTCTTTTCTGTTTTGTTGTTTTTTTTTTTTCTTTCTCTTCCCTTCATCTAGTAGGGGAGTGAGAACAGGCTGGAGCTACAGCGGCCCTCCAGCAGTATTCAGTGCGACACAATGTAAGGGAGCAACTCCGTAAAAGCACGAAGAACAAAACCACGGCTTGATTACCTCCCTTGAACAGTTAACCTGAACCGCTAGAAGCTTTCATTTGTGTGCGTCGTCACCCCCCCCCCCCCCCCCCCCCCCCCCCCCCCCCCCCCCTTTTTGTTGCTGCTGACTTTCACTGTATGTTATTTATTTCTAACACTGTCACACTGATATGGCTGTAGGTTGGTGTTTTTTTTTTTTTTTTTTTGAATCAAGTTCGTATCATTTACAGCTACCATTCCGAACACACACACACACACACACACACACACACACACTGTCCCACATGTCACATAAACACGCCTTTCCTTCACTTATTGTTGCCGTCTCCAGTCAGAGAGAAATGTGCGTAGATACCCGATTCTCTATCTCGCTTTCACGTTTACACGCGTGCGCGCACACACACTTACAGATAGAGAGAGAGAGAGAGAGCGAGAGCGAGAGGCAAGATGGATAGGGGGGGGGGGGGGGGGGGGGGGGGGGGGGGGGGGGGGGGTGAAGGGCAAGGAGAGAGAGACAGAGACAGAGAGGCTTGTTTAAACATGTACAGACGGAACGGTAGAAAAAAAAAAAGCGACAGACGGAAAGTCAGTGGATAGGACAGAAAAAAAACTCACTAGAACAGAATTTGCGGAAGACAGATACACAATGACTTCCGAAAGAGCCCCCCCCCCCCCCCCCCCCCCCCCCGGCATAATCCATGACGAGAGAGAGAGAGAGAGAGAGAGAGAGAGAGAGAGAGAGAGAGAGAGAGAGAGCGAGCGAGCAACAACAACAACAACAAAAAAGGGGGGGTAAAAAGTATGAAAAACATCGACAGGCAACGAATCGACCATTAAAAGCTAAAACACAGACACAAGGCAAACAATTGTTGTACATATACCCCACTCACCGGAAAAAAGAGAAAAGAACTCGCCAAACGCTCACATGGTCCCCGGCCAGTCCCAAAGCTGTTCTCACGTCTGAAAGCAAATAGAAACATCATGTGGTTTTTCAGGAAACACACACCACACCATGAAATACAGCAAAGCTTGAAAGTAAATATATGGGCAACCCCACACACAGTGCACGTTTATGGTCTTGTGTACGCCTAAACAATGCAAAGAACAAAACATTTGTCGGTAGTGTGTGCACGATGAATGGATGGTAGGTGACGTTAGTCAATGCGATGCTGAAAAACGCCTGTGAACTTTTCTTCTGTTGCTTTGTTTCCTGCAGCAGCAGCAGTAGTAGTGTGTGTTCTATTGAGAGGGGGAGAGGAATAGTAAGAGAGAGAAAGAGAGAGAGAGAGTGTGTGTGTGTGTGTGTGTGTGTGTGTGTGTGTGCGTGTATGTGTGTGCGCACGCGCATTTGTGCGTGCGTGCGTGTGTGAAAAATTTTTTAATATTGCTCTATGCGCCTTTGTGAGTGTGCGCGCGTGAGCGCACGTGCATGTGTGAATGCGTGTGTGTGCGTAAGACTGCAAACTGTTGCGGAGATCTTAAGGTAAAGCTCGATTCGATGGCTGTTTAAGATCCAGTTTTGGTTCAGCACCAAGTTGTGCCGGGGGGGGGGGGGAGCATCAAGGGGCGATAAGCAGGGAATACATGCGTAGTTTTTTCGCGAAGCACCAACAAAAACGCAGTTGCTCCCCTTTGTTCAGTCGGGTCCGTCAACCGCTAGATGCCAAAGCCCATTTTTTTTTTTGCCGATCATGAGTGAACACACAACCCTCGGCGGAAGACATACTGAAGAGACGTGCCCACCTTCACCTCATCCTTCCCGTCTTTCTTCCCTCATGACAAGAAATCTTCAAGCTATCAAGGATCGGGCGCATTTTACTACTGATACAAATAGGCTTAATGAAGATAGAGAACGTCACTGCTCTGCTGACCAATCAAAATGGCAAGCTGGGAGATTCCTCTTCCCATCATACTGATCAGTATTTTTGACAAAGATAAAAAAAAATCGAAGATATATATATATATATATTAAAGGGTCGAGATCAGAAGAAAATTAATCCAACTGACATAGCGGCGTTGTTGTTGTGTTTTTTTTTTTTTTTTTTAAATTTAAAAACAAACCGTAAATGAAAAGAATAAATATCTGTCGAAGCTTTCTTCCCTCGCATCACCGCCGACACAAGCGACATGAAATTAATCCATGTGTGCGTGTTCGGGAGCTCAGGAGAAAGGAAGGGTTGGGGAGGGGGTGAAATTTCTGCATTCTCTCTCTCTCTCTCTCTCTCTCTCTCTCTCCTCTCTCTCTCTCTCTCTCTCACACACACACACACACACACACACACACACAACACAACACAACACAACACAACACAACACAACACACACACCACACACTGAGATAATCAATACTAGATCCACAACTGCCACAGTCGGTGCATGTCACGCCTCCACTCATCCGGTACATAACCTCAACAATCTTCACTTTCCCTTGCGGTCGGCGGTGCAGGGTTTTTCGCCATGGATGCCAACGCAGAGGAATGTTTCTTCTGTCTGTCTAATGCTTCATCATCATCATCATTATCATCGTCATCCCTCATCACAGCGATGGTAGCGTGTTTTTTCATGTTTGTGCTCTCACCTGGCTCGACATCGCTTATGGGGTCGGTATTTATCGATTCGTTTACTTATTTGATTTCTTTAAAACACGTCTGTGGTGTAATCTTGTTCAACATCCCTGCTGTTTGTTTGGAGCTTTGTTGTTTGGTTGGTTTTGTTTTGTTTTTTGTTTTTCAAATAAATTCATTCATTAACTTACTAATTTTATTCTATCTCTTTCACGCACGCACGCACGCGCGCGCGCATGCGCACGCTCCCCCCCCCCCCCCCCCCCCCCCCCCCCCCCCCAAACACACACACACATATTCACATCCATATCTCTCTGCTATGCATCATCAAAACCTATCCTGGGCTGGAGTCAATCAATACAAAATATTCCTACGAATAATAACAATAACTAAGCGGGCAATATAGAGTGCACAGTCCACTGCCAACATCCACTGGATCCTGGATCTGATATGTGATCCGGATATGCTCCAACCGACTCAACCATCGGTCGAAAATACTCACCACTGTGTGTGTGTGTGTGTGTGTGTGTGTGTGTTGTGTGTGTGTGTGTGTGCGTGCGTGCGCGCGCGTGCGTGCGCTCGCGTGTACACGTGTGTGTATGGTAAGCAGGGCTTGGGGGGGATGGGTGGAGGGGGGGGGGTCGAGCGTGATAGATGTATACGTATCCATGTCAGCTATCTTAGCTCATCATCTGAGAAAGGCACGCACACAAAGATGAAAAACAGTTGAACAGGGGAAAAAACGCGTTTGCTGGCTTGTGTACGAGTGCGCACGCGCACACGGCTATGTGTGTAATGTACCAGGTGTGCGTGCATGCGCGCGTGTGTGTGTTTGTGAGTGCGCGCACGTGTGTGTGTGTGTACTGTGTGTGGAGAGAGGATGCTGATATGACAGTAATTGTGTGTGTGTGTGTGTGTGTGTGTGGTGTGTGTGTGTGCGCGCGCGCGCCTGCGCGCGCGCGTGTGTGTGTATGTGAAGAGTGGGGATGTTGATATGAAAAGTGTGTGTGTGTGTGTGTGTGTGTGTGTGTGTGTGTGTGTGTGTGTGTGTGTGTGTGCGCGCGCGCGCGCGCGCGCGCGTCTGTGAAGAGAGGGAATGCTGATATGAAAAGTGTGTGTGTGTGTGTTGTGTGTGTGTGTGTGTGAAGAAAGGGGATGCTGTTATGACAACAATGTGTGTGTGTGTGTGCGCGCGCGCGCGGACGGGTGCATGCGTGCGTGTGCGCGCGTGCGGGTGCATGCGTGCGTGCATGCATGCGAGTGTAAGGAAGGGAGTGCATAATGTTTTTGAGGGGAGAGTATGCTGAGTATGACAGTAAGGCGCCGGGGGACGTTGGGGGCGAGGGGGGGGGGGGGGGGGGGGGGGTAGAACGGGGAGGAGGCGGGAACGTGTATGTGTGTGTGTCTAGCTGTGGGGAGGGAAGATGTACATTCTGTGCGAGGACAGTGGATGATGTGCACTACAGTGTGCCAGCTCCTTCTGCATACCAACATATTCCTAATGAGATTGAGAAACAACGAAGAAGAACTACAGAACAGGTGAAAAACACGCATAGAAATCAATAACTAATTAATTCCATCTACAGTATAGGCCTTTATTTGAAGCAGTTTTTATGTAGTATATAGAATAGCCATTACAATTCAAGGCTAAAAAAGGCATAATGTGTCACTTACAAAAAGCGCAATTAACTCTTTCCCTGTATTCTAAGGGCGCGCGCGCGCGCAAACACACACACACACCACTACGTCCATTCCTACTTGACGGCCTGTACCCATAGGAACGAGCACTTGCCTCTCCGACGTCATCTTCCTAGATTGCCTCTGGCATTGGTCTCTCTCTTTCTCTCTCTCTCGGACATATCGCGTGGTGTTCTGTTTCATTCCTGACGGAGAGTGACGTTCTGATACGGTCATGTCACGTCCAATGTAACACACACACACACACACACACTCTTTTCATATCAGCATCGCCTCTCTTCACACACACACACACACACAATCCCACCCCTTTCCCGAATCTGATTTCTCTTGGTATATTCTTATGATTCGCTGAATGTCGTCGTCTCGGGTCACTATTGTTCGTGCGTGCGTGTGTGTGTGTTTTCGTGCGTGCGTGCATGTATGTGTGTATATGTGCGTGCGACTGTTGTTGTTGTCTTCAATTTAACGTCTTTCCACATTAAATTTTGGTGATATTAGACGAGAGTGCGACTGTGTGTGCGTGTGCGTGTGCGTGTGTGTGTGTGTGTGCGTGCGTGCGAGTGCGTGTGTGTGTTGTTCCCTTTTCTTCTTAATGTAGTAGTGCTCTGAATCTTCCACGATGCAGTATGCAGCCTGTTCTCTCCAAAAACTTCTACATCCCTCTGCTTATGCCTGACATCAAACAAGACGTCAACGCTCCGTACGTCGGCGATTCCACCACTATGGGCGTCAATGTCCACCAGCTGAATGAGGTCTTTGTTTTGTGACCTGTTCCTCAACCATGAAGCTCATGAACTGGCCTTGACTCGCTCTGACGTGCTGTCGGTGCATTATGGTACACACAGCAGTGTGTTCAAAGCAGACGTGTTCGCAGCGTGAGCAATCAAAATATTTCAGGTTCCAATTTCTAGCTCAAAACACACAGATACCCCCACCCCTCCCCCAAATAAAAAGAAAAACAAAACAAACATAAACTTGATATTGATCTACAAATTTGGCGTAACTGAACGTTTAACTCATGTCATTAAACATTTAAGTCACGTAATCGAACTCTGAAATCACGTAATTGCACATTTAAACCGGGAAATTGATCGTTTAATCGTGTAATCAAACGTTTAACTCGCGTAATTTCTCATTTATGCCAGGAAATTGAACATTTGAGTTATGTAATTAAAACTTTTAAGTCACGCGCTTAAACATTTCAGCATCAAGATGGAGGACTCCTGAGGTCTTTCATAGCTTTTCTCTCACGCATTTTTTTTTACTTCAATTAACTGCAGGGACGTGAACAGACTGGCATAAAACGTTCTAGAAGGGTACTATAATATTATGATCTTTCTTCTAGTGGGAGGGATCGGGTAGAAAGGGAAGAACAATGAAGAGGGCTAAGGGGAGCGAGGGGGGGGGGGGGGGGGGGGGGGGGGGGGGGGGGGGGGGGAGATAGGAGCGGAGGGTGGAAACAGCTCGGGCGGACGGTGTCTTGCAGAGTAAAGTGTCCAGGGTGAGGAAGAGGAAGGGGGGGGGGGGGGGGGGGGGGGGTTAGCTTGGGAGAAGTAAGGGTTGGGGCGATATTGCATACGTACCTAAAGCTTTTTTAAATGTGACCGTTCATGAGCCACATTCCGGGGGTCATTCCTCGGACTAATCCTTTAAACGTTGGTTCAGCAGTTCTTGTGTCATCTTGCTCTAACAGGCAGACAGACCAAGACAGGCTGGCGAAAACAGAACTTCTCGGGTGGACGTTAAAAAAAAAAAAAAAAAGAAAGAAAGAAAGAATGAAAGGGGAAAAAAAAAAAAGCAGAAACGCAGCACTGTGCACTGTAGCTGCGCCACTGTGCACTGTTAACAAGAAACCGCCAGAAAGTAGTTCACCCGCTAATACGCCGTCCACTCTTTTCACAGGGGCCAAACCTTCCCACGCCTGGTAAATGGTGGTAGTGGCGCTGGCCCCGTTTTCTACTTTCCACACTCACCACACCACACTACCACACAACACCACCACACCACCCTGACTGTCAGCCGAGGCCAAAGAGGGCTGCTCGGAACTATGACAACGTGTTCACGTCAACAGCCCACGAACACCCCGTTTTCTTCAGGAAAAACCACCGGCAAGTGAGTTTCACGTGAAAACACATCATTCTCGCGAATATCGTGGTTTTTCGATGTGATGTGGCGTGCCACAACAATCGCCATAAACGAGACTCGCACGAAAACAGGAAACAATGACCGCACACGCACGTACACGTGTCCTGACAGTACTAATGCGCGGCGTACAAACAGGTCAACGCAATGTCTCTTTCCAATCGAAAATGACGTGGTTAGAGTCGGTACAAATCACGAACCCTCACAGATCTACAAAAATATCTATCGATAAAAGAGACATAGATGGAAAAAAAA
>JADBJO010000585.1:295000-300000 GCA_016801955.1 Conus betulinus
GTGTCCCCTACCTGAAGAAAAGATCGTTCTCACTTCGATCGAAATTCGGTAAATGGTTCGTCGTT
Source organism: Conus betulinus (assembly GCA_016801955.1). NCBI lineage: Eukaryota > Metazoa > Mollusca > Gastropoda > Neogastropoda > Conidae > Conus > Conus betulinus. Next base: position 295,066 of record JADBJO010000585.1, read on the forward strand.
CAAAGTCTGCCAAGAAGATCGTCGACCGTGCGTTTAAGTTCATTTAAGAGAGAAAACTATGGTTGCGATAAAGACTCGCGAACCCGTGATTCGTTCGTTGAATTTAAAAAAAAAAAAAAAAATATATATATATATATATATATATATATATATATATATATATATATATATATATAAAACCGGCCGTTTAAGAAGAAGAACCAAATGGGACCAGGGGAAGAAGGGAAAAGAACGAAAGAGAGAGGGAAGCGGGGGTGGGGGGGGGGGGGGGGTGAAAAACTGGGAGTCGGTTGTATTTTATCTTCATAAAGCGTGCTGACTAGCCTAGCCGTGAAAGTGCCTTTAACCCAGAACGTCAAAAGATGAATTGGGACTCGGGGAGACTCGGGCCTGCGTGAATGTGTGTGTGTGTGTGTGTGTGACGAGGGACGCGTGTGTATGTAGGCTGTGTGTCTCGGGGGAACAAAGGACCACACGAGCTAGCGGAATGTGTGTGGTGTGGCAGGCCTCTCAATGGGTTGTAGACTTCAGCCTCGTCAATGTGCTCATGAGAGAGAGAGAGAGAGAGAGAGAGAGAGAGAGAGAGAGTTGACTGGGCGGAGAAATCGGTATAGTACTAAAAGGTGACGGTAAGTGGTTGATCTTTGGACTTATGAGAGTGCAACTCTCTCTCTCTCTCTCTCTCTCCTCTCTCTCTCTCTCTCTCTGTGTGTGTGTGTGTGTGTGTGTGTGTGTGTGTGTGTGTGTGTGTACTTGCTTGCCTGTGCACGTGCTTATGTGTGCACATGTGTGTTTGCGTGTGCGCGCGCGTGTGTTGTGTGTGTGTGTGTGTGTGCGCGCGCGCCCGCGTATATATAAGCGCACGCGTGTGTGTATGTATGTGTGCAGGTGTAAGAGTAGGCATACGTGAATAATGTGTGTGGTTTAAACAAATTTATTTCCACTTTACAATCACATTGTTTTACAATGAATGTGGAAATTTGAACACGAAGCTAAAGCTCATGTGTTCAATGCTTACACATGTGACAAAGGAAATCGCAGGAGACTAGATCTATCGAAGTTACAATACTACACAAAAGACGCAAACATATACATACCCACACGTATACATGTTTACAGAGATACAAGCACACATACATACATTATACATACATATATACATAAATGCAAACATGTACAAAATCGAGGACAAGAAAAAAGATAGTAGTAAAGAAAACAGTAAACCCTCAAGTCAATAAAATGATAGCGAATCAACAACTCGCACATTATTAACATTTATTATGAAGCGTTGACAGAGAGAGAGAGAGAGAGAGAGAGAGAGAGAGAGAGAGAGAATGTGTTCTGCTCTAAGATTTCATTACCGCAGACATTTATATCATTAGTGAAGGCGAAGTTTTATTAACATGGTCTTCAAAAACGTTTAGATTGTTTAATAAAGCGATGAACAGTTTTTAATACAGCTTCATTATCTTCACGTCGGAGGGATTGTTTACCACGGAGAAGAATACCGGCTTCGAGTAGATTGGGTGGAAGAGTGTAGATCGTGTCTTTACTGAGGTTAATGTAATTTGGACAATATAATAGAAAATGTTCGGCCGTTTCTGAATCGGGTACGACGTTGACAAACTGGATCTACTTTTAAATGACGGTTAACTAGATCTTGATTTAAATCACTCATTCCTAGGCGGAGTCTGCAGTGGTGAATCTGCTCGTTTCTGTCTCCATAATTAACATAACAGGGTACAACTGAGACATCCCGTGATGAAATAAAACGTTTAAATTCGCTAAGAGATTTTTGTGAATTTTATGTTGTCTGTAAGGCCGTTCTACTGTTTAGTATTGCGGTTGGAATAAATGAATTTTTGCACACTTCTGTTTTACATTGAGGCACATGTCTTTCAAGAGGTCTTCACCGTAAATTGGGATTTCTTGTTGATACCAGATCTGGTAAGAGGCTACGTAAGTGTTCTGGACACAAACCACTGACCATTTTATAAAACTTTATTAGTTTGTGTCTTGTTCTCCTTTCTTTTAAAGAACAGAATTCGGAATCTTCGTACAATTTTTTTTTTTTTTACTTGTGCCTTTGACACTTCCTTTAATGATGCGAATTGCTTCTAAGTGAATATTTCTAGCATGTTAGCTTGTGTTTGACTGCAGTTGTTCCAGACAATATCAGCGTAGTCAAAGCGCGCCAAGATAAATGATGTAAACATGGTTTTGAATGCTTTCCTTGGATATCAACATGGTAACCTTCTTTACCTTACGTCTGATAATTATGTTCGTCCCATTTACAGTTACTCTGAACAATCAGACCAAGATGATTGTGTGCATTAACTGGCTGCAAAGAAGTGTTAACGAATGTCAGTGGATACATTTGTTTGCGAACTCGAATCATATTTACCAGTTCTGTCTTGTTCTCATTGAATTTAACCTTCGATCGCTTTGCCCATTCAGAAATCTTTTCCAGGTCAGAGTTTAAGATATCAGCGCGGATTACAGGGTTAGACAGAGAAAATGCTTAACTAGTATCGTCGGCGAATAGCTTAATTACAGAAGCGATGTCACGTACTACATCATTAATATAGACTAAAAACAGTAAGGGACCTAACACGGGTAGCACAGGGAATACTATGGTCGCTATACGCTGCAGGTAAGACTTCCGTCGACTTGATAAGCTGAGGAGTCTGTGTAATAATTAAATCTAAACATGTGCTTGCACTGTCCGTTATAGGCCTACCCGAGGGCTCACTTACTATTTGGTACAAGCTGTACTGATTAATGATGTCTAGAAGGTGATGTGATGGGTTCCTCAAGAAGTCTGTGTTAAAGTCGCCCAAAATGATAAACTGTAACATTGTGTTATTAACTTTTCTTATATTTTCACTTATCAGCTGCCAGTAACTAACAGGGGAGTTCGGCGGACGATAGAATGATCCAATTAATAGACTCGTTTGATTTACTTTGGTATCCACCCAGACCGATTCTAGACCATTGACTTGAAGATGTGGGCGTGGCTTGCAGTACAGGCATTTTTTAAACGTAGATGGCCACTCCACCATGCGGATCGTTTGGTCTATCACATCTGACGGGAGGATGGAAATGAGGGAGTTCTATGGTACTGCTTAAACCCGTATCATGAAGCCAGGCTTCTGACAGTGTGATGATGTCAAAACCATTACATTCGGCGGACAATAAATCAAGTTTATTTTTCAAACTGTTGACATTAGCATTTATTTGTGTGTATGTGCATGTATGGATGGATGTATGCATATGCGTGTGGACGTGCGCACCTACCACGCGTTCGTACTAGGTCGTATGATAAAGAACGGAGGCGACCCAGGTTAATTTGGCAGACAAAAGGTAAGGTAAACGTGGAGAGGGGTGAGAGGGAGTTCCATTTATCTGCTTCTCTCCTCCTCATCTCCGCAACCCCTTCTCCCTTCCCTCTCCGTCCACTATCCCCCCCCCCCCTCAAATGTCATTCCAGTAAAAGAAACGACACAGCACCAGTTGCTCTTGATCTACTCATCATTCCTCGGCAATCTGTCGTCCCATGAGGAGACTGTCTGTACCATCGGGAGATCCTGGTCTACACATGAAAACAACAAATGAAACTCCTACAACAATAAAACAGGACAGTGCGCGCAAACTCAAAGCGCTAGTAAAAGAGTCGTTCGTCTCTCTGTAGTCTTTACACGACCACAAACCTGGCGTTTTTTTCCAGTCCTGAAGGTCACCACGAAATGTGAGAAGAAAGAACTACGTGCCAGTGCAGGTAGTTTTGGAGGGGGGCAGGAGGAGATGGGGAAACGGAATTTTTTTTTCACCACACCATACTATAAAAGACAAATGTTAATTAACAACTCCAGCTAACATCATATTTCGGTATTTTTCCCTCCCCCCCCCCCCCCCCCCCCCCCCCCCCCCTCCCCTTGCAACTCAAACAGAATCAAGTTTTATATTCCTTTGCGTGATCATAACGTGATTTCTTTCTTCTTTTACGCGGATTAAAAGATCTGTTTGGGAGAAGAAGAAAAGAAGAAGAAGAGAAGCCCAGAGATAATCATGTCGCAATGCCCCCCATGATCATCGTCTCAAACTCATCTCCTCCGCATTTCCTCGCTTTGGCACCAAGATCGCTGTCCACCGGTCATTTTGTGTCCAGACTTTATCCTCAGGGCACCAACTCTCTCTCTCACTCGGCGTTTCCGACGCTCTGTCATCCTCTCTTCTCCTCCTCTCTAAACACTACTCTGTTCACATCCTGATCGGTATCCCTTCACCCCCCCCCCCCCCCCCCAATCAGAATGTGTGTGTGTGTGTGTGTGTGTGTGTGTGTGTGCGTGCGTGTGTGAGTGTGAGTGTGTGCTTGCGTGCGTGCGTGCGAGCGTGCGTGCGTGCGTGCGTGCGTGCGTGCGTGCGTGCGTGCGTGCGTGCGTGCGTGTGTGTGTGTGTGTGTGTGTGTGTGTGTGTGTGTGTGTGTGTGCGCGCGCGCGCGTGCGTGCACGTGCACGCGTAATGTGTTATAGTGTATGTGTGTGTTGGGGGTGGGGGGGGGGGGGGGGGGGGGGGGGGTGGGAGGGGGGAGTGATGGATGGGTGGGTGGTGGTTGGGTGGTTGTGTTAATTGATTATTCAATGGGTGGGTAAATACATCTTGGTGCCCGTGCTGTTTGGGTTCTGTATCTTTTTTTTTTTTTTTTTTTTGTCCTCTTTATTTGTGCTCTTATTGCTGCAAGCGCTGAGGGCTCATTTGCAATTTAAGCGCCATAAATGTCAGTTATCATCACCATTATTGTACTTGTTAGTACTATTATCGTTGTTTTCGGTTTTTGTTATTGTTATGCTATCATCATCATCATCATCTCCAACATACCTATGAGATTTAAGCCAAACTTTTTATATCACTACTGACGTTTTCCCCCTCTTCAGG
>JADBJO010000585.1:305000-315000 GCA_016801955.1 Conus betulinus
CTACTGTGAAAAGAAAAACTGAATATTGTTTTTCTTGAGCTCCTTTACTGACGCGCTTCTGTCGCGGCGGCTTACTGCACATACACTGGGTATTTCATGACAAAATGGGACAACGGCTTGTAATTCGTCAACGAACAGACGATTTCTTCGTGCTACGTCACTACATTTCTTTGTAATAATGCTAGGATCATTTCCGCAAAGATGAGGGCAGTTCGCCGCGGTTGATGTCAATGTTCGCATTGCGATGCCCCGGGGAATCAAGTGATGTGCACTAGTGATACATATCCTAACTACCACCTTGTGCTGAACCTGTGCATCCCAGTCTTGTGTGTAACAATCCCTCACTCTCCGTCTAAAAGCTCTCATAGTTGACACTCCAAAGAACCTCATCTTTTAGAAACGGAAAACTCTACAGATTCTTGGGAATTCAGTCGGAATTGTTTAGAGTCCCTCGTTACCGTAAATGCACACTGGCTCGAATGATGCCCCTGTTTCCTTGCCCCCACCCACCCTCCGCCCCTCAGCACCAGAAAGACCGGCCTCTGACGTCAGAAAGGGTTTCCACCAAGCCGGTTTAATCGAACCTGTCTCGCAGTGTGTCCTTGTCTGCGCGTATCACATCCGGCACCGATTCGGTAAGCGTATGTGCGTAGATGGGGGTGGGTGGGAGAGTAAGAGACGTATATTTGCGCGCGCGTGTGTGTGCGTGCACGTGTCCTCATTTAAAAAACTTACTGCGCTTCGGACTTCTGTTTTGAGTGTGCGCGTATACATGCCCCCCCCCCCCCCCCCCCCCCCTAAATTATCACACAATCAAAAAAAAAAAAAGGGGGGGGGGGGGGGGCAGATGTGAAATGAGTGAATCAGCTTTAAATAATGAACCAGCCTACGACCGACAGGCAGGCAGGCAGGCAGGCAGCAAGCGGACAGACAGACAGGCAGGCAGGCAGACAGACTCAAACTGTGTGTACACGCCCTATCCTCCTGACCGCCATTTTTAGTACCATGGTGCGCATGACACTAACGACTGAAGGCCAGGCCGGAAACGGTTATAGACGGATTGGCCGGCCCCATGTGAAACTTGAACCCGCGGCGGAGCCCCCTCCTCTCCACACCATTACAGCCACCACGAAGAGGATCTCCGCCCTACTGCTCGCTGGTTGATGGGCTACAGGCATGAGCTGCATGAAGTGAACCACTTCACGTTTCGCCTCGTCCGGCCAAATACTTGTCTACACCCACGTAGTCTTCTTCCTCCAGACCCCTCCCATCCCAAATATTCCCCTCGGGGAAGAAAGGGGGGCAAGCGGGTGGGGGGGGGGGGGGGGGGGGGGGGGGGGGGGGGGGGGGGGGGGGGGGGAGGGGGGGGGGGGGGGGGGGGGGGAGATGGGGGGCGGGGGCATCTCAAAGGTCATTGCAATTAACAATCTGATAAAAACCGGAAAGGAGATGCAGAACGCGCGCTCGCAAACGCACGCATGCCAGAGAGAGAGAGAGAGAGAGAGAGAGAGAGAGAGAGCATGCACTCAGACATGCACGCACACACACACACACACACACACACACACACACACTCGCGCGCGCGCGCGCGCGCGCGCGCACGAGCATACACACACACACACACACACACACACACACACACACACACACACACACACGCACGTATGTATATCAACTATATAAACACAGACGCGCGCGCGTACGCACACATCCAGAGAGAGAGAGAAAGAGAGAGAGAGAGACAGACAGACAGACAGACAGAGAGACAGACAGAGACAGAGAGAGAGAGGTTTCTGGGAAAAGAGTTCAGACGTGTCCAGTTGGGAGGAAGACTAGGCCATTGTGAGAGCGACGTGTGTCCACCACAGAGGAAACCCAAGGGAGATTGACGGGTGACGTCACTGGACACGTCAAAGGGGGGCGGCATGCTCACCGGTTCAGATCGGTTCAGTGGTTTTACCTAATGTTTTTTCATCGTCAGATGATATTAGACACTTATTTAACAACAACAAACAAAAAAAAAACCTCCACACTTAACTGATCCACATTAGTACTTTTAGACCCACATCTGGTATAGATCTATGCATATTGACATAAGTGGAAATACCTAGTGGTACACAAAATCGTTGATCTTTTCTGCAAATTTTGCAGCCTGTGACTGCGAAATAACCATGGCAATTTCAGCAACATACAAACCATATTAAACAGTACTGACAGTCATCTCAATACCTTTCTCCTGACAGAGCGAGGTCAACACTGAGCATTCAAACAAAAGATGATGCACAGAAATGTTTTTCTCTACAGACACAAGTAATACCATGTGAATATTTAGTGTTCCAAGTGTTCAACCTTAATTTATGAATTAATCTAACAATGTGCCTTGGTAAAGTTGCCATTTAAAAAAAAAAAAAAATTCTGCTTATGTATATATTTTTCCATCGGAAAGCTTCTTTCATGGCAACTAAGAATCGTAGTAGTAGTAGTATAAACAGAACGCCCTGTGGGTTGATGTACGTTATGGATACATTACAATCAGAATTGGAACGGAAGAGGACGGGGGGGGGGGGGGGGGGGGGGGGAAGGCAGGGGCAAAACCATTCAAACAACGAAAGGAACGAAGAAAGAAAAGCAAAACAAAAAGCATGGAACAGAGATAGAAACTACAGATCGATAAGATGATCACCTGGGAAAAGAAATGCTAAATGCTTTTGACTCATGTGAACACCCCACGACCGCTTGACCAAAAAAAATCTGCGTGGTGACTCTCTCTCTCTCTCTCTCTCTCTCTCTCTCTCTGCGTGTCTGGTCTGGGTCTGGGTGTGTGTGTGTGTGTGTGTGTGTGTGTGTGTGTGTGTGTGTGTGTGTGTGTGTGTGTGTGTGTAGCCGGGAAGAGAAGGATAGGAGAGGGTCAATAATAATTATTCTTTACCATCTGCTATGATTCAAAACCAGTATGGAATGCATTTGTCGACAAACGCCACGCAATCGACCTCAGCATAGCTTACAACTCCTTGGTATTTCGCACGCCCACTGATCTTCAGGTCACAAACTTGTTTTCGAGGGCACTGCCCTAAGCGCCCCCCCTCCCCCCCCCCCCCCCCCCCCCCCCCCCCCCCCACACACACACACACACACTTCTTTCTTTTCTTTCTTTCCTAAATCCGGTTTTCACGGAACAAGATTGTCAAAGTCTACTCTGGTTCCATCCTGTCTGACATCAACGACCAAGATGTCGGTGTCCCGCAAGGAAATATTCAATCCCCTGCTCTCTTTAACATTGGACTCCACAACGTTGTTCGCAAAGAGTTCGACAGTCTTCACCGTTTGTGAGAATGATTTACACTCTGTGCCACCGAAAAAAAAAAAAAAGAATTACCAGTAACTCAGCGTTAAGTCCAGCAGCGATGAATAGAAATAGAAAAAGACAGAAATTAAAAAAAGAAATCACGGCCGGCGTTTGGTTGTAAAGATGTACGCACTATTACAAGCAGACGCAGCCAGCCCGTGCTGGGCTTCAGCGCTCAGAACTACTCAAGGCATTCAACAAAGGACTCCTGGGGCATCAGATGTCCCTTCAAGGGCACTTGAGCTGACTGCGCCTGAACTTGGGCGGAAGATTTGAATGTGGCAACTCGACTGGAAGAGAAGCTCCGAACGAACTGATCACTGCTAACCCACTTCGCAGGGTGATCACGGGGTACTTGTGGCGGAAAGAGGGAGGCGTGAAGTTCTCTTTTCTTTCCTTCCTCTTCTCGTCAGATCTTTTTTTCAGTTACATGCTTGCGTATGTTTGACGCCAATCTGACAGCTGGGAGGGGGGGGGGGGGGGGGGGGGGTACGGGGGGACGGGGGGAATATAACGATAATGATGATGATGATGATGATGATAATGGGGATACTGGAGAAAAGGCAAGACATGCGGGCGGTGGAGGAGGTGAAGAGTGTTGGAGTTGCGTTATGAGAAATCAGAGAGAGAGAGAGACAGAGAGAGAGAGAGAGAGACAGACAGACAGACAGAGACAGAGACACAGAGAGAGAGACAGACAGACAGACAGAGAGGAGGGGGAGAGTGGAGAAGGGGAGGGGCGAAGCAGGGCCAATGCGGGCACTTCACATGGCAGTGATAAAGTATAGTGTCAGTACTACATCGGTGCAGAAAAAAAATAAATAAAAATAAAAGAAAAACTACCAACCTACTAGTCCCCACCCCCTTTACCCGCGCGTACACACACACACACACACACACACACACACACACACACACACACACACGAAGAGAGCCACAAAGGGGGGAGAGCGCGTTCTTCAAGGAGATTTCACAAAGGCATTCTTGACTCAATGACGTGGAACTCGATCGTGGGACGGAAGGGCAGATAACCACCCGGCTGAAAGCTTCAGAGGGTAGGGAGGAGGGAGAAGGAAGTGGGCGGTACAGAGCAGGCCGCTCCTCTCCTCTCCTCCCCTGTCTCTCCCCAAGCCCCCCCCCCTCCCCCCCCCCCCCCCCCCCCCCCCCCCCCCCCCCCCGCCCTCATCTCCTCCTTCACTTTATGTGCTTTTTGTTTTGTTTGTTTGAAACGTCTTTCACTCACGTGTATATACACTGTCCCACGAAATAAACCTCATTTACAAATATTCCTTCCCTATGCCTCTTCTCTACCAGCATTTGCGCTAGGTGAACAGGTATCGCATTGAGGGGGAGCCGAGATAAGCGCCCTTACTAGCTTCATAACGAGACAAATGCCAAAGCGACTGCACTGCGCATTAATTTCTGTTGCACTCGGCAGAAATGTTATCCTTTCACGTGATAAATAGGTTACAATTTGACTGTTCACGTTCTCCTCATCTCAGCAAAGATTTCCTTTCGCTTGATGAATACATCGTGCCTGATTCCCTATACACTTAGACCTTGCTTCATTCCCCCCCCCCCCCCCCCCCCCCCAAAGCTCAAGAGCGACTGGTCTTCAGAATGATCACAATGGGGCAGATTTTGTGCAGGTGAAGAGAAGTATTAGATCAGCACTGACGTCTTTGTAATCAGCCTCCGAGAGCAAGTACTGTTCGAGAGTAAGTACTGTACTACAAAGGACACTGCGATGAATCTCTCTCTCTCTCTCTCTCTCTCTCTCTCTCTCATCTCTCTCTCTCTCTCTCTCTCTGTGTGTGTGTGTGTGTGTGTGTGTGTGTGTGTGTGTGTGTGTGTGTGCGCGTGTGTAATCAGCCTCCGAGCAAGTATTTCTCGAGAATAAGTATTGTACTATAAACAACACTGCAATGAAAATCTCTCTCTCCTCTCTCTCTCTCTCCGGAAAGAAAAAATCTCTCTCTCTCTCTCTCCCCCTCTCTCGCACTTCTTTCTGTATGTGTGTGAAGAGACGGACCGGGAAGCAGTGAAGCGTGTCGTAGAGGGAGTGGAGGTGGGGGAGGGGAGATGGGGGAGGAGTGCTGGTGGTGGCAGTGGTGACATTATTCAGTCAGTCATTCATGGAATGCGGACGAAGGGACAAACACAGTTCACCTTTTTTCCATACACTCCGCCTCGCCGTCAGCCATTTTCTCCCTCTGTGTGTGTGTGTGTGTGCGTGTGTTGTGTGTGTGTGTGTGTGTGTGTCTGTGTGTGTGTGTGTGTGTGTGTGTGTGTGTGTGTGTGTGTGTGTGTGCGAGTGCGTGTGTGTGTGTACGCGCGCGCGCGCACATGTGTGCTTCTGTGCATTTGCCTGCATGCCGTGGCGTGCCTCCATGAAGGTGTGTGTGTGTGTGTGTGTGGTGTGTGTGTGTGTGTGTGTGTGTGCGTGCGTGCGTGCGTGCGTGCACGCGTGTGTATTTGTGTGTGTGTGTGTGTGTGTGTGTGTGTGTGTGTGTGTGTGTTTGTGTATGAGTGCGTTGTGTGAGTGCGCGCACACCCTAGAAGGATGGAAAGGGTGCGTATCTGTTTGGGGGCGGTGGGGGAGGGGGGGGGTATGTGTGTGTAAGCTGGAGGCGAGAATGGGAAAAAGTGTGTGTGTGTGTGTGTGTGTGTGTGTGTTGTGTGTGTGTACGAGCGTAGTCTCTCTCTCTCTCTCTCTCTCTCTCTCTCTCGTCTCTCGCTCTCTCTCTCTCTCTCTCTCTCTCTCTCTGTGTCTGCGTGTTTGTGTGTGTGTGTGTGTGAAAGGTTTCTTTTATCTTTGTGGGGGGGGGGGGGGGGGGGGGGAGGAGAAGGAGGGAGGGAGGGGTCCTGGGAGGAAAAGGAAGAGAAACAGAGGTGGGGGGAGATGGAAAGAGAGAGGGAGAGAGGGGGGGGGGCGGGAAAAATTATATGTGTGTGTGTATGTGTGTGTGTGTGTGTGTGTGTGAGAGAGAGAGAGAGAGAGAGAGAGAGAGAGAGAGAGAGAGAGAGAGAGAGAGGAGTGTGTGTGTACTGTGTGTGTGCGTGTGTGCGCGTGTGCGTGCGTGCTTGTGTATGTGCGCGTGAGTGCGTGCGCACATGCGTGCGCGCGTGCTTGCATGTGTGTGTATGTGTGTGTGTGTGTCTATGCGTCTGTCTGTCTGTGTGTCTGTGAGTCTGTGTGCAAGATAAATCAAAAGCTATGCAGTTTAAAACAAGCTTGTAGCCAATTCAGCTTCTATAAGCCTATAGTCTATTCACATTTTGCTGCAAACAATGCATATGTTGTCTCTAAGGCCAAGAGGGCAGAAAGGAAATCCTTTTTAACGGTACACCCTATATCATCCTCTTCCAGTGCATTGTACTGTCGAGTCCACCGACAGCTCTTCAGATCTGCGCTCAACTCAAACTCTGCCACACACATAGCTGAGCAGCGATTTGCGTTGCTGCACCTCAAATGCAAATTAATGTATGTTGATCTGTGCGTGCGTGATCTGCGATGCAAACAGTCACCAAGATAGTTCGGTCGAGTGTCCCATGGCCACTTCAAGTGTATGGTATCCGGACTGTAAAATAAATCCGACGACCCTTCACATAAAATCAGTGGATACTATTACTAATATTCGGAGCATAAAGCAAAAATAACGGGTACGTTATTAGACAAGATTTCCTTTTTGACCCTAAGCCTATGAAGTCCACATCTACCTGAATTACATAAAAGATGAAGTGGGTACAGCTGGAGGGCAAGACGATTTGCCGAATTCTGTCAAGTTCGTTCTGACTGGTAGAAAGAGCGGTCGGGATGTACCAGCTGCAAATCGTTGTGAAGGAGCAACTTTACGTACATTCATGGCTGTCTGAGATGCCCATGTCACACGCCTTTCTCACAACCACTAACACTGATGGACATCTACGGACTTCGACGAATATACAGGTACCTTTCTGAACAATCCATGAACACAAATGGATGGGATGGCGCCTTCATGTCCTCCGGAAAGAAATTCAAAGCAGCTAGAGAAAGAGCAGTTTATGAAATACACACAGTCCACCGTAACAAATTCTGCTCAAGTATATTTACAAGTGCATAAAAGTCTCGGCTAAGCAGCGCTGAGGCAAGACATTCCAACACGCACCAGGAGCAGAGACACAACATCTGTAGCAAACAACTTCTTCAAACCATTATAAAAGGGGCGTCAAAGAGGAACGCGCGCGAGCGCGCGCGCACATGTGTGTGTGTGTGTGTGTGTGTGTGTGTAAAAGTTGACGCCTCTAAACACTACAGGTTTACAACAAGAAAATTAGGACGCACCAATCGTTCTGTGACTAACCCGACAAGACAGTGAAAAAAAAATTCTGAAGGTAACACTCACCAAACAATCCGCCCTTCAGGCTGGTTCGACCCGGCCAATAATCACCCAACAGTACACGGACAGGCAGGCTGACAGGCAGGCAGGCAGGCAGGCAGGCATATAGAGGCAAGGCAGACTAGACGGACGGACATGGGCTGAACCGAGGAGTGGACACCGTGAGTACGAGTGGAGAGCCCGCGGCTCTTGGGGTCCTAAATAAAGGGCCTGAACGACGGTGATAAGATCTGCACGAAGGGAGAGCTGGCCACGATGCCCACAGCTGGGCGAATGAGAGCGCCCGGGACACACCACCACTGATTTGTTCCCCTGATTGCAAGGCGTTGGTTGCCATGTGTGCGCCCTCGTAGGTCTCTGTACCGTGTGTGTGTGTGTGTGTGTGTGTGAAGAACAAGAACAAGAATATGTTTTATTGCCATATGAAAACCAGAGGTTTTGTGGGGCACAGATACCGTGTGTGTGTGTGTGTGTGTGTGTGTGTGTGTGTGTGTGTGTGTGTGTGTGTGTGTGTGTGTGTGTGTGTGTGTGTGTGTGTGTGTGTGTGTGTGTGAGAGAGAGAGAGAGAGAGAGAGAGAGAGAGAGAGAGAGCGCTAGCGCACGCGCGCGTGCTGTGTGCAGATTGGGACGGGAATGAAGTATGGTAACCTGATCCTTCACTGTCTCGATTGTCACAGACACGCCCCTCGTTTCGCATTTCACACCACCATCACCACCATTACCATCATTATCCACATGCCCATACCCCAACCCACCCTACGCCCCTCAATCCGCACCCTGCCCCTCCCGCCCACCACAAGACTCTTCCTCTCTTCTGCATTCACATCTCTTATCGTCCACGTCACAGTATAGTATAGTATAGTATAGTATAGTATAGTATAGTATAGTATAGTATAGTATAGTATAGTATAGTTTATTATAGTATGAACAAGATTTTGTAGCACAACACAGCACAGCACAGCACAGCACAGCACACGACGGTCCAGTGTGGTATTTGGTGTGGTATAGCATAGTATGGTACTGTCGTAACCTCGTCAAAAACGATTTCTTTACTAGACTGATGACCACGTCACTGGTCGTCTTAAATCGGCGCTATTTACTTACTCTCTCTCCCCGTGTGTGTGTGTGTGTGTGTGTGTGTGTGTGTGTGTGTGTGTGCGTGCGCGCGCGCGCGCGCGCGCATGCGTGCGTGCGTGCGTGCGTGTACGTGCGCGCGCATGTGTGTGTGTGTGTGTGTGTGTGTGTGTGTGTGTGTGTGTGAATGCCTTTGTTCACCCAAAGATTTTTTTTTCGGTACGATCTTGCAAGGTCCAACTGATCTAGTTCATTTTTTTTTTTTTGTTTTGTTTTGTTTTGTTTTTAACGCCGAGCTGGGTACAACTGTATCTAGTTGCCACGAGGACGCGCGCAAACGCTGACTGAGCTCGGAAAAAATCTTATTCACGAGATTAGAAAAAAAAAAACAAAAAAAAACCCCGTGCAACTCCGGAAACATCTTCACATGACAGTTTTGAAAAAAAAAAAGACTATAGTATTTTTCTTCTCTGTGCTCGGTGCATGTTGCACACGAGAGGCTCCTTTTCAGCCCCTCTTATCCGAAAAAAGACAACACTCTGGGAAACTCGGGGAAAGGCGTGTGAAGGAAGAGGCAGAGGAAGAGAGAACATAAACAAACACACGAGAAGAGGTCAAAAGCCAGACTTGAACCACAGATCGGAAACTTAACTTATTCCCATGGCGTTATCCACCGAGCCACCACGCCACCTTTTTGCAGCACGTGAAACCTTCTTAGCAATGATACCCCCTGCCTCCCTCTCCGATGTCAAACGTCTTCCCTTTATACAAGACTCGGTTGACCATTACCTCCCCCCCCCCATACACACAGACACACACACACACACACACACCCCCCATTTGGGACTTTCCTGCATAGATTGATTGCCTTGTCAAAGATTTTCTACTCTCTCAGCCTCTTCCACACTCTCTGTTACACACCCCCGCCTCTTCCCTTTTATCTGTTATCAGCATTTACCTTTCAAATGAACTTGCCCTTCCAATTCAGACACAGCAGACCCTCTTCCTCCCTCACCTACATTGAAGACTTCCATTTTTGTGTGTGTGTGTGAAAGAGCTCTTTTATATTTTTTGTTTCTTTGTTTGGATTTTTTTTTTGGGGGGTGGGGGGGGGGGGGCGGGTTGGGGTGGGGTTGGGTGTGTGTGTATTTTTTTCCCTCAGACCGTTACACTCTTTCCCCACAATTGAAACTGACCTCGA
>JADBJO010000585.1:330000-337500 GCA_016801955.1 Conus betulinus
CCACGGTGCCCTCGTGGCTTTGGTAGTCCGCAGAACCAGTGACTAGTGACCTTAGTTATACATAACCCTTGACCTGTAAACTGTGCAGGTGTTCCCCTCCCTCCAACCACACCAGCTCCCACCCCTCCACTACCCCAGGGTGTCTAGTGTGTTCAATTCCTCTGTATGAATCAAAATTCAAACAACTGTTTCCTGGGAGTAAGAATGTCAAGGTCTCCACCCACTCAGAAGAGAACGTTGGAGTTTTTATGAGACAAAACTGAAGGCTGAACATAACCTGAAACGATTCCCCCTGTGACCTCTGGCCCTTTAAGACAACATTCATCTTGTTTAACTGGAAGATCATGAGAGTTTCAAACGGAAAGAAGCTCTCCAGACTCTGGACTGTTCAATGCTTCGCTTTTGTTTCTCATCGCTCTCTTTAATTAATAAACATTACTGTATGTGTCCGGCTATATGATTTGTTCAATTCTGTTAACTTCCTTCCGACTGGTAGCTGGAGATCTCGGTGTCACCAGTTGCTAACCAGTCAGAGGATTAACTAGTTTTGGTGCTTGAGATAGGAAGGCGGGGGAGAGGGAAGTGGGTGGGGGCGGGGAAGGGAGGGGGGGGGGGGGGGGGTGATAATGGCGAAACAACATTAAAAAAGATTTTCTTTCTGACCTCTACCCTATAAGACCATATACCAACCTCGTTTTTATCGAAGACGATGTGTATTCTAAGCGGGAAAGAAGATGAATTAAACTCTAAATTGTTGAAAATCTCTCGTTATTTGTTTGTTTTTTTGCTTTGTTTGCTGGTTTGCTTTTCTTTATGTCTATAACTTAAACAAAAAAACTATTAATATGTATGTCAGGAAATCCAAAACCCTATACTGGTGAAAAATTCTCATTACTTGTTTGTTTGCTTGAACGGTTTTTTTTTTTGTTTGTTTGTTTGTTTTTGGCTTGTTTCTTTATAGTTTTTTCTTTATCTTTGTAGCTCTTATTTATAAATATTGATATGTATATCAGCAAATCTGATTCGCCGATTTCTATAAGCTTCTTTGCCACTGGTAGAAAAAGCCGTAAGAATTCGGACGTTACACATCACCATGAGTTGTCAGTGAGTCTGTAAACAGGATGTTGACCCATTTTCGCCATTGTCACTTCCTCTTCCTGAACCCACTAGTTCTCTGGGATCATCTCGGGAAAGGGGCAGGGGTGGGGAACATGTTTTTAGGAGCAGGGAGAGATTTTACATTATATGGAGTTGTTATATCGTTTATGGCCCAGGCAACCACAGAACACCGTAACGAGTTCAAAACAAACAAACAAACAATCGGGAACTATGTACAAACTGAAAAACCTAGACTACGAACCAAAACATGTCCTGAAACTGGAAAGACCGATCTACAACAAAGCCTGTCTACAACCACATAAACATGTGTGAAATTTGCTCTTTCTCTCCCTCTCTCTCACTTTCTATGCGCGCACGCGCACGCGCGCGCACACTCACATACACACACACACACACACACACACACACACACACACACACACACACACACACACACACACACAAGCGCGCACCCACACAGACACACATGCACGCAAACAAACACAACACAACACACACACACACACACACACACACACACACACACACACATGCGCATGCACACAATAACAGATGCCCACGCACGCAACCATACGCACACACACACACCACAAGCAGAACAAGGGGGCGAAGGAGGGGGGCGGGGGGGGGGGGGGGGGGGGGGGGAGACAATAAGAAGCTGTGAGAGTAGGATTTGACATTTTTTTTGCCCCCTAAAGCATACTTCACGTCTGAGCTGAATGGCGCTGCGCGGCATTCCGTATCATCTGCATATACATAACGACAGGCTGAGCTGTAACCCAACCCCTTATTACTATTTCTCTAAAAGGAGGGCGAGGTTCTAGATCCATGATGGACAAACTCTTCGTTTCTCTACTGTATTTACCTCCCATTTCCTCTCCTTTTCATTTCGCGGGAGTTTTCTACACGAAAGACGCAAGATCAATTATTTCCACAAACTTTTTGACAGAACTTTGATCTTTGACCTTTGGTCTTCAACTGCAGCTACTTTACAAAAGGGTAGCCGGACAGGCCTTATTAATATCTACTGTCTTGCCATTTGTTTCATTTGAAGAAGAAAGCATTGCCAGCAAAGAAATTGCCAGACGGACAGACGTTTGTTTGCACACGCAAAAGCAGCAAAACGCAGGGTGACTACCTGGCCGCATTATGCTGAATCAAATGAATCAAATAAGTTAATTCATGCCACTGGAAAAGCGTCCCCAGTTTCATTTTCATATTCAAACACACACACACACACACACACACACACACACACACACACACACATACAACACTGCTGATGAAGATATTTTGTATCTTCCGTGCAGCTCGTAAGGATTGTATACCGATTGGATGGTTGCGCATCAGCCACTGTTTTAACAAAGTTTCAGTTTCAGTTTCATCAAGGAGGCGTCACTGCGCGCGGGCTAGTCCGTATACGCTACACCACATGCTCTAAGTTTTGAGACGACACTGCGCGTGATTTAAAGCTATGAGACTACACTGCAAATGATTTAAGGTTTCACCCCCCCCCCCCCCCCCCACACACACACACACACACAAAGAAAAGAAAAAAAATCAAAAGCGGTAGATTGTAATAATCGGTCTCTTATAGGTCTCTAATTGACGTCATGAAACCACCACCACTTCGCTAAGTCACGTTTTGCAGCAGTTTTGTGTTATCATTCATGACAGAGAGAGAAATCAATACAGTGAACACCTTTTCTTTCCAATAAAACAATGCTGGCTACTTTCACACTCAATCTTCTGGCCACTTCGGCACTAAAAAAATACAAAAGGCAAATACGTGCCATTCTCTACAGAAACAGACGCACCCCTCTTCCCCGCACACACACACACACACACACACACACACACACACACACACACACACACACACACACACATACACACACATGCACGCACACACGCACCAATAATAATAATAATGAATACTTTATATAGCGCCTATTCTCGGCTAGAGACCAAGCTCTAAGCGCTTTACAATCAACACTCGTTTACACAACGGGCTGCCTACCTGGGTAGTGCCGACTGAAGAGCTGCCAGCTGGCGCTTCATTCAGTCATTTCCCGTGTCATCCAGTCAGTATCGTTCAATATCGATCACTCATTTTCCTTACTTCCTTCATTCTTTCCATTTCTCACGCAGGGTGCATGCTATGTATAACGTGTCATCCATACCAACGGCCAAACTGGCCTACTCTTCCGAAAGTTGGTGATGGGATTTTACGTGTGTGCAAGATGTTATGCATGCGTTCACACACGGAACCTCGGTTTATAATCTCATTCGAAGGACTGTATGGGAAATGGAGTCAGAACGAATGTTAACTCCGAGGGAAAAATCCCCCTGTACCGAAAACGCCCCGGCGGAGGTTCGAACCCGCAACCCCAGGATCACCAAGATTACGAGTCCGGCGCTCTACCAACTGAGCTATTCCGGCTCCCCAAAGCACAATTCCAACCGAATTATTATGAGAGAGAGAGAGAGAGAGAGAGAGAGAGAGAGAGAGAGAGAGAGAGAGAGAGAGAGAGAGAGAGAGAGAGAGAGAGAGAGTGTGTGTGTGTGTGTGTGTGTGTGTGTGTGTGTGTGTGTGTGTGTGTGTGTGTGTGTTTGCTAGAAATTCATGATGGTGTCAAGGGCACTTCTTAAACAGAGAGAGAGAGAGAGAGAGAGAGAGAGAGAGGGGGGGGGGGGGGGCACAAAAACATCCTTTAGCTTTTCAGCGATAGCCTAGCTGAGATGCTTCCGCGTCTTACGACGCATGAGACAGTCCAGGAACTCCACTGTGCACGGTCCTCAGCCAGTTTGCTGGTGTCACTCCATCCTCTGTCAAGGAGACTGAGGTCTCTCACCGATAGGGTATGTAAATATAAGCACCATCGTTTTGTGTTGCAAGGAATAATCCGTCATAGTCTACTTCATTAAAGAAAAAAATGAAGAAAGAAAGAAAACGTAGAGAATTTTGCATTTAGAAAGTCATATATAAACTGTATGGTTACACGAGGCATAATACTGCGGAATTTCACGCGAACAGGGACTTTGAGACTAGAACTAGTACAGAGCCCCAGAAGCACTGATCCCTCACACTGAAACTAAGATTTGCAGTGTGCGTTGCAACATACACAATTCTGGCACATTCATTTGATGTTACGAATAAAAAAAAAAAAAAAAAAAAAAGCTCGCGGTATAAAATAAAGTGCCAGAAAAAAAGATTATCATGTATTCATCTTCACACAAAAACTGTGTGGATAGTGATGAACAGAGTGGATTCTTTCAGCTAACAAGAAGGCTCTGAAATTCAACAAAATGCCGCAAGCACAACAGGGGTGGGGGGGGGGGGGGGGGGGTGGGATTTCATTCCTTGTAGGAAATAGAGCTGGTCCGACAATATAAAGGACCGGACCAAAATGACCATGCCAGATCTCCTCAAGACAGCCACCAACAGAAGAGCCTGGAGAGAAACGGCGGCTGCCTCATCACATCCCCCCAAAGACCCCAGCGGTTGAGGAGAAGAAGAAGAGGGAAATAAAAACGAATATTGTACTGCCACCCCCTCCCCCCCCCTTCCCCTCTACATACCCATTCCCTCCCCTAAAAGTCTTACCCACCGCATCTTCTGATCCACACCTCTCCCCTACCCCCCCCCCCCCCCCCCCCCCACACACACACACACACACACTCCACACACACATACTATTCACCCATGTCTTTTCCCGTGACTATATGAAAGTCTATTACGTGAAAGACAAAACCTGTGTGTCTGATACTGGGTGGCTCCAAACATTTAGGATAAAGAATAAGTCAACGGGTCAACTGAGATCTTACCAACTGCCAGTAGAGTTACACTATCTGATTAATCACGTCTGCTCGACACATATATTCACGTATATAAAGAGGCAGACACAGACGAATTAGTCTCTGACTCGCTTTCTCTCCGCTATAAACCCACTTCATCTTCGATCCAAACAAAACGAAATTTGTCTTTGAGGACAAAGGTCAGAAACGACATCTTTTCTGTATCTGTATCGCCATTGCTTCATGAACAGTAATGTCCTGTGATAGGGTGGTGGACGGAGGAAGGAGGTGGGATGGTGGCAAGTCCACACCAACTGCAGACATTGACGGGAGGGATTGGAAAGATTGGGGAAAAGAGGGGGCAAGGATTGGTAGGCGGGGAGGGGGGGGGGGGGGGGGGGGGGGGGGGAGAGAAAAAGAGGTCTGACTATTTGAAGACGGCAAGAGACCACCACCACACAGACAACAAACACGTTAAAACGCGCGAGGAAAATGCCAAATTTCACGTGTGAAGACGAAGCTCGGTGCAACCCATCAGGCTAGTTACAGCCAACCTGGCCTCGCCGAGGCTCTCACCACCTTCATTAAGGCTCTGAACAAAATAGCATTCCTGTGTTCAGGGCTAGCTGTAGTCGGGAGGGAAAAAAGAGAAAGAAAGGCCAGTAGGCTAATGAGTCTGTTGTTGTTGTTGTTGTTGTTGTTGTTGTTGACATAGCTCTTCCTGTAACACGCATGGGCATGAAGTAAAGGTTTTCTTTCCCTCTTTATCTGCCCCACTAAAATGGGGTCAAGGGTTTCAAAAAACAAAAATGGTCGGTCGGGCAGGGCAAAACACGTTTTCACCCCACCCCCACCCCCCCCACTGCGACCCCCCCCCCCCCCCCCCCATCCCCACCCCACCCCTTCCGTGGCTTCATGGAAGTCGTAGAACCACTTGCCATCTTGAAGTGCCCCGCATACCAGTCTGCTGCACGATTTCAGCCAATAGTTGAGAGATACGGATAATCTTTCATGCCTCTTCCCCATTCCGTCTCCGCTTTCCCTGCCTTCTCTCTCCACACCCTCAACCGACCCACCCCACCCTTCCCCTCCTTTACTGCCAATCTCCTAAACAGCGGTTTTAACCCCACTGAACAAAACATAGCTTGAGTTAAAAGTCTGGACGTTATTCAAACCGAGACGGACTTGATGACTGTCCGACTGACTCACTTATTGCTTAACCAACTCTGAGCAAACTACGACCCCCCTCCCTCTCTTTTACGAAGCCACCTTCGTGTTCGCATCCACCCGTAAAAAGCTCTCTCCTCCCCGCTCTTCTCCCAGCCCCGTCCGTCCCCCTGTGTGTTTGCGGGTTCAGTGGGTGAAGACCAAGTGCAAGTCATCCAAACACAGGGATCACCATTAAGACTGGGAAGAACAGGAAGATATCATGAATGAAAGGGGAAAAAAAAGAAGCGTGGGCAGGATGGGGAAATGTCATGGTTTAGAAGGGAAGCAATGAAGGTTTGGAGACATGGAAGATGCCTTGGACGAGGAAGACAGAGACGGGGAGAGGTAAAGAGAAAGCACTCTCCTGAAAGAAAAAAAAGTATGTTGCAGAACTCAGGGCACAGGTCTACGGAATGAAGTCTAGCTATCTTCATGACGAAAAGTTGACTCACTTTTCACGGCCCCAATTCACAGGCCCCCCTATCAGTTTAACGTAAGCACCCACCCTTTCCCTTAGAGCAAACCAAATTCCATATGCGTGCACTTTCCAGACATACCCCACGTTACCTTGTGCCCCAAGTAAGGGGCACGCCCACTGGCTTCCTCCCGTGTCCCTTGCTAGGATCTCTTAGCATCATGAAAAGACTCGACGTCGCTGTATGCCCCGTAACACATGCCATGGTCTCCGCTGATGAATTTCCATGACGCCCCTTATGACATGCCCCATATGACATGTGCTTCTTGCTTTGGATCTCCCCCTGCTCCCAGAATCACACATGTCCTTGAACAGTATGCCTCTGACTATGAAGTCGTGCAGCTCGGCAAGTGCCCCCCATACCAGTCTGCCGCAGACTTAACTTAACAGCCCCCCCCCCCCCCCCCTTCCCCGTGCTCAATGGTTAGTTAGAGCATTTGTCTGCAGAACTGATGATCACGAGTTCGAGCCGCTCATGAGGGGTTGAGTATTTATGGCTCAAAACATGGGTATCTGATTCAGGGAAGGTTAAGGCGGCGACAGAAGCAGGATTAGCTCCGCCTTTCATCATGCCGTGTCCCAGGCCCAGTGAACCTCTAAGACTGTACTGCTCCTACGCCCGAGAGACTTGAACCATAGCCTTTTAACGCTTACGTGGATAACACTCCATCAGCTGAGTTGAGTGGGTGATGGTAATACTGCCTCTGTCGTCTTACATATATGCATCAGTTCTGGTACCTAGTCACATGCTATGTACTGCACGGGCCCCTTGAAGGCAACGTGAAACGAAGCACAGCAGCTAACTATTATAATGTAACAAAACAAGACAAGTACATGTGCCCGTCTGGACCAAAAAATGTAACACTCGCTAAATTTTTCGTAGAGACTGCTGTATCTTG
>JADBJO010000585.1:342500-347500 GCA_016801955.1 Conus betulinus
CACCACATGGTAACTAAACAGCAGACAGATACACCAAATATAACTGAGGCTGATCTGTTTTTTTTTTTGTTTTTTTTTTAATGTTCAGTGTGTGTGTGTGTGTGTGTGTGTGTGTGTGTGTGTGTGTTCAAAATGTGTTGTAATAACCATTCTAATATCATCCATTCATACGGCGCTGCCCTTTCTAAATGCGTACCTGCGCTCAAAAACAAACATTCACGTCGCATGTGTCCACGTCATAAACAGATGTACGGAATAACATAACAATCTCTCTCTCTCTCTCTCTCTCTCTCTCTCTCTCTCTCTCTCTATATATATATATATATATATATATATATAGATGTAGATTATATATGCATAGACAAGGGTAGTTTCCATACAACGTCTATATGCAAGGACATTATATAGGTCAAACAAAGACCTTTCAGATGATTGTTTACAGCGCGTGTTCGTAATTTTTTTGGTTTTTTTTTTTTCGTAATTTTATGCAAGTGATCTGTCAGTGTACTGTCTCTCATATACAGGCTTTGCTACCATGCCCGTCGTCGTTGTACCACTGTGGAGAGCAGGTCGTGTGTTCAGCCACGTCTCTCTCTTTTCTTTTATTCTGCTCACCAAACAAGCAGACAATACCTGGATGGATTTTCAGATTGCACAGGAACGTTGCTAAGGTCCGTCTCTGGAAAGGAGTCAACGGTCATTGCTCTGAGCTTACACACGAGGTCAAACTGACCGAACATAGATTGAAAATCGTATGGACGTTCACGAGAAAAAAAAAATAATAACAAACCAAAACCGAACCAAAACAAAACGAAATTAAAACCACTATGAGCGCAAGCGAGACGTAACATACATTACAAGAGCCAATTGGTACACGCGATATTTTTGCTGGATAGTTCAAGCATAAGGCAGCTTCACAGGGAAATAAAAAGTCACTGCAGTAACCATATAGAAGGAAATCGTTAAAAAAAAAAAAAAAAAAAAACAATGGTTTCAAGAAAAAAAAAAAACAGCAGTATATTAAGGTCTGATAAAAAAATCTCTCTCTCTCTCTCTCTCTCTCTCTCTCTCTCTCTCTCTCTCACACACACACACACACACACACACACACACACACACACACACACACACACTTAACAGAAGTTGACAGAATATTTTGAAACTTGGGTAACAAAGAACAGGCTACAACAAACCAATATTGGCTTTCAGTATGCAGGGAGACTGCCAGTGCATGAGCCGAGTTCACACACATCTCTGTTTCCTTCAGTCTTTGCTTTCTTTGAATTATGCAGACGTGCATGGTTAAAACATCTACCACCACCACCACCCCACCACCCCTCCCCCCCACACACACGGATGAAGAAGGGGTGCAGGGGTGGGGGGTGCAGTGGAAGGACAACAGGAGGAAGGAGGAGGGGGAGCTGGCAGGAAAATTATCCCTATTTACTTTTCTAGCCCACTGATCGAGGCTCAGCGAGGGGGACTCTTTCTCTGGTCTGGAGACACAGAAACTAAACAAAAAAAAATCTAACTCTTGACTTCATGTCCCTCCTGCAGCCCCGGAATAGGTCAAGGTCACGGACATAAGTGCGGTACTCAGCCACACGTAGGCCTCAACACTCCCCCCCCCCCCCCCCCCCCCCCCCCCCCCCTTCCTTTCCATCTCCCCCCCCCCCCTTCCCCACACCTTCTCTCCAGCTTCGTCCCGCAATTAGCGGTCCCCAAATTAATTCCTCTTGTCTTGATGATAAGTGGAGCCCTGCTCCGCTCGGCTTTCAGGCCAGACAGAGGAAGAAGAGAGGACGGCGGTGAAGATAACGCCGATTGCCTGGCCCGTGGATGGGAAGAGTATACGTGAGCCACGCGGACCACTTGAGACAGCCTATATACCTACTCGGCCAAACTTGCCAGGAGGTCATTATGCTCGTTCGGGGGCCACGAGCAACACAGAGAAAAGGTGACAGTCGTTCGTTGTTCGTGGTGTAGTATTATTAGTAGAAGAACATGATGAATTCTGTAAGTCACTTAGAAATAACCTCTCCCTTTTGCTGCATTAACAACGAAACAATGCAAAGCAAAGAAACACGAAACAAAGCTAAGAAAAAAAAAAAAAAAAAAAAAAAAAAAACGCAGAAGGAAAAAATTCTCTTTTCGCTCCGTGCTCATTCTTCTCGAAAACCAGCATGGACAGTTTGAATATCTCCTTTCAAAAGCCCAGTGTCTTCAATGAACTTCATCATTATTACCGTCATTACCACAAAGAATGATCGGATTGGGTGGAATTAATTGCACTAGCATATCGGCAAACCGATATAAATCGGCTATGAACAAACACTATACCGTCCCCAAAACACTACTAGGGAAGTTATCTAAAAATGATTTCCATCGGAACTTCCCGTTCAAAATCGGATGAAGTCACGTCCCCTTGAAAGACATTTTCTCCTGTTACATCTTAACAACGCTGGATTCGATTAAACAGTAACTATGTGGTAATCATGTGTTTGCTTGGCATCTTTACAAAACATTTAAGTGCTTTCTGATTTAATTCACTTTGACCCTGACAAAATGAAAACATAGTGGAATGAATTCTGCCTAAGGGCAGCAAGCGGTGATGTCTCCCGTGAAGAGTGATTCTGCGCGTAACACCGCAACTGGTTCCAACCTAGAAATTAGATAAATCCTCCAACCCATAGTCGGATGGTTACGTTCGTGTTAAACATTCACATCGATAGGTTGAACGTCCACGCCCGTCGCTGGTGATACGATTTCCACTGGTGGGTGTAAACGTGGAAACTGAATGCATTAAAAAAAAAAAAAAAAAAACCGCTGCTAACACGATTTCTGATGGTGGATGTGAACATGAAAACCGAGTGTTTCAAGGGAAAAAACTAAAGGAAATCAGAAAGGAAAAATGGTGTAATCAAAAGATGAAAACCTGGAGCCAAACAACACCCAAGAGTGGGACGATGGGGTGTGAAAGGTGGAATAATTTCCGTAGTCATTGCGAACATTCCGCCAAAAATCACTACCAATCTAATCAAAGGACGTTACTATCTGTGGTGACCTGGCACAGCAGAGGAAGGGGTGTAGTGGAAGCTGGGTAGGCTGGAAGGGTGGAGATGGAACGGTTGAAGGGACAGGGGATGAGCGCAATACAGTAATAAGGGATAAATCGTTTCTGACCCCTAGGTTTTTTTTTTAATTACATTTTTAAGGAACTTATTATACGGCATCAGTTTCGATGATGTGACAGCTCTGCTACGTCCCCTGCGGTCGGCTGAACTATAAGCAATACGAACTGAACTGAAAGCTTTCACAAAGAATGATCATGTGTGCGCCTCAAAAAATCAAGACGATTATTTATACACGAACCGAAGGTGGGTCCAAGCTTCTTCTTGGTCTCCTAATTAGTAGATATTCATACATTTCTTTCGCGCTACGTGATTGGTTGACTTCCAGCCCAAGGACAGCATTTATCTGTTGAGTGCAACCCTGAACAAAGAAATGAGGCATTAATTCCTCTCGCTTTCATGTCAAGACGCAAGGGTTACCTGACACTAATTTATGATAATCACATGTACGTATGTGTCTTTGCAAGTTCATTCAGGAATGAAAAGTCGGCGGGGCTGTGTTTCGTCTGTTTTCTTCTTCTCTTCTTCTTCTTCTTTTTTTTTTTTTTTTTTTTTTTTTTTTTTTTTCCTCTTCTACTCTTTCTTCTCGAGTGTCTGTTACATACTAGTCCTTGCTGTCTTCGTCTTGTCTCCGTAACCTAGTCTAACATTTTGTTGACACTCGTTTGAATTGTAAAAGAAATATAACAGACCAATTTTTACCTTTTTCAAATTCATTTGTTTATTTATTTGTGCTCTCTCGTTTTCCAGTGCCCTCAGTGGGAAAATTACTCCCGCGCCACTTATTCCAGCGACCCTTATAAAGAGTCACACTCAGATTCGATCTGTTGCAGCCTCAAACCCGACAGTCAATAGGAAGCAATCTACATCAGACTGCATTGGACAACCCACCAGAGGAGACACTGCAATTTTGTTGAATCGCTTCGGCCGTATTCAGTGAGGCCTGATCTGATCAAATAGCAAAGGGACATCACCCAAAGCCCCAGTCATACTAGGGCAAAAAGCCGTCCACGACAGAAGTATGGCCGAACTCTCAATTGAAAAAGTCACACGTACCCACCAAGTTCGTTAAAAAAAAAAAAAAAAAAGCCTTTCAACTCGTGTCTTTTATTCACGATAGCGGTCACAGACTGGTTCATTGTACGTGCACAATAAATACAATAAACAAATACGACCTGTCCGAATGAAACTAGTCGGCATAATGTCGCGGACACTCGTAAACCCCTCTTACGATAGTTGCGATATGCAAACGAGTCAGTCACGTACGAGTGTTGTAGAGTCGTTTGTGTCGGCGGGAACTCTTAAAATCGGTCGTGACGAAGGTCGGGGAGAGGTCGCAGTTTTCTCCCGCCACTATCATTTAGATCGACAAGTAGTCTTATTGAGTGCTACGCACATTTATTCCTTGTGATCTTGGAAGGCACGAATTTCACGACCGAGAGGTTGTGACAGGTCGGCACGGTCATTGAAGTCAGTGCTTCAGGTGTGACATGGAGAAGAAGCCGCCTACTGTAAGAACAACAATCATTGTCACATTACGGAGCCAGAACCTCCATCCATGAACCAGCTGACATCCTGGACTTAATCGGGAACTTACCACACGCCCGGATATAGACAGGAAAAACTGAAAGAGTGAATGAGATTTTATGAGCCATCTTGAGACAGCACGCCAGGCCATACTGCAAAGGAAGCTGACTGGTAATACAACACAGTCCCAGCATCCACATCAGCCAGCACTATCTCACCAGCGTCGCAGATACAGTCATCAGTTTTCCTGTTGCTCAGTGTTGAGAACAGTGCCTGTGGGTTTCTTTCTCTCCTTGGACACGACAGGAGGTGGAACAGTTTATTATTCCTTGACACTATATG
>JADBJO010000585.1:352500-357500 GCA_016801955.1 Conus betulinus
ATGCCCATCATGGACACCCTGGACAGTCTTTTACGAAGGCTGAGGACTAACAAGAACGTCACCAGATAGCATAGCGCGCGAACCATTCATCTGTAAATTCCAACAGAGACGAGGTACAACCGGTACAACCGATTCAACGAAGGTTAATGGGCAGTGGAAGGTGAGGAAGGGGCGGGGCACGGGAGGTGGGGGGGGGGGGGTGAAGGGAGCGGGGCAGGGGGGGGGGGGGGGGGGGGGGGGGGGGGTGTGTGTACAGGGGGGAGATAAACGTCACAGGTACAACGATAAACAACCTCCTGACGGTTTACAACGGGTGTGCAGGTGGCAAACTCTTTCCAGCTGATGACTTATTTCAGACTTGGCTTACATCTGGGGAGAGAATGAGAAGGGGGCGGTTGGAGCTGGTTTAAGAGAGGACGGAAAGGGAAGAGTTCGGGAGGGGGGGGGGGGGGGGGGGGAGGGGGAGGAAAGAGATGGGACTACCCCAGGTAGAGACCTAATCTGCAAAAAAAAAAAAAAAAGGTTTATATCAGGAGCAACCTAATAAGCTTGGGCAGCAGTCGGGATAGGGAGAGCAAAGAGGCTGGCTTCTTCAAGGATAGTAGTACATGCAAGCCAACGTTTCTCCACAATGATAATCACCTCGGTCGGCTCGTCATGGCGGAAACGTGGAGGTGGAGGGGGGGGGGGGAGGGGTATCCAACCAGCTGGGGTAAGCGGGTACAACGCATCAGGCGATACTCCATAAACAAAATTTGTATGCAGAAGACAGGCAGACAGCATTAAGGGAACGGGCAGGACCTGACTGACCTTATTCCATCGATCCAACGGACCGACAGACAAAATCTGAACATGTGCTTCCGCCCTCAAAGGAAGGAGTGAAGCGTCCCCGCACGGAGTCAAAGAAAACCTGTCACTTCGGCAAGGCTACTCGCTTACAAAGCTGTGTTTTTAACCAGTGTTCTATATCAAGCAAAATGGTAGGTATAGCACCTCTGACTACTCAAGATCACGGATTGAAAATAAAAAATAAAAAATGAAAAACATAGACTTCGCTATTCCCGAAAGGATGAACATGTACAGCTACTGTGCATTGGTGAACTACTGCCCGCAGTCTGACGTTCAATCACATACATGTGTCCTCCTTTTCCCTCATTCCCTGGCGTACACCTTCCGTTTGATCTCAATTGTCTTGCATTTCCTTCTTTTTTCAATTAATTTCCCTTTTTTGCTTTTTTTTAAGGGGGGGGGGGGGGGGGGGGGGGGGGGGGGGGGTGGTGGTGGGGGGGTGGGGGAGGGGGGGGGGGGGGGGGTGTGGTGCTTGTTTTCATTTGATGCTTATTTGCTATGATGTGCAAAATTCATGCCTTACTCTTCAAACATCCGTCGCAGATTTTTTGTGAGCATATTCTCTTGATTAAGATAAGTCATCATATATAAAACTTTTTTATTGTCCTGTCTCATTTGTATTTGTATTAAAACATTGTGACATGACTGGAATAAAAAACTCTATCATGTACAGCGTTTTTATCTTGAAGAGGTAGAGAAGCTTTCTTCGCCCGGCAGATCGTGGAGCGTCTCCTCATCACATCGATTATGGACGAAATGACCGCAAAGAAGATTTGGGAGTTTCACACGTTCAGCGTCACAAGGGACGCTACTCTTCACACATCCTTGGAGTTATCTTTCTTCTCGCTAGCGCTTCCGCTTACACGAGTAACTGACTTCGCTTCACTATGCTGCAGTATCTTTAGACTTTTACTCACTCTTTTTTTTAACGTTTGTAATACGAACGCAACTTTACATTTGGCGAGAAGAAGTATGAACCCTCCGCACACTTTCAGGATGTGGAACTGTCTTGACCGACACGCGAATGACACACACCGGGTGACACGCACCGACGACAAACACACCGGAAAGTGTACGAGAGTGTAAGAGAAAGCGGTACACATCACCGCTACAGGATGTCACTGAGTAATCATTAACAACAACCAATAAATCAACGCCCCCACCCCACCCCACCCCACCCCACCGCTCCCTCGCTCACCACACAGCCGGCCAGGCAACGGTAGCGAGGCATTCATCAAACCGTGCTCCGGGTACTGACGGAACGCAATGCTAACAAATCACACATGCCCCCGGACAGTTTACACCGGAGGCCAGTGGGATAAACGTCACGGATGGTCGGCTGTCGGTCAAGTATAAACACCCTGAAGGGAGAGACCGGGAGGGCAGGGGATGGGGAGGACGAAGGGGTGAGGAAAAGGGGGGTGGGGGAGGGGAGGAAGAATGGGGGGTCATCATCGATGGACGACGTTAAGCGATTCAATTACACACACCCCGGACAATTTACAACGGAAGTTCGAAGGGCAACACGTACGTCATCGATTGACAACGTCAACTAATGTCAACATAAAACAATGAAGTCAACGGTGCGCTGTTGTTTTCTGCACACAAAACAATGAAGTCAACGGTGCGCTGTTTTCTGCACACAGACAAAACACCCCGGGACATTGAAGAGGGGCTTGGGGGGGGGGGGGGGGGGGGGGGGGGGTATGATCCGTAGCACGTGACGTTAAACAACTCGATTATTATGTAACAGCGCACCCAGTTTACGATGGAGGCCATGGCAAACGACACATCACCGCTTCGCAATGTCGTCAGCAAGGATCAACACCCGGGCAATTCAGTCCAGAGGCTGGAAGGACACTGTCAACGCTGCACGGTGTGAAGCAATACATTTGATTAAAAACACACTATCGGACAGCTTGCGACAGGGGTGGAAGAGGGGGGTGGGGTGGGTGGGCTGGAAGGATGGAACGAGGAAGGGGGGGGGGGGGGGGGAGTAGAGGGAGGAAGGTTTTGGCCGATATAAGACGTTCAGCAATTCGAACACCCCGGACACATTGTGGGAAGGGGGGAAGGGGTGGAAGCGTGGAGGGGGTGACGTGCGTCACTTGTGCACGGAGTCGGGCATAGTGATGAAACAATCCCGGGGAATGTATGGAGGAGGAGGAGTCACTTCACTGGCGGAGCGGAGTAAGCTAACCTGTTGCCTGGATGAGAGCAGGGGGGGTTGGGGGGGGGGGGGGGGGGGGGGGGGAGGGGAGGGCCGGTGGTGGGAAAGAAGAGCTGGGGGAAGTAGAGGGAGATACGAGAGGAGAGGGGAAGGGAGATGCTAACAAGGGAAGAAACCTGGACCGAGATTTAACCCGCCAAAAAAATAAACAGTTTATATCAGGCCCTGGGCGCCGGCCTACCCTACTGTGTAAAAAGGAGAGCGCTTCAAGCGTTGAGTTTACCGAGAAGGATGTCTGTCCCCCCCCCCCCCCCCCCCCCCCCCCCCCCCCAACCCCCCCTCTCTCCCTCCCAACATCACCATCTCTCTCCAATTCCTTCCATATCCCTCCCCCCCCCCCCCCCCCTCCGATCTCCACCCACACCCGCATCCTACCTTATCTACTTATGTAAACCTCCCCTTGTTCCCACTGTAAAGAAACGCACACAAGGGGAGATCGGGTTTGGGAGAAGTTGGACTAGGTTCAACCAAAAGGACACATGAGTCAGGCCCAGTGATGATTTTCTTTCTTTTCATTAATATTTTGATCTACAGCTTTCTGTACATATGAAGAGGCTGGTGACAATGGCCAAGAAAAAAGGATATGGAACAAAGGAAGGCTACGAACAATGACAAAAACAAACACTACAACAATAAGGACTCCTAGCAACCGTGGCCTGTAAATAAAAATACAAACGAACGAAAAATACTATGCATCTTACGACAGTGCTGAGTTCACATATATGCACACAGTTATTGCTCTCGTTTACAACACATTTTTTCACATGACATAGGAAACATCATTTTCGCAAAAATATGAGACTACGTCAATCTCAGGGAAGACGTATCCCCATCCTAACCACAAGCCACAGCATATCATCCAGGAGACACATAATCAGCAATGTGCTATGCTGTTCAGAACCATAGGTTCAGCCATTATAGCTCATTTAGCCTCTTGTATTGGAACTGGGCACAGATCATCAACGATGATAACCTGTCCAAACAAGAACTAATTAAGTGACAAAACGGTCACTCTTAAGACCAGGGTAAACCTAACCTCAAAGCCACAGTTCAACCGCGTGCTGCCCGAAGTCGGAACAACAACTTCCAATTATGCGGGGTTTATGTCCTAACACAATTGTTCCATCTCATTGCATGTGCTCCGTCATGGATGCTCATCACCTCGCCTCTATAGTTAAGCAGCATGGAATAGCAGACTGCATCCACAAATTACCAACTGGTCAAAGAATCGACTGTGAACATAATCAAACGCGAACACTTCGACTCATGAAATGAAAAACATGAAGCAGCAACAAAGAAATATGCAAGTTCCAGTCGAAACCAGCAAACAGTCTATATGGGCCAGACGCCTGCATCCTTCAACATGCATGTAAGGGAGACAAATATACATTGCTAGTATGGTATCATGTTCGTCACGAAAGAAGAATACTAAGGGAGAGAGAGAGAGAGAGAGAGAGAGAGAGAGAGAGAGAGAGAGAGAAAGAGAGAGAGAGAGAGAGTTATGGCTTATTGCTCCGGTCACAAAGCAATGCAAAATGATCTATTTGATCTATTACAATAGCCCAGAAGTCAATAACACACAACAATACTGCCTTACCGGCCATCATTTAACGACTACTGTCTCAACTGTTTCAGTTAAAGAAATTCTAAAAATGCTACTAATAAATCTGTCCACTATATCACTATTCTGTTTGCTTATTCGCTCATTATTTAACAAATTATGATAAACAATACTTATAAGGACTCCATAACTTCTGTTATTAATTCATTTATTTTTTGTTGTCACAGAACATCATCTAACTTTTTTTTTTTCATTCACATATTATCCAGTTGTACACTTCTGGCACTTTCCATTGATGATGCACATACCTTTTTAAGGATGGATCTTTACAAAAGGCAAGGCATTCCAAATGCCAATATG
>JADBJO010000585.1:362500-367500 GCA_016801955.1 Conus betulinus
TGCGTGCGTGGGTCGCGTGTGCGCGTGCTGTGCCACACGCGCGTTTATAAAACGCGCATTTTTTTTTTTTTTTTTTTTTTTTTTTTTTAGAAATATGGCATGATACAATCATTATGGGCCATGACCCGTTAAGAACGAGAGTGGAGCTGAACCATGGGCAAAAAAACAATAATAATCATTTCAGTTTCACATGCATTTTTGCCATGACAGACAAATAAGACTGAATGTGAAAATCATGGTTGCTCATTCACGAAAATGATGGAACCAACACATCAGACAATCCCAACTTAAAGATTCTAACTACAAATTGTAGATGTCTGTTACAATGTCGGTTCATTCACAATAAGTCGGGATGACATTAATGTCCATACAGACCCTAGTTCATATATCTAACCCTCAGACTCATGGCTCAATTTATTTTTTCTCCACATAGTAGTATACACAGTCACATAACATGTCCCAAGCTCTCTTCGATAATCTGCGATCATTCATTGTATCAGTTTCAACCAGAACTATGTGTGTGCAGGTATGTTTTTTGGTGTGTGAGCGTGTGTGTGTGTGTGTGTCTGTGGTGTGTGTGTGTGTGTGTGTGTGTGTTGTGTGTGGTGTGTGTGTGTGTGGTGTGTGTGTGTGCTACGTGTGTGTGTGTGTGTGTGTGTGTGTGTGTGTGTTGTGTGTGTGTGTGTGTGTGTGTGTGTGTGTGCTCCTCTGTGTGTGTTGTGTGTTGTGTGAGTGTAGGTGTGTGTGCGAGACAGAGAGTGTGTGTATGTGTGTGAAGGAGAGAGACAGAGCCTGTTGCGTCGAGTGAAGAGAGGAGGAGAGAGATGGAGCAGAGAGGAGAGATTGAGAGAGGAGAGTGAGTGTGTGTGTGTTGTGTTCGTGTGTATGTGTGTATGTGTGTGTATGTGTGTCGTGTAGTGGGTGTGTAGTGTGCCCGTGTGCGTGAAGAGCACTTGCACGCAAGAGCGCCCGACTCGCCTTATGTGTATATGTATGTATGTGTGATGCTGTGCATGTATGTGTGAGTACTAAGCGCGCCGTGCGTGCTATGCGTGTGTCTTGTGAATGTGAATGGGTGTGATCTACCGCAGCTTGCGTCTTGTGATGTGTGTGCTCTGTAGTGTGCCGCGCTGTGCGTGATTTGAGCGTTGCACAACGTGTGCAATCTGTGCGCTGGGGTAGAGCGAGAGTACACGCGTGTGTAAGGTGTGTTTGTGTGTGTGTGTGTGTGTGTGTGTTTGTGTGTTGTCGTGTGTGTGTCCCTGTGTGTGTGTGTGGGTGTGTCGATGTGTGTGACTCACACACACACACACACACACACACACACACACCACACACACACACAGAGTTGAGAGGAGAAGAGAGAAGGAATTGGACGAGATGAGAGGAGAGAGAGAGGACAGGGAGACAAAGACCAGACAGAGACCAGAACGAGGAGAGAGAGGTGGAGACTGGAGAGTGCAAGTAGGTGTGTTGGTGTGTGTGTGTGGTGTAGTGCTGTGTGTGTGGTGAGTCTGTGTGTTGTGTGTGTGTGTCGTGTGTTGTGGTGTGTGTGTGTGTGTGTTGTGTGGTGTGTTGTGGTGTGTGCATGTATGTATGATGATAAGCGTGCGCGCGTGCTTGCGTGTGTCTGATGCATGGTGTGTTGTCTACGAGCAGAGAATGCTTCGTGTGTGGGTGGTGTGTGTTTGATACTGGTGTCCGTGCGCACGTGCGTGCATCTGAGCGTGCACGTGTGCAATTGTCGTGGTAAGACGCCTGTGTAAGGGCATGGTGCGGTGTGTGTGTGTTGTACGCTGTGCGCTGCGCGCGCGCGCGCGCGCTGCGTTGTTTGTTGGGTGTGTATGTGGTGTGTGTGTGTGGGTGTGTGTGGTGTGGTGGTGTGTGTGTGTATGCTATGACAGAGATGATGATGAGAGGAGATTGACGGAGGAGAAAGAGATGGAGGAGATGAGAGAGAGGGTTGTTGGGATGTGTGTGCGTGCTGTGTGCGTGCGGTGTGTGTGTGTGTGTGTGGTGTGTGTGGTGTGTGGTGTGTGTGTGTGTGTGTTATGTTGTGTGTGTGGTGTGTGTGTGTGTGTTGGCGTGTATGTACCTCTGCAGACGATGCGCTTGCTAAGACGTTGGTGTGGTTTGTTTGTTTAGCGCGTGAGCACGCATGAGATGTATGTTCACTCGTGTGCCGTGTGTGTATCTGTGTGATACGTTGTGAGCGTGTAGAATGCCAAATGTCAGCCTGAGTGCAAGCAAGGGCAAGTACGTGTACATGCGTAGTGCAGGCCAAGGACGGTGTGGTGTGTTGTGTGGTGTTGTGTGTGGTTGTAAGTGTGTGTGTGGTGTTGTGTGTGTGTGTGTAGTGTGTGTGTGTGTGTGTTGGATAGTGTATGTGCCTGAGAGCGCGCGCGCAGCAACGCGCACGTGTGTTGTTTATTAGCGTGGAACACATATGTAGTGTATGTTAAAACTCGTGTGCCTAGTGTGTATCCGTGTAATACGTTCTGAAGCGTGTAGAATGCAAATGTCAGCCTGAGTGCAAGCACGGGCGAGTACGTGACACGCGTATGCAGGCGAGGTATGGGTGTGCTGTGTTTGTCTCTTTGTTTGAAGAGAGAGGCACACAGACACATAGTAACCAACAGACAGACAGACTGACACACAACAGACTGACGGTTTTATCTTACCCACAGTTCCGGCCGGCTGACGCCACAAAATCTGAAACACATAGAAAAAGAAACCATATAAAACTACGAAGATTACAACATATGAAATCATGAAAATACATGAAATAAAAAAAAGGAAAAATAAACAACAAATAAATAAATAAATATTATTATCAATAAGAAAATAAGCAAAATTAATGAAAGAAAACAACAAAAAAGGTGTGTGTGCGCGCGTATGCGCGCGTGCGGTGCAGTGTGTCATGTGCGTGCGTGTGTGTGTGTGTGTTGGCTGTGTGTGTGTGTGTGTGGTGTGTGTGGTGTGCGGCGCGCGCGCGCTGCTGTGTGGAAGTGTGCGTTGCTGTCTGGGAGTGTGGGTGTGTGGTGTGTGTGTGTGTGTGTGTGTGTGTGTGTTGTGTGTAATCCCCCCCCCTTATATTCAAGTTTTCGCGCTGCGCGCGTGTGTGTGTGCGTGTGCTGTGGCTTGTTTGTGTGTGTGTGTGTGGGAGTGTGCACTTGCGCATGCGCCATGCGCGTGTGTGCGCCACGTGTGTATGTTTATAGAGTGGTGTTTTCGCCGTGTGTATGTGTATGAGGGGCGGGGTGTGTACGTCCTAGCTGATTGCGAGCGTGCGTGTGTGTGGTGTGTGTGTGTGTGTGTGTGTGTGTGTGTGTGTGTGATTTGTGTGTTGTGTGTGTGTGTGTGTGTGTGTGCATGTGCATGTGCTTTCGCGCCGCGCGCGCGCTGCGCGTGTGTGTGTGTGTGTGCACACGCATGTGTGCGCGCGCGCGCGCGCGCGTGCGTGTGTCGGTGTCTGTTGTGTTGTGTGCATGTCATGTGTTCGTGTGTTGTGTGTGTGTGTGTGTGTGTGTGTTGTGGTGTGTGTGTGTGTGTAGTGATGTGTCGGTGAGTGAGGAGTGAGTGAAGTGGAGGTGTGTGTGTGTGTGTGTTGTGTGAGTGAGTGAGTGTGTGAGTGAGTGAGTGAGTGAGTGAGTGAGTGAGGTGAGCGTGTGGTGTGTGTGTGTGTTTTGTGTGTGTGTGGTGTGTGTGTGTGTGGTGTGTGTGTGTGTAGTGTGTGGGTGTGTGTGTTCCCTGTGTCTGTCTGTGTCGGGTGGTAAATATGTTTTGTGTGTCTCTACGTGCACGTGGACGTGTTGTGTGCGTGCAGTGCGGGATGTGCGCCTGATTGTGCACGCGTGTGTGTATAGTGTGTGTGTGGGGGGGGGGGGGGGATGGTGAGGGTGTGTGTGTGTGTGGTATGAATGGACAATGTGTGTGTGGTGAGGAGTAGGACGCCATTAGCTCAAAAGAATACTCAGTCTAATCCACCAACTAAGCCACCAGAAATTCCTTCTTATCTCTTTTTTGCACAACTTTGTGTTCCAAAATTCCGTGGTCCTTTCCTTTACCTCCGCCTCCGCGCCTCCACCCCCCCCCCCACCCCCCACGCACACATACAATATGTTTAGATTCATTCATTATTACTGAGATACATATGACGTAGTTATTTGTACGTCGATTACCGATACACTGTCAAAGTCTGGAGACTGTTCAAGGGTTCTGACGTTTGAAGAAAAAGTTAAGTATCTTCAAACAGAACCCAAAACTGCGCAATTTTGTTTTGTCTGGGGTTTGTTTTTTTTAATTAGTAAATCCACATAAAACATAGAGAACTCGGAAAAATTCTTAAAATTTAATCGTAATATGTCGGAGATAAAAACTCTGCAAGAAGCGGAGGGCTAAGCGTGTGTGTTTGTGTGTGGTGTGTGTGTGTGTGTGGTGTGTGTGTGTGTGGTGTGTGTGTGTGTGTGTGTGTGTGTGTGTGTGTGTGTGTGTGTGTGGTGTGTGTGTTTGTGGTGTGTGTGTGTGTGTGTGTGTGTGTGGGTGTGTGTGTGTGTGTGTGTGTGTGTGTTGTGTTGTGTGTTGGTGTTGTGTGTGTGTGTGTATATATGTGATCCTAAAAAGCTACGGTGTATTCGTATGCATGCAATGCATGTGTTGGTTGTATGTGTGGTGGTGTAATTATTGCAGCATCTCTTCTAGCTCTGGGTGTTCTCTCCTTTCTCTGTCTATATCTATTAGATATAGATAGAGATAATATAGATATTTAGATATGATGCGCGATATGGGCTGTGTGACGAACGTGAACGGATGCGAGCTGCGCTGCGTGCCGTGTCGTGTGGTGTGTGTGTGTGTGTGTGTGTGGGTGGGTGGTGTGTGTGTGTGTGTGTGTGTGTCGTTTGTGTGTGTGTGTACTGCCAGGAGAGGGGAGAGAGAGCGGGGGGGGGGGAGGATGGGGGGGAGTACGAGAGGAGAGTGTGATGAGAGAGTGGAGAGAGAGG
>JADBJO010000585.1:372500-375000 GCA_016801955.1 Conus betulinus
TACACCACAACACTGCAGGCCCTTTATCGAGGTCAAAAAGTCACACCATAAATAAAGACGGCGGTTATTTTCGGCAATCAGCCAATCTCCGTCCATGTGGTCAAGTCTATGCTTCAGTGCGCATGCCCGCGAGTGACATGTACTTCCCGTTCTCAGGAGTCTTCACTATTGCTTTGACGAAGGTTACAAAGGAACAGCAGACCCCCCCCCCCCCCCCCCCCCACACATACACACACCGTTTCTGCCGTTGGGACAAATCCAGTTGCCTCTCTATCAGCCAGCCTCGTCAGTCCTTCCTTGCAGTATAGACTTCTTCTTCAGCATTCCAGTATCTGGTAGCGTGTGAACTCGTTTTAGCCTGTTGGGATACTCACACTATACTCGAGAGTATAGTCAGTTGACTCCGACTTCGTTGAGTGCAGAAATTTGTGGGAAGAGATTGTGGGGAAAAAAAGATAGATAAAAGATCTGGTACACAGAAAGGACAGTAGACGACAGTACAGCAAAGGAGGAGTCAGAGTTACTGAAAGCGAAAGGAAAAGGGGCAGTATGGACTGGAATGATGACTCTGAGGACTCTGAGGAAGGGGGGGGGGGGGGGGGGGGGGGGGGAGGGGGGGGGGGGGGGACGTACCGTACCGTACTAAACAGTCTCACCTATTACAGACACGCCCTAGCAGTCGCAGGATGGGAAGGGATGCTCATTGGTCTTGGTTGGCAAATCGCCTTGAAACTGGGGACTACGATTAGACCACGAGATGGCAACACAAATAAATAAATAAAGAAAGAATGAAAGAAAATTACCACCTAAAAAACTAAGCTACCTGGAGTGTGGATGGGAAGTAGGGAAAATGAGAAATTCGTCGCAATCCTGGTAGAGAAAAACTCTCAACATCGACCATAAACTCCAAACGACAGCCGTATCGTCCAGGTCGGATACCTGAATGCAACTGGCTGAGGACAGCGGACAAACTGTGTTGGTGTCGCATGCAATCATTTTAAAACTATTCTGAAAGGTCAAAATATTGGCATCTGACACTGGTAAGGCGGTTTTTCTTTAGATTTTGCTTTCTGTTTTGTTGGTGGTTTTTTTTTTTTGTTTTCTTTTTTTTTGTTTGATACATGGGTCTAAAATAAAAGAAAATGTGAAACTCTGAAGTCACACAACACCATAAGAAGCAAACAGTTTTGGTTTAAAAGTCTCCCTCAAGCAAAGCAAATGGCGCATTAAGTTCAGTGAAGTTGGTACCTGTATCTTGAAAAGTGCTCACTTTAGAAAGAAGAAGAAGAAGAAAAGAAGAAGAAGAAGAAGAAGAAGAAAGAAGAAATATCTGCTTTAGCCTGTCACAGCCAAAATCGCGAATTCTAATCCTTTTCTCCGTTAATTGTGTCAATCACAGAAAGTGATGCCAATCTAATTTCAACAACAAAAGGGCTCGGAATGCCAACATACGCTTCTGAACATTAACAGTTAGAAATGTTATCATGAGTTCGGTATTATTTCTACTGAATAATTCCCATCTAAGGTACAGTGAACATTCGGTGATGATGGCATCAATCATAACATGCACTTAAGCGCATACATTTGAGATAGGTCACAGACAAACACACATACGCGCGCGCACACACAGACACGCATACACACAGACGCACGCGCGTGCGCACACACACACACACACACACACACACACACACACACACACACACACACACACACACACACACACACACACACACACTGAAGGAATACAGCAGAAACTGCGATAGTCTGAACACACACACACACACACACACACACACACACACACACACACACATGTATGCTCTTACAATTAATGTGCAGAAATAAATAGACGAATAGATAAATAGATTAATTAATAAAAAAAAAACTCATCATATAAATAAACAAATCAATGAATGCACATACCTCCACCTCCACCCCCACCCCTCCTGACACAAATTACCTAGCACTCACTCACCTACTCACATACAAGCACAGTACTATCTGTCTCTTAAAAAAAAAAAAAAAAACTGTTATAATAGTGCAACTTTTCTTCTTTTTTTTTTTTTTCTTTAAAACCGGCACTCGACATGGTGCACCGTTCCTGAAGTCGGTCAGAATAAGACCGTGTGGCATTTACTACACAGTCACCTGAAAACAGTGCACGAAATGCTCCGAGCCCCCCCCCCCCCCCCCCCCCCCCCATCTGCAACCAGCAGACGCGCTGTTAGCTCTGAACGAAACAAAACATCGAACAGGACGTGAACCACCGCACACGAAGCACGCCAGACACAACAAGCGGAACGATTTTCTTCACAACAACAACAGAGAGAGAGAGAGAGAGAGAGAGAGAGAGAGAGAGAGAGAGAGAGAGAGAGCGTCACCATCACCACCACACACTGTCAAAGACCGAAAAGAGCAGCAACAACATCAGCAACAGCGACAACAACAAAAAAAAAAACAACACCAACGGCAACAACATCCACATCGGCTACTGACA
>JADBJO010000585.1:380000-395000 GCA_016801955.1 Conus betulinus
AACACAATAAAATGAAATAAAACAAAACCAACAAGATCAAAGCAACCTCCCACCCTCTTAAAAAAAAGTGTGTGTGTGTGTGTGTGTGGGGGGGGGGGGGGGGGGGGGGGGGTAGGCCTACTCTGGCAAGGAGTTGGTACAAGTATTTTAGTATTTACTCACAAACTGGAGTCAGTTCACTGGTTGGGGTCTTATCAAAGGTGAAATGATTGGTTGGGGGTCATCATAAGAGAACAGATGTATAATTTCAAATTTTGGTACTTATTTCACTACCGTACTGTCCCTCAAAACGCTTCAATGAATTATCGTGTTCTACAGGTTCGATGCTAATTTCGAAATGGGGGCGTGTGCGACCTGCACAGAGCGTACTGTACGTACCATGATCGTCCCACCCACCCCTCCCTCCACCCTCACCACTCTTCATCGACCATGGTTGTGAATCACACCACCACACAAAGGGCGCCATTCATGCCTTTAGGTCGAGCGCCTTTCCACCGCCAACAATAGCTGCGGTATTCTGACACCATCCGATCTCACCAGGAAGAACAGAGAGCGGAGAGAGGGAGACGACGACGAGGGGATTGAGGTGGTATGGGGGTGGGGTGCGGATGGTTAAGGAGGGTGGTGGGGGTCTGAGGATGAAGAACGAGGGTGGGGAGGGCTAGGGAGGGGGTTGGATGGGGCCAAGCAAATCCATGGAGTTTGACGAGATAAGGTCGACTTGTGCCAACTTGTACGTGTCGTTTGGGGAGCTGGAGCTGTGTAGAAGCAGACCGTTCACTGCCTACAGAGCTTTGCACTGTGTAGGAGGCAGTTGGCTCATGCTTACACACAGTTCAGTGTGTGTGTGTGTGTGTGTGTGTGTGTGTGTGTGTGTGTGTGTGTGTGTGTGTGTGTGTGTGTGTGTGTGTGTGTGTGTGTGTGTGTGTGTGTGTGTGTGTGTGTGTGTGTGTGTGTGTGTGTGTGTGTGTGTGTGTGTGTGTGTGTGTGTGTGTGAGTACATGATTGAATGTGGTATGCAAATGAGAGAGAGAGAGAGAGAGAGAGAGAGAGAGAGAGAGAGAGTGTGTGTGTGTGTGTTTGACTTGTGTGTGACCTGCTTGGTTTGAAGTCTCTGTCGGTCACTCGGGACACGCATGCCATACATACATCACCATTCCCCTCCCCCTTCCACTCCCCGCGGCCGTGTTACACACCTCTCAGCCGCCGTGTCGTGTGTGGGGAGAATCCACGCACTAACTGGGAGAGGGGAGGGTGAGCCAGAAGAGAGAATGAATGGGAGATAAATAAGATCAAAAGTCCATATACAAAGAAAAAAAAATGATGAAAGGGTGGTGGGATGGGGGATGAGGACGAGGGGGAAGGGGGGAAC
Source organism: Conus betulinus (assembly GCA_016801955.1). NCBI lineage: Eukaryota > Metazoa > Mollusca > Gastropoda > Neogastropoda > Conidae > Conus > Conus betulinus. The sequence continues at coordinate 381,373 of JADBJO010000585.1, forward strand.
GAATAAACAGTATTCATTTTATGGAAACAAAGCAAATTACTGTCGTCACGTCCCACTGTGGACTTAAGTTAACTCTGGTTGCTGTCTAGCTCTTCGGCGTTCATTTTGGGCGATATAAAATGAAAAACAAAAAAAAAAACACCACAATCACCGTAGAACAAAACAAAAGCAAACAAAAAAAAGCAGCCAATATGATCTTTTGAATTTAGTATTTTCCCATAGGTGGTACAGAGAGACAGAGAGAGAGAGAGAGAGAGAGAGAGAGAGAGAGAGAGAGAGAGAGAGAGAGAGAGAGAGAGAGAGCCCTGGCCATCCCCCTCCCCTCATCCCCGTCCCCTTCATCATCATCCCTGACAAGTTCTCTTCGCTATGGATTCCTTAGACACAGGCGCGCTTGACTTGATGCCATGATCTCTTCAACAAAAACAAAACAGAACGAACAATCCCTCTCAGAGAGAGAGAGAGAGAGAGAGAGAGAGAGAGAGAGAGAGAGAGAGAGAGAGAGAGAGAGAGGGTAAATAAATCGACGAACTTTTTGCGTGTTCATCATGTTTACTTCTGTTCATTTCTCCTACGAGCATCTTATTTGTGGAGATTTTCTGCTGTTGTTGATGATTGATCGTGGCAGCAGCAAATACCTTTTGATCTTTTCAGCTGTAGTTTCTGTTATTCTTATCCATCTTCCTTTCTCCTTTTCTTCGCCTTTTTATCCCATCAAGTGAGCGAGAGAGTTATCCTATTTGTTCGTTGTTTACTGTCGACCGTTCCCTTCCTCATTTGAGATTTCCTTTCGTATCAGTTACGCTGAGGTTACCTGTGTTTGTTTCTGTTCGTCTATATGTTCTGTTTGACTATATCCTAGATAAAAAAAAAAAACTGTGCCAGTCCTGAATAAATGTTCATTTGTGTTTGTTCATTTCTCCAGCTTTTGATTCCTGTATACACGTCAGGTACAGGGTATATGGGAGAGGGAGCCTGCAAAATCCTTGTGTGTGTATGGGGGGGGGGGGGGGGGGGAACTGTTAGTGTGTTCTGAGTGCTCTTTGATGGCGTTTCTGCTCGGGCGGTTTCAGCATTCCTTTGCGTGTAATTATCTCATCACGAGAGCAAGAGTCATCCTACTTGTTCGTTATTTTTCTCTCCCTCCACCCTACTTCTCCTTATCCCTCTTCCTGCCCCCTTCTGTGTTGTCTTTTGTCATCGATTTTTCAAGACAAGTAAGTCGGGATGGGAGTGGAGGGTAGGGTAGGTGGGCAGGTGGGGGGGGGGGGGGGTACAATTTCTCCATCATAAGACTTATGACAATGACTTCGCATCTTTTTCATTTGCTTTTAAAACATGTTGGGATCACTTGATAAAATGTATATAGACGCGAAAGTTTACAAAGTAAACTCATCATGCTAAAGTGTAAAGAGCAGAGCTCTTATGTTTCAAAATTCAATAGTCTTTTATGTTTAAATTGAGCAAGTAATACTGTATGCGTAAAAAACCCTTTACACTAAATTGTAAACATTAAAACCTTTTAATAATAAAATGTTAAGTAATGAAGCCTTTAAGTATAAGCTTAACCCTTTATGCTAAAATGGTAAAGGCAAACCTTAATGCTTAAACATAAACAGTACACAATTCATGTAAAAAGTAAGCCCTTTACGCTTAAATGAGGAAAACAGCGAATCCTGTATGCTAACATATAGACAGTAAACTCTTTAGGGTGAAATATAAAAAGTAAACGCTCAAGGACAGCATATGGGAATTCGAAAAAGAGCTGAAGCAGAAACTGTCACACAGGCAGCCTCCATAGTTCATCCTCAGACAAACTTAACGACTTGCAGCAAATTCTTCCTCTGTCCGGTGCTTTCTCAATCCTGTGCAAGCACATCAGAGCAACACGCTACCTTCCTCATCCAAACAGCTGCAAGAACTTGTCTCTCACAGAAGAGTGGAACTGCAGTGGACCCCGTCTCACTGTGGAGTTCCTAGGAATGAGCAGGGTCAACACGTAGCAAAGGAGGGTCGCTGGGTAACAACAACCCAAGAACAGCGACAGAGACGCAAAGTATCCTCAGGGCACTTACAGTGCTAACGATGCTTAGAGACGACTGCCACCAGTTGAGTAGAGAACAGCAAAGCGTCCTGCTGGTGAGGCTCTGCTCTGTCCTGTGGAACGGAAGACGAGCCTGGTGCCCTTCCCCACCGTCTCTGCCGACAGGAGTCCAAAGACAGCGGAGCATGCGCTCTCGAGACGCCTCCTTCAGAATCATCATGAGATCAACTGAACTGGACTGATAATCTTTCCTGAAAATACCAAGAAGAAGAGGAAGCGTACTATGGGGACGTTCGAAATCTGCCTTGTGAGAAGAAACAGCTGTTGTTTTGTCTCCTGGGTAAGACATATAAGCAAGCCCAGCATAGTCGTGGTAGTCCACCTATGGTATCTAACAGAGATATACAGCCTGTAATTCAGTGCTAGTCTCAACACCACCGGGGAAAAAAAATCAACATCTAACGCCCCCAAAAGCAGCCAATAAAGGGCAGATAGGAAGAAGTTTTGTAAAGATATGTCACCAGTATTAACTAAAAATGTTGAATATATAAGAACATCTTGGAGCTCATGCTTGAGAATCAAAATAGAATGCAGGGAAGGTCTATCTGTGCAGGGTCAGGTAGACTGCTAGGGCGTTGTCAATCACATCAACCCTGACAGTAGCTAAGAATTGTGTAACACGGGCATAAACGTGAATCTCCTTTGAGAGGTAATCCCCCCTTTTTTTCAGTGTCAGTTTCATTCTGGCCCATCCATCCAACAAGAACCCTTTTAAGGCTGCACCAACGTAGCAAAAGTCCCTCCAGATTAATACGCCGTGTATAACACTATTCAATGATAGACCGATATAAAATAGGGACCCTTAATGTGGAGACCAGTTGTTGTTGTTGTTGTTGGCAATGCAGTCCCGGAGGACAATGCTTGATGCGCCAAGTGAGGTTTCTGCTGGGGTTGTGAACGGCGCCTGGAGATCAGAAAGGCGTACTGAACACACCAATCACTGATTTCAGTTTGTCGCAATCAGATTAAAAACGAAAAAATAACCATCGGGAGAAGAAAAGAATACATTTCAACTGCAACACAGATATCTATTTTTTAAATTGTGACGTAAGCAAACAGCACTACAGAATGGACAGCTAGAGTCCATTTCAGAGGCTAAACTCCCATTAGTCAGCCGCCTAATTACAACTAAAACAATAACTACAAACTTGCACGATACAAACTGTAATAACAAAAAAAGTACAAAGAATTTCTTTAAAAAAAAAACCGATAGGTGAATAAAAGACAATATGGAGAGAAAATTCATAAACCACAATTAACAAAAAATATATAATTAACAATAATATATAAACCAAAGCCGATAGAAGTCAAAATCAATAGAAGTGACAGAAAACAGAAACGTGGTAGCACAGAATTTCTCTGCCCACAGTAGACACAACCTCCCTCCACCCCCCTTATCCCCATCCGCCAGTCCTGACCTCCGAACCCAGGTTCTCAACAGGGCGAGAGAAAAGTGCGCTGACTTTTCAGAACAGGCAGGATGTCAGTACTTGCATTGTTTTCCACAGCTGAATGTTTGGGGGAGCAGCCATGCCCCTCACCTTCCTCTCTAACCTCCCTCATCCTCTGCAGAGAGAGAGAGAGAGAGAGAGAGAGAGAGAGAGAGAGAGAGAGGAACGCAGTCGGGTCTCTCTCTCTCTCTCCCCGAGCGAACGTGAGATCCCCTCTTCCCTGTCCTCCCCTCTGCTTAGTCCCCAGCTGTTCCTCTCTCTCTCTCCAACCTCACTCCTGTGTGATTCCCACTAACCACCCTCCCCCCCCCCCCCCCCCCCCCCCCCATCCTCTTCAGTGCTCAAGGTTTGCTACCATCACCGCCCCCTCCCTCTTCAAACCCCCCCCCCCCCTCCCGCCCCCACATTTCTCCTCCCTGTCACTGTATTCTGTCATTTTAGTCGAGGGTTATCGTCCCATTGACCGGTGACATTCTCTCCCTTTCCCTCCCTCTCTGGTCACCATTATCCTCTTTGGTAATGGTCTGGATGGAGTGCAAGACAGACAGAAAGAGACAGAAGCGTGAAGGGAAGGGAGGGATCCACTGAGGGGGAGCTATGGACGGGCGATCCGGGTGAAAATGTTAGTGTATGATTGTCCAAACTGTTCTCTCCATTCGCCTCGCTATCCACTCGTACCACGACAATCAAACTACTGACAAAAAACTAGTATGTTTTGACGGTGCTTACCAATTTTGTTATATTCATTACGTTCAGATTACAAACGATAGTAAGAACAAAAAATAATAACAGTGCCACTGCAGAGAACATAAAATAAAAAGTCACATGGCTTACTTTAATTAAAGACGCAACGGAATGGACAGTTACCGTCTACTAGGACACGGGTTTACAGTCTACCCCAGTCGCCCGATGACCGCAGAAAAGCTGACGTGTTGTAAACTGGATCAAGAGAAGAATGGAACGACTTTCTAGAACAAAAGAAAGGGCTACAAAAACAACAACAACTCTCTCTCTCTCTCTCTCTCTCTCTCTCTCTCTCTGATAGTTACAAAGACAAATAGAAGAAAGAAAAAAAAACAAAAAAAGATAAGATACACTGAATTTTTTCCTTACCCTTGCTCCCTTCCAAAAACTTCACACTGTCAAAATATCAAGATCAGTAGAGCTGCAGAAAATATCAAGAACCGTCTTATCTAGCCTGGTGAACGAAACTATCATGCCAACAGATATGCATCATCCAGCTTCAATCCTTGACTGAAAGAAGCACACACACACACACACACACACACACACACACACACACACACACACACACACACACACACACACACACACATATATATATATATATATATATATATATATATATATATATATCCACAAACTGGGCTGAAAACAATACCCTGCTCCTCAGAGCTTTGCTCTTGCGCAGGGTTGTGATGACGAAGGAACTCCCAAGGTGGACGTGGAGCCTGATGCACTGAAACTTGTTCCCCTTCCGTCTCGTCACTGTACAGAGAGCACGGGCAGACAGACAGTTTGGCCTGATAGACGAACTTCAGGACTCAGGAAATGAAACCGCCTGTCTCTGCCAGACACAGACATCATTATTAGATGTCTGTGCAGGGGTCACAAGACTTTGATGAGTTAGTGTCAGAGGTCTACCAGTTTCCTGCTCAATTCTTCCCCCTCCCCCACCTCCCGGTCCCCCCCCCACCTCACACACACACACACTCCCGCCCTCCTCTCCCCATCATCACCCTACACTTTTCCAGACACCCCTTAGCCCCTGGCTTCTCCGTCCTTGCCCCTGCCTGCCATATCCTCTCTTTCCCATCCTCGGAGCACAGCACATTTCACCTCTGAAGCTGATTCGACCTCATGTTGGACCGCACTGTCTGCCCCATTCATCAATCTTTTTAGAATCAATTTGATTGGCTATTAAGAAGAAACGGGAAATTCACATGCACATGTGTGTGTGTGTGTGTGTGTGTGTGTGTGTGTGTGTGTGTGTGTGTGTGTGTGTGTGTGTGTGTGTGTGCGCGCGCGCGCGCGTGTGTGTGTGTGTGTGAGAGAGAGAAACAGAGTGACTGACCGAGGCAGAGACAGAGAGGGAAAACAGACGTCCTGAGAGAGAGAGAGAGAGAGAGAGGGGGGGTATCGGGGGGGGGGGGGGGGGTTTGAGGGTGGGATGGAAGGAGGCGGGGGGCTGAGCCTGACTAAACTGACAGATAGCCTTGGTGGATATGTATCAACATCACCTCCCCCCCCCCCCCCCCCCAAACCACCATCTTTTCTTTTCCATGCATTTTTTCTTTCAAATTAAACGCAGCGACTGAACTCACCACATTTCAGAGTCCAGGTTGCCTGCCTCCCCTCTGACCCTCTTTGATGTCTGCTGCTTCCAGCCTTGCTTCGGTCTAGTGGTGCCGTCAAAAACTTCACCGACCACCGTGGTCACATCAGGGCTGTTGTTCCTCCCGTCATAGTTCTGGCTGCTGTCGCCCAGCTGCTGTACCAATCATTCTGCCACTGTCCGGGCTCCCGGGGTCGACTACCCGTCTCTAGCGACTGTATACTGCTCTTGCCCACTTGATCGATTCTCTCTCTGCTGTCCCTCTTTGTGTTTCAGCGAAGCGGCTGTGGTCACTGCCCGTGCTTTGATCGACCCTTTCTTCTGTCCCTCTGTGTGCAGCAAAGTGGCCTGTTGTCATTGACTGCACAGGGCTTGATCCATCCTCTGTTCTGTCCATCTGTGTTGAGAACAGGATCCGTTATCACAACACAGGCCTTGCTCCACCCATTGTCCTGTGTCACTCTCTGTGTTCAGCATTATGTGTTTGTGGTGTTTGCACAGGCTTCGTCAACCCTCTATAGTACGTCCCTTCGCGTTCAGCACATTGTCTTTAGTGTTTGCTGAGGTCTTCGCCGACCCTCTGTACTGTGTTCCTCTCTGACTCTCTGTGCCGAGAGTCCCTCTCTGTGTTCAGCGCGTGTTTGTGGTGTTTGCACAGGCCTTCGTCGACTCTCTGTACTGCTGTGTCCCTCTGCCTTTAGCACAGTGTCTGTGATCGCTGCAAAAGCCTTGATCGTCCCTCTGTTTCTCGTCCCTCTATGTTCGACACAACGTTTGTGGTCCACAGCACAGGCCTCGATCGATCCTCTGTCCTGTGTCCCTCTGTTTTTAAACGTAGCGTCTGTAATCATCGCACTGACCTTGATCGTCTCTGTGTTCTGTGCCCCTCTTTTGTTAAACACAGCGTCTGTGGACACTGCTTTGACCTTATGTTTGGAACAGGGCCAGCATACTGCTTTGACATTTTCAGAACTTGCCCCGACCTGGCCGTGAAACACATTCCCAGAACTGGTTTAACTACATCATGTAGCCCAAGAACTCGTCTGACAGCGTGATAAATTCCCAGATGCGGTCTGGGGCAGCCCATGAACGCCATGATGAACCAGAAAGGAGATATCCAACACGTTGTCCTGCTTGACATGGTCGTAATGGTCAGGACAGCCCTCAGTTCTTGCTGTAGTGTAGTGGCCATCTTTGACACAGGAAGTGTTTGAAACAAAAATACCTGGCTCCAAACCGCCCGTCCTGTCAGTCTGTCTGTCCTTTCACGGGCGAGTTCGACGATAATTTGACACAGTCGACTGACGTGCCGCGGAACTGAATGCTTTTGTACGTAAGGCAAGCGCGACACTAGTGGAGGAAGTGACGTTTCTGAAGCAAGCTAAAAAGGCCGATTACGGAGGAAGTGACGTTTTTTTGAAGCAAGTCAAAATGTCCGATTACGAGTAGAGCTGTATGTGTACATGAAATATGGGAAGCACCTAGTCTCCTCTCTCTCTCTCTCTCTCTCTCCTCTCTCTCTCTCTCTCTCTCTCTCTCTCTCTCTCTCTCTCTCTCTGATGAACGTCTCTGACATGAACGTTCTGACATGATCGAGTGTATGTCTCTCTCCGTTCCTTGCCATATACATACAGCACGCGCTCTGTTTCCGTCCATCCCCATGGTTCACACAGAACGTAGAGATGCAGCAGGTGGGGCATCAGCAGGCCGACTCCAGTCTTTATCATCATCGTCATCATCATCACACATGAAGGATTGCCGTCAGCGGCTACCAACGTTCACTGCGGGCTAGAGGCCGTTTTTTCCCGCACGTTCGGGTGGAGACAAGTCGGTTATCTTTAATCTTCAGTCGTTAGGACTGCGCGGCGCACTACCAGCATAGGTATATGAAACCATCACAATCGCTTCTCGGATTTTCAGTACAGGTGGACTAAGAACAAAAGTCTTTTTTTTTTTTTTTTCTCTTCTAAACTTTGTCAGCGCACCTACCATCATGAAAGAACAGTGATCGATGAAAATCAGTTCGCAAATATACTTGCATTGTCTTTTTTGTGTATTTCGAGAAGGAAAGTTGAGTATGACGGGATGGAAAGGACAGCTGGGACAGGGGTGGAGAGCGAGAGCAGTGAGAGAAGCATCCGACAGCATCTAAGTGTGTCTAAGTCAAAAAACTTTCATCATCTAGAAAGTGCACCAGACTCTATTCACGACCAAGCTGTTTACCTTTTGAAATAAATCAACAAATACCACAACAAAAAAAAAGAGCTCAGACTCGAGCGGGCACTTCGTTCCGAGCACCCAGCACTTCCATCTTTTCGCCGTTCCCGTTCTGCTGCAATCATCGCCTGTCGAGTGGGGTTGGGGATCAAGTCTATTTTGGGCCTGCGATTCCTGGTCTTCGTATCTCATCCAGAACGGTAATATCCTCTCCTCCTCCTCCTCCTTACCTCCCCTTTAGCCCCTCCCTCCTCCTCCCGCCGCCTTCCCCCCCCCCCCCCTCCCTCCTTCTGGACCACCCGAGATACCCGAGTGATAGATGGAATTAGCTGGGTTCCGAGTTGCACGAGCCAAAGTGTCGTTTTTCTTTTCGGCAAGTGTTGCAGGATGAAGACATTTTCACAGCAGCAGCGGGCAGACAAGTCTGGACCACGTTTTCCTGGGCTGCTTTCTTTCTTTCTTTCTTTTTCTTTTCTTTCTCTCCTTTTTATCTTGTCCGCAAGAACGTTTCTTTCCTTCTTTCTTTTCCTTCTTTCTTGTTATCATTTCCTACGTTCTTTTTCGAGTTCCTTTTCTTTCCGTCTCGAAATCTTCGGAAGGAAAAACTACAGCCGTACTGTTTTGTCTGTGGCGTGGCCGGGTCATTTCTGAGCGCTTTTCATTCCTATCGCAGTTTACAGACTTCAGAACAAGGTCCGTTCTTGTCTGTAGATACAGTTGCTGATGTTTCTGCTGCTGATACTGATGACGATGAAAGGGAGGAGGAGGAGAAGGGATTCTGTGCAGCGGTAGTCACGGCTCGTCCACAGGCAAGGACTGACTGTGGTTGACCTGCAACACACAGTAACCATAGACTTTCGTGATATAGGGAAACTCAGTACAAATATTGAATAAATGCAAATAATAAAAATAACAGTAACAGCAATAATAAACTTAAACAATTATGTAATCAAACAAGAAAACAGAAGTAAGAGCGCGCGCGCTCACACACGCACGCACGCACACACATGCGCGCGCGCACACACACACACACACACACACACACACACACACACACACACACACACACATAGATATTCACACACATGCACGCAAAACACATGCACACATGCGCGCGCGCGCGCACACACACACACACACACACACACACACACACACACACATACGCATACACATACACACAGGCGCGCGCGCGCCCCCACGCATGCACATGCGCGCGCGCGCACACACACACACACATACACACACGCGCGCGCGCGCGCGCACGCACATGTGCACTGAAGGAAAGAGATCAATAGACAGAGGGATACTGAGAGAAAAAAGAGTGTGTGTGTGTGTGTGTGTGTGGGGGGGGGGGGGGGGGGGGGGGGGGGGGGGGGGGGGAGGCAGCAGTGAGACCCACATCCCGAAGAGAGAGAGGAAAGACACGCATCTGGCGGAACACGAAGCAACCGTACCGATGAGCAGCTAACAGACAACACCTTGCGCTGTGCAAAAGCCAAGCGCAGTGAGTGTTTGTTTGAAGACATGCAAGCATGTTTCCTATTCTCTGAAAACTCCTGCTTCCTCTTGTTCAGGTGGTATTCCCTAAAGACGTGAGGCCGCGTGATCAAAAGCTTTGTTACGTTTCCCAACGAGTTGTTTCCGCCGTCATTTACTGATTGCGTTCAGGTTTCACGTCAACTTTCAAAAAACAAAACAAAACCAAAAAAATGATGTGATGAACGGGCGGTATTTATCTCAGGAGAGTGGAGTATGGGATGTAGGGGTGGGTGTGGGGTGGTGGGTGAGGGGGTGACGGAGGAGGGAGGAGACTACCAGTACACTTAAGCCACCAGAACGACAACACATTAAGATGAACAGCGAAAAATGGCAAATTTTACGTGAGGCGGGATTTGAACCAGGACGGCTCTTTGCTCTAGCGTTGAGCCTGCCACACGTACAATTTTAACATGCTGGTTAGTTACAATCAGGTCTGACGATCCTACCACCAATGGTGAAATGGCAGACGAGGACAGCCATTCTCAGTAGAGGGGGAAGGAGGGAACCTGTCAAACACGACAGTAAACACCTGTTGTTCAGGTAGACAAAAACAAAAGGATCAAATTTTCATGAATGACACTAGCGGGATTCGAGCTCACGTCTAACTGGGAACTCAGGGTTCAGCCGGGCGCTCATTTGTAGACTGAGTGTCGGAACTCAGGGTTCAGCCGGGCGCTCATTTGTAGACTGAGTGTCCGTCAATGTTTGTAAATCATACATCCGTGGGACAGGCCCAACATAGGACAGGAAATTGCCCACAGCTTACTCTACCTTTCAAAGGACGTTTTTTTTTTTTCTTTTTTGGCGTATGGAAGGGGTGCGGAGGGGGGGGGGGGGGGGGGGGGGGCGAAGAAGGGAGGGGGGAGTACGGCTGAACATAAGACAAAAAATCTCAATTTTAACCTTAAGCCTTCGAATTGTTGTTTTCAATCGAAGATGGATTATAAAGGAAGTGAAGCTGAATTAGAGAATAAGATTGTTTAATCTGTCTCTTTGTTTCTAATTTCTGCCTCTTTTATCCATTATCATTAACGTATATGTCCAGCGGGCCATGTGATTCGCCGAATTCTGTAAACTTTTATGCTATTGGTAGGAACAGCTGTCAGCATTCAGATGTTGACCCGGACATTCATGGCTGGTGGATGGTTGGGAGTTATCCATGTGGAACACACAGCCAGCCAGCTGTATTCGAACCTGACGGGTTTAAAACTAACACCGTTTCCACCGTTCTCAAATACTCCGTCAAAGAGTACGCAAGCGAAAATTGGGGAAGAGAAAAACTGGCCCGCCGAAGAAGAACACCAGCTGGGAAACAAATAAACCCTAAGGCGCTGAGCGTTTCGACTTTTTGAGTGTTCAACATGTAAAATAAACAGAAAAAAGGTCTACCACTGACATGGGCCAAACGAGACTTATAAGTAGGTAATCAGCCCTCCTCCCCCTTCCCACCTTCACAACACTGTACTTTCTTCTCAGTTTCCTCCCTTTTCTTTTTTCTTCATTTCAAGGAGGAAACATAGTCTAGGTCCTCTCTTCGCTTAACATCAGATTCGTCAGTTTTCCCAACTGTCATCTCCCTCTCTTACTAACATCAGATTCGATCCCCCACCCCCCCCTCTTCCCCCTCTCCCCCCCCCCCCCCCCCCCCCCCCCCCGCCAACGTATTCTCCTTCCGCCCCCCCAGTGGCCCCTGCTGTTGTCCCCTTTCGCTTCCCTATCTCGTTCCTCTTCTCTCCTGCTGCTGTCAGTTGTCTCCCTTGGATGCTTGTAAGGTGGACGTTCTATTCCTTTACGGATGGAGACAGGAGAAGATAACAAAACTGCCCCGATGTTGAGGGCAAATATTTTTGAATGGAGGTTTTTATAAGGCTTTATCCAGTTAAGGATACTTTGGCGTTCGGATTAAGGTTAAGGTAGATTAGATTAGGGTTGGCTTTAGGCTTAGGGTCAAGTTTGGGTTAGGGTTAGTGTGGTATCTTGCAGAGCGGGGACAGTCTTCCGGTTTTTTTATCACATTCCCATCTGTAATGCCAAAACACGCCCGCCTTCCTTGTCGATGATGATAAACCTGAGGAGCGAGGTAATACCGGCGTGAAACTTAAAGACCGTTCACTAACAAACTCTTCATTGTCTTCCTGCTGTACTCAACACTTTCCCTTGTGGAGACTGTGTCGATAATCGGGCGACAATCGAGGCACAGTCTCTGTGTTTGAGGTGGTCAGTGGAGATAAGGAAACAAACTACACCAAGGTCCACCAACACTTAAGTATCCAATCCGTAAAAGGTCCAGTTCACTCATAAGTGTGTTTGTTAAATCAGTAGACAAATCAAGGCAACGACGATGTTAACCCTTTCGGCGCCAGTATGACATGGGTGCACGGGTGCACTTATGTAGTGTGTACACCACCTCTACGGATGCCGCTGTAAGATTTGTTTTCCTCTGCATCACCTTATACATGAATACCGTCCTTCTTGGAGGGGATAGATGAGGGGGTGAGTAACAAGAAACGGCTGCGTGCAGTAGCCTGCAACTGTGTACGTGTGATCTTCGGTAGCCGATTGAAGTCAGAGACTCCCTCTGTCGAAGCGTGAACACTATTCAATTTAGTTAGAGTCATCCGCTTTTAATCCATTAGACACAAAACACCGGGCTACCGGAAAAGGGGGGTGGGCGGGAGGCAGGGGGGGGGGGGGGAGAGAGGAGATGCATGAGTGGCGTAGGGCCCTAATTATTTGACGGGAGATAACCATACCTGGCGAAGAAAACTAGGTATGTTCTATTTCGGCTTTGTAGTTACAGAATATGGGAGGAATGAGGATAGGCAGCGAGAACAGCCTAAGACATTGATCCTAGGGAGAGCTACCACAGTTCATCTCTCTCTCTCTCTCTCTCTCTCTCTCTCTCTCTCTCTCCTCTCTCTCTCTCTCTCTCTCTCCTCCCCCCCCCCCCCCCCCCCCCTTCCCCGGAGGAGGATAGGGCAGGAGTGGGAATGTAATGAGGGGAATTGAACCAAGTGAACCCGGGTTTAAATGAAAGTGAGAACATGGACTAAAACCCCACGGTAAACTTACAAAAGCGTTTTTTCATTTATGATAAAAACATGGTAAAAACGTAAATAGATCTAATTAAGTGAGAGAAACGATTAAAAAAAAACATTTTAGGGAAACGCTATATTCAGAAACAGCTGGGATGAAAGGGTTAAAGCGAAGAATCTGAATACCGGAGAGGTATGGGTGCAAGCTACAGACAGAACGTGGTTCCATTCTGGTGTACCGGATGGACTCCTCCAGCGAGCGAGCGAGAGAGAGAGGGCGAGAGAGAGAGACAGGGATGGTGAGAGAGAGAGAGAGCGAGCGAGAGAGAGAGAGAGAGAGAGAGAGCGAGAGAGAGAGCGAGCAAGCGAGAGAGAGAGAGAGAGAGAGAGAGAGAGAGAGAGAGAGAGAGAAGAGAACAGAGACAGAGAGAGAGAGAGATGCATATAACATGGCATCCTTTCTGGCATCTCAGACAAATTCCATTCTTCTTCGTTCTTCTTTTTGTTATTTCTCCTTTTCCATGTTTCTTTCTGTTTTTCTTCTTCTTTTTTTTTGGGGGGGGGGGGGGGGGGGGGGGGGGTCTTACCTCCCCTTTCTTCTTGCTTCTTTTTCCTCCCTCCAGTAAACTTTTCGGAGGGCACACTCAGATAAACATAGACCCCCCAAAACAAACAAAAAAGACAACAGACAACCAAAGCAGCAATGTTCCATCTCTCCACCCTCCCCACCTTCGGCTTCTCCTCCCTCCTATATCCTCCCCCTCCCACCCCCCCACCCCCCTATCCTCTGTTTCCTCTCTCCCCCCCGACCGACTATGCTGTCGGCGCAATGATAGGTCTGGAATGCCAGAAGACAGGGGTACTGTGTGTCAGTGTGCAGCGCACTCCAAAAGACGCTTGCTTGCGTGCCATGCCGAGACAAC